>JAPKLX010000008.1:4460854-4552452 GCA_026898415.1 Leonotis leonurus
TACACGAGCATAAAACCACATATGTAATTACATTTAGCTTCAATTTAGACGACAAAATTACACGAGCATAACACCACATATGTAATTACATTTAGCTTCAATTTACACAACAAATTATACGAGCATAAAACCACATATGTAATTACATTTAGCTTCAGTTTACACGACAAAATTACACGAGCATAACACCACATATGTTATTACATTTAGCTTCAATTTGCACAACAAAATTACACAAGCACAAGTTCTTGTGATGTTCTCTACTCATGAAGAAACAAAACAGAACAGTGTATCTTATATTCTATCACACTTCAGTTAGAGAAACATATATGTACAAACTCGAAACAGAGCATTGACATGATAATCAAAAACAAAATCACTATTTCTAACAATGACAAAAATGCTAATATCGACATTATAGGAGAAACCCACAGATAAAATTATACAACTGTGACTATATGCAATACCATACTCTGACAAAATTCGAAGATTACTCACCTGCTCTGGAGCTTCTTTATTTGGATTTCCTTGCCCTTGACAACCTCGTTTTCTCTTGTAATGACGTAACGGAAGCGTCTCAAAATCATCGTCAGTTTCATTAGTGACCTCTCGGTTTTCCTCCATGGAGATTGTGCGATTTACAGGTTGTGGTGAAGTCGATTCGAACAGGTTGGAGGTGATTGAAGGAGGTGGATTTCTATTTCACAAAATCGATAGGTGATTCAAGGCATTCACAAAATCGATAGGTGATTCAAGGCATTCAAATTTCAAATAATTTGAACCGCCTAATCAAATAATTTGATTCAAGGCATTCAAATAATTAATGTAATCGATAGGTTTAAGGAAAGGAGGGTATAATTGTAAGTATGGCCATTTTTTACTTTTTTTTTAGGTGGCTACTATTTACTAAAATGTTTCAAGATTGGCTAAATATGGGCTTGCCTCTTAATTAAATTAATTAGTAAAAATATTAAATTAATTAAACCTAAAAATAAAATTAACACTAATTAACCCATAATTAGACAAAAAATATTAAATTAATCCCTAATTAGGCAAAATTAACCACTAATTAGGCAAAAATTAAAATTAACACCTAATTGTACCTCAAAACCCTAATAAAGAAACTAGGGCAACGACAATGAGGCAGGGAAGCGGTGGCTTTCATTTTCTCCGGCGGCGGAAAGAGGCAGTGGCAGGGGTGGAAGGGGTTGGGCTAGTGAAGGAAGAGCGGGGATGACGTTGGGACGGGCGGCAGTGCAGCAACGACGGCAGACCAGCGGCGATGGTGGACCAGCAGCGGTGGCGGCAGCCCATTTCTTGAGGGTAGGGTAAGTCCAAAATCAAAATTAAGAGGGATAAGAAGAAAGGGAATAAGAATTGAGGGAGAAATGGGGAAACAACCTTACCTGGATGGCGAACGGACGGACGACGACGGCAAGAATGTTGTGTTAGGGTGAAACTGAATTGGGGAAGAAGTGTATTGCGTATAAGTTGAAAGCGTGAAACACACCTAATGACGGAATTATCCATCGTTAGTATATAATTTTATTTATTAATTATTTTAATTACCTGACGACGGACCTAAGGACGGATTGACAGGCGATGAATAATTCATTCGTTAGGTTCGTCGTAAATATTGGCGCCAACATGGTGCGAAAATATGCGTAGCCAGTCCGTCGTTAAGCTTTTCGATTTGAATCTGTCGTCAATCCGTCGCCATTGGACGACGGACTAGGATTTCGTCGTCAACTCCGTTTTCTGTATAATGTTTTTTTGTAGTGTATGCTATGTATATATAAAATTTTAATGTATACAGTTAAACATCACTAATACGTGCTTCCCGTGCAATGCACGGGGAAAAATAATTATAACTTATTTGATATATATAAGATAATTATATTCATTTTTTTTTATCATATCATGGAATTGTAGTTATTTATTATAGTTTTCCATGCTTAATAATTAATTTTAGATAGATAAATGAGATAAATTCTTTTTCATTGTTATTAATGATTTTTTTTCTCATTTAATGATTTTTTTTCTCATTTATATATATAGAGAGATATTTGTAAAAAATCTACCATTTAATTTTTATATAAATTTACTTTTTGATGATTTCATCAAATTTTAAATGCATTTAAAATCTTTTAAAAAAATCTAATGATATTTTGAAGTAAAATATAAATTATTTAACTAAAACTGTTCGATTTTATTTTAATTATCTAAATAAAATTTTGCATGTAAAAATTGTCCCCCAAAAATGTTGGTTGAATATGGGACAAACTGTATATCAAGTTACATATTTGATTACAATTTTTGCGGGTGTGGATCTTGTCATGCCTTTATAAATTATAATATCACGAGTCACAGCTGCTGAGCTGCACAATTTTAATACTATTAACTATTTTCGAATATTAAATGAAGATTTAAGTGTTACACTCGATCGTCCTTTAAAATTTCCCACTTTAAAACCAAACATATCTTCTCAATTTGGTAGTATATATTTATATTTATTTCCACGTAGCAAGAAAACGTCAATTATGGTAGATATGTACATCTTGTCGTGCATGCGTGTCCTAAAATATAACCACTGGCATAATTCCTTGTGTTTATTCACTATGTCCCGCAACTAAATTCTTCGATTCCTAAATTAAGCTAACGTTACATATAATTAATAATTAAACCTATGAATTATTCAAAAAATTAGATAATTTTTTTTATTTATAGTGTGATAGGTTAAAACTTAAATGGTTAATGCAATTAATCCAATTATCTCGTAATTTGCACCATTAGTCATTACTCATTAGAGACGACTAAGTCGTTAGTTCTATGTAGGTGCATATACATATGAAATTAAATATTGAAGGAGTGGTTAGTAGTTAAAATCTTTAGAATCAAGTTATAAAAAAAGTGAATTAAACTTGAATATGATGTTTTAGTTCTGATGGTTGCAGCGAACTAAAGTGTGTTGTTGAACTGATCCATCCATCTCGGAATAACATCTATGAACTATCATTTTCTCTCTTTAAAAATGGCAACATGTATACCCATTATAATATATATCAAAATAAACCAAACCAAAAGTAGGAAAATTATTCTGTTGAAATTTAAAAGCCAAACCTGAATATATGTATATCTATATATATATTAATTATATTCCACAACAGTGGATGATATATATTATATATGTGTATATATGAATGAAAATCTTTCCTTCCCATATAAGTAAAATAATGCATTTTTATTGTACATGGTTAATTTACTGTGTTAAGTCTCCAATTTTTGTCTCATCATAATTAAATTTATCATTTTAATTAATATTTTTTTTAAATAAAAAAATTTCGTATGATATAATAAATCAAAATTACTAACTGTTTGGAAAATTTAAATAATTAAAACATTATATATCATTTTCGAATTTAGCAATCCCAAAAAATAATTAAATATAACATTAAATGTTAAAAAATAAATATATACTTCCATGTTTTAGTAGGATGAAATCTAATATTTTATATAAAATTAAATTAAAATATATAAAATTAAAATTTATTTATGTAACATGAAGTGTGGTCTTAATAGCACCTTTTATTTGATTTTGGCCTGGTCAAACTTCATCTGATACTAGATCATTATAAGCATGAATTTAATTTTAAAAAAGATGCCCACTGTAATCTATACTAGTTTGTGCACCCGTGCTATGCACTGGAATATGTTATTTATCAATAATTTATGCATAGAGATATTTAAAATAATCGAAAATGATGTAATCAGATAATAATCAGTGGTTTTAGAACCTTAATCATAAACGATGGTTCGATTTCAAATCATGACTGTGTAGAGGACGGTTCAGTTATAATTTCAAAATTTTGAAATTATGATCAGCGATCCAAACCAGTAACTTCAATTTATTTTATCCAATTCAATTTATTTCTTATTTGTAAAATGTATTTTTATATAATTCACAATAACACATTAAAACTTATGAATATATTAATAATAAAATAAATTAAAAATCAAAATTTAATTTTGGAATTTGGAAATTAATAAAACTTTATGATTTTATATAATAATATAATAATATTTAAATTTTATTTTTATAGTCATTCTAATTTTAAAATTAACAAATAAAAGACATTAAAATTTTGAAAAGTTAAATGATAATATAAATTATTACGTAATCATAATAATAAGAATTTTTAAATTTTCATATATATTAGTATTAATTTTTTGGATAGTTCATAAATATAATTCTAGCCGTTCTATACGGTTCGATTCCAAATCGTAAACTATCTTAAAAATGATTTGGTTCTGATTTTGAATATTCGAAGGAGTTAGGTTCCAAACTACAATCATGAGCACTTCTACTTCTGTAATTTTATAAATTTTAATTGGTTTAAATACTAATAATAATTAATTGATCATATAATAAAATTAACATAGTCATATTTATAAGTGTTATAATTTTTAGTTGTTTGAGCAATTTTTTAATTAATATTGATCTACATATAATTTATCTCACAAAGAGTTGATTGTCTAAAAATATCTCTCATTGTGTTAACTAAAAATAAATATGAACGATTCATATTTTTATATTATATTATTTTTATTATTTTATATTTAATAAAATAAAATAATTTTAAATATTTCCTCTAAAAATATAAAGACATCAATGAAAAAAGAACTTTATAAATGAGCTTCTATGCATGGTCTCAATTTATAATGGATTGAGTTTCAACTTTTATGCATAATATTAAAACATATTATAAAGAGTATTCAACTTTATAATTAGGAACATTATAATTTAGTAAAATATATTATATGTATAAGAATATATATGTATAAATATAATTATTTTTAATATATTATTTTTTATTATTTTATATTTAATAAGATAAAATAATTTTAAATATTTTCTCTAAAAATATTAAGACATCCATTAAAAAAAAAACTTTATAATGAGCTTCTATGCATGGTCTCAGTTTATAATGGATTGAGTTTCAACTTTCATGCATAATATTAAAACATATTATAAAGAGTATTCAACTTTATAATTAGGAACATTATAATTTAGTAAAATATATTATATGTATAAGAATATGTATACATATAATTATTTTCAATTTACTAATGTGTTATAATTTTTTATATTAAATTTATATTTTATATAACATATATCAAATTAAATGTATTGTCGAGATATTTAATTTAATATGCATAATATTGCAAATATTTTTATGAAGAAAATAAATAATTTTAGGAGAAATGTGTTATAGGAGAGAGAAAATAATCTATAAAGTTTTAAAAATTAATAAGATAAACGTTAAACATAAACCAGATTTAGTTGTACATGTATATTATGATTTATTCAATGCTCAAGTTATCTTGTTGCTCTATTGGTTTACAATATAATCTTTCTTATGAAAGGTATAGAGATCGAATCAAGTTAAATTTAATTTTTAAATTTAATAGTTGTAGGATTATATTTACCATTAAAATTAAAGTTATTTACAAAATTTGCACTCAAATTAATTTCAATTAGAATGCTTCCAGTTTTATATATATAGAGATATAGATAAGACGTACGGAGTGTTCATTTTTATAAATTCAGTAAGCGAATGGATTTAAATTACTTACGTTTAATTAGAAAATATGATGTCACAGTTGACAAATTTTATTTTGCAAAATTTACATTAAATAAAGATAATTAAATTCTACACACTAAATGCCCAATTTTTGTGTACTACTTTTTTCTGGAAGGAGGGGGAAGCTTGTGAACAGTATTCATTTTAATGAGTATAAATTTCCAAGAGAGAAACAAATAATAAAAAAAGAATTTGACTTGTGAATAAGACATTTTTGTTTTTGGATTATTTACTTTTATAGAAAAAATCAAAGCTAATGCACACATATATGTAGATATATTATAAATAAAAAATATATTATGTTAGATTCCTGTTTCTTTCCTAGCTTTCAACAACCATCCTCCCTAATTTGGCAGTTTGTAACTTTGTATTCCACCTCTTTATCCCAAGAATTATTACAGATAATATTATTCTTACATATTTCTCCTTTATCTTTCGTATTCACACTCAAAATTCTTACAAACCACAAAAATGAAAAATATATTTAAAACATAGCGTGATAACAATCTCTTCCTTCCCCTCTCTACTGTGTTGACATATCGCAAAAGTTGCGCAATTTCTCTCTCAAAAATACAGTAGCATCCTTTCATGGAGACCCCACTTTCTCCTTTTTAATTTATAGTGCACAAAAGTGAGCTGAACCCCTCTTCTCCCTCTCTCTCTCTAAAGGAAAGGCTAATCAGAGAAGCCCTTTTTACTTTCTCTCTTTCATCACTCTTGATTTTTGGCGAAACCCTAGTATTCATACACGATAATATTGGAAGGGATTAGGAGAGTTTAAGGCGATGTTTGTTATGTTCTGATCCGAGGAAAGAAACCGGCCTAGTTTGTGTTGAAGAAAGAAAATAAATAAACCTTGGTTGGTACAGATCAGAGGTGTTCTTGAATCATGGGTTCACTGTCTGAAAATTCTCCCAATCTGTGATGGATTTTTGTGGCAGCTTTTCATGTTTTTGTGGTTTTGTTGAGGTAGTGATATTAATATTATATTAGTATTATTCAGTGGTGTAAGAGAAAAATCTCAGTCGCACTCGCACTCTCTCCATATCTCTCTTGTTTACCCTTCTTCTTGGCTTATTCTTTATTCCATTCCTTTCCTATTGCTATTACATAGAGAGAGATATAGAAAGAGAAAGAGAAAGAGAAAGAGAGAGAGAAGCTATGGATTCTGCCAACAGTGGTAGCTTACAATCATCTAGCGGCGGCGACGATGAGTACGATTCACGCGCCGCCGACTTCATCTCCAGCAGCAGCGGCGGTGTCGGCGGAGTCCCCATCTCGCACAACCACCACCCGCCGCAGTACTTCAACCCGCTCCCTAACTATCTACAGCTCCACCAAAACCCAAATTCAACGATCTTGAATTCAAACCTCTCATCGTGGCCGAGAAGCCACGCGCTGCCGACGCCGCCTCTGAGATCCGACCCCAATCCATACCCGATCGGAGGAGGTGGTGCTCACGACGCCGTCCACTCCATGTTCCCCTCCTCGAACCACTACATGCCGTGCTTCCAGCCGGGGATGCGCGCCGACAGCGGCTCCGGGGCGCCGGTGGTAAACCAAACTCCCCACGCGGCGGCGGCGCGTAACCCTAAGAAGCGGTCGAGGGCGTCGAGGCGAGCACCGACCACCGTTCTCACCACAGACACTACCAACTTCAGAGCCATGGTGCAGGAGTTTACCGGAATCCCAGCGCCGCCCTTCCACAGCACCTCCTACCCCAGGAGCCGCCTCGACTTCTTCGGCTCGAGATCTGCCGCTTCCGAGGCCGCCCAACCGCCACCGTATCTCCGCCGCCCCTTCCCGCAGAAAGCCCAGCCGCTATTCACGTCCGCCGCCCTCGACGCCATCGCTGCTTCCACCGCTCCTACCAACAACAATACCACCGGCTCCGCCGCCGCCGCGGCATCCAACAACTACCAACTTCCGATGACGCAAAGCAGCAGCTCAAATCTGTTCAACATTTCGAATCAAAGCATCCTGACCTCTCTCCTCCAATCAAACCCCAAATTTCCATTCTCCACCACCTCCATAGTCAACGATCACTTCACTCTCCCCCACAGCAGTCAAGCAACAGAAACCCTCGCCGCCGCCCTCCCCAGTCTCATCCCCTCCGATCACAACAACGGCGGAGACTCGGGTAGGTGGAGCAGCAACCAAGGCGGCGACTTCGAGAGGAATATCGCAATGAGCGGCGGGAAGATTGGATTCTCCGCCACCTCGACGGCGGAAACAGCAGCTGTGAGAGGAGAAGGGATGGTGGAATCATGGATATGCTCTTCAGAGTAGGTATGATTGTAGTGTAGAAAGTATGCTCTGAGCTAATGATGAAGGCTATGATTTCAAACATTGAAACGAGAGAAAAAGGCAAAAGGTAAAAAGAGGTTAATTAGTTGAAATTAGTGTGATCTTAATTTCATTATCATTATTAACCATGACTTTCACAAAGTTTTCAAAAAATCACACTGTAATAGCTGCTTAATTAAATTATGTGTAAATAATAGTCTTCTTTTTGGATCCTTTTTTCATTCATACATTCATCATCATCATATATAACATTATACGCATCTCTTATATATTTATGACTATGAGTATTATTTTAGAGAACAAAGATTGTCACTGCTAAGGATATTTCTTTTCTCTTTTGTGATATTGCCGATTTATATTTCTTGATTGTAAACGTGAATCTACAGAAGAGAGAATCGATCATAATCGAACATTTATGAAAGTTTTTTTGTTTTTGCTTTTCCTCGTACCCTGTGTCCCACGATTTATTCTTAGGAGTTATTGTTTTCATATTAAAACATGCATTCACACTAATATAACAGAGATCAAGTTTTCTGGGCGGAATCAATGGGTTTTATTTTATTTTTCAGATTTTGATTGTGTTTCTTGAATTATATATTTTTCAACTAAATTTTTAATTTCTAGTGTGAGAAGGAGAGAGAAATAGAGTTGATAGGAAATAATGGGGTGTAAATAGCCGGCGACAATTGAGGAAGGTTTTCTTACGCCAAATTTTAATAATCTTTCTAGAAATGTAATCTTTTCTTTGCTGAGAAAGATATAGTATAATATATAGTTCATAATGTCGCTAAATCTGATTATGTTTTCTTTTTAGATGTCCCGTTTATTTTATCAAAAAAAAAAAAGTTTTACCTTTAAAATATCTATCTCTTACTTTTTTAAAACACAACATTTTTCTTAATTTCCGTGCTGAACTCCTTGTGGCCGCATTTAGTGAGACAGAGAGAATACTATTTTTCTCACTAAAAACTTGTTATTTTGTAAGAAATTCTATAGAATAATATAAAGTACTATAAGGTTATGTTTATCACAATTATAGAACAATTATCTTGAAATGAGTATCGTGTCGTGGATGCTACAGCATAGGTGAAATTTAAATATGTATATTTGTGTGTAAAAAATTAATGATGAATTAATAAATAAATTGAATTTATTATGATAGTAAAATGAGAGTCCTAACACTATTTATAATATGTATTTCGAATACAAAAGTTTGGTCTAACAATGATAATTTGGATAAATAATGAGATATTATTGATGGTAGTATTTAAGGAGATGTATATAGAAATGAAGAAGTGTGTGTCTTTTTATGAAGGGGAAGAGGATCAGTTTATTAAAAATTGAGTTAGAACATGAAATTAATGGGAAGTGATTATGCTCTTTCCTTTTTTTAGGTAGACTCTAGGTTGAACATTAGTTTATTTGAACATTATTTTATGCAAGCGTACTAAAAATAATTGGTTTGAATTTATTAAAAATAATGAAAAAAAAATAAAGAATTTAAAATAAGATAATATTTCAAGTAAAAATGTCATACAAATACATGTGTCGAATGGAATTAGTAAATAATTACACAATTTCGAAAAGGAGAGATCAGTAGTAGCAACCTGAAATCAAATTAATTTTTTTACTTCAAGTGTTTTTCTCTTTTCATGTTGTTAATAATTACTGAATAAGCTAATCTATAAATTCAATCATATGATGATTATACCAAATTTCAGCCTTCTTTTTGTATATAGATTATGATATGACACTAGATGATGTTCCTACGCAAGAATTTTATTACATATATGTACACCGCGATATTAATATAAACAAATAAAATGAAGAAACCCAAAGTTTTTTTTTTCATTACTGTTTTTTTTCAAAGTGTAATAAATGTACATCAGTCATCAGTTGTGGCATGGTACATTTCTTGCATTACAATTTATCCCCTTCATTGTTTCAACAGTTCAATTTGACTACACCCAGCCTTGTATTTATTGTTCTACAGTCGTATTATTTATTATATATCTACATATTAATGAGATAAAATAAAATACTATTTTCTTTTACCAAAAATTACATAATTAATTTCATCCGTATCCATTAGTAATATATATTCTCAGCAATCATCATATATAAAATTGCATTCAAATCCAGCATTAAATAACGATGACAGTCATGGTGATAGATCCTTAGTAAATTATATAAAAGCTTCAATAATGTGGAAACATCTGGTGAATAAATATGGTCATCACTAATTGATTAAATTCAAAGTTTATTTTGAGTGCAGAATAAGAGTGTCACTTTAGTTGGATGGATTATTTCTTTCTGAAATAATTAATTAATAGTATATATTAATTAATAAACAATAGGGGTTGGGTAAACTAATAATAGGCTTATCAAACCAGCTAGGAACGATAGACACCATAGACATGAGGTTTGGACAAATATAGGTTAAGTGCCTAATTAGGGGTTAGGGGTAACTATAAGTAATGTCTTAATTACCATTTTAAATAGTTCTAATATCTATAAATTAATATAATAGCCATTTAATTAAATAAGCTCTATAAATGTGTTTGGTGTAATTTAGGATTGATCCATCACTTCGATCGAATTATCTCTTACTTTTTGTGGTTCAATCAATATGCAATTAATGGCTACTTGTTGCTTATAATAAATGGAGTACTAAGATCTGACTTTAATTAATCGCTTGAATATTACTTATTTCTAACATTTCATACAATTTAATGGATCGAGTAACTATATATATAGCTAGTAGACCAATTTTATTGAATACGTACCGACTTAATTAGTAGGGGTTGCATTTGGTTATATAATTGTTAATTACCATAATAATCGATCACTAATCTTATAAAATGATATTAATTATAAGCACAACTTAATTATAATATACCAAAAAACAATAAGATTAATTATTATTTAATTTTTTAAACATGTTTTATTTGGTGCGATTAATCAATAGGAGGGAACTGATCACCTTAATTAGACATTTAGACTGGACAAGCTAGAATGGAGGAGGTACATAAACTTTTTTAGGGTTTGGAGCTAGAGTTGTTTTAAAATTTCATATTATAAATTAAATGAGTTGGGTTTATGAAAATTATCTAATTACCATATTCCCTCAAGTATTGAAATTGATTTTCATCTAGTTTAAATAAATTTTCATCTGCAAACCTTATTAATCACATCTCGAATATTCGTGTCAGATTATATAAAATGTCTAAATTCGTCTAATACATAATAGCATGTACAACATCACATAATTAATTTGCTAAAATCTGTTAAAATTTAATTAGTAAAGAATATATCTAAGCTTAGTACGTGATAATATATAATCGTATGTTTTTTATACTCTGCCAAGTGCTATCGTGTTCTATGTTATATTCGACAGCGTCTTCACACCAATAATGGATGCAAACCATACATCAATAAATGTGTATTAATATCCAATCAATATATATATATATATATATATATATATATATGGACCTTTTTCCTTTTCTTTAATTCCTTTAAACAAATTTAATATTTGCACCTAGCATAAGCAGCCGTTGATTGTGAAAATTTTCGAAAGTTGCAAATTTATATTTCAATCAAGATTAATATATATGTGTGTGTGTGTCAGTTAATTAAGATGCGACAACAACATTAACTTATTCCGAATTTTCCAATCTATTTTGTACATTTTCTGACCATTCCATGGTATGTATGTAGGGACCGAATATCTTTAGTTTTATGTGTTCAAATATTTTTTTTTCCTACTTTTTTCTTCATTTTTATATAAAATATCAGATAATTAGACATATAAATATATACTATACTCTAATATAGAAGCTGAAGTGTTTAAATATTGTAAAAAGAAAACAGCCAATTAATAAAAGTTACTCCTAATTAATAAAGGTATGAATCTTGAATAAAATTAGGCAAAAGTGTTTACAGAAAAGAGATTGAGCTAAATTAAAGCCAAGCAAGCAATGAAAAGATGAATGGGAAAGTGCAATCTTTACTTCAATTTTCTGAAAGGTAGTCGTCTTTTTATAGCATTGATTGATGCATGATAAATTTTATTTTTATTTTTTCATTTATTTTAGTTTTAAGTAAAATTTATATATGTTCCCTCCTTCTTAAATTTTGAATTTTAATGTGATGATTGTAAAGAAAAAAAAGCTACTCCTACTACAAAAGATGGATCCCTTTATGATGAATATAATTTCCTTTTTAATTGTATGACATGATTACCATCGTGAAACCTTTTTTCTTTTTCACCACCAAAAGGAGCTATTTTCTTGTCTCTTGTGATCAAATTTTATTCCAACTATATTTTCTTCTTTTCACTTTGGGAGATTTCTTGGTCCTTGATGTATAACAACTTCAACTTGTCATTTTTATCAGAATTTCTATCTTCATTTTGTGAGATGTAGAGCCAACGTGATGAATTAATTATGTGTTTTTTTCAAGAAAATTACAATTATTATTTGCACATTCACATTGAACTAATCAAGTTCATGCACGCCATCGCTTAAATTACACCAAATATCATGTTTTATTGTTTAATAACGTGAGATTTCGTATTTTATTAATATTTGTTTGATGATGCAATAACATGACCTGTGGCATCTGACATATATAATATATATATATTTTTTATATATATTTTAAATCTTAAATCATAATAATGATACGCGTCATAATCATACTAATGCAATAAAAATGTACAACATTAGAAAATATATGATTTAAAGTTAGGATCTCTCAGAAATTGAATTCGTATTCAAAAAGTGTGTAATTGCATGGATAAGTTCAGTGGCGGAAGGAGTATAGGGCAAAGGAAGTACAACTATACCCCTATTTTTTTTATATTATTAGTGTTAATTATTATTACAAAATTACATCATCTAATTTATGATCAAGAAAATGAAATTTCAAAGTAGTTCATCCTCTTTATTTATAGATCGTGGAAATCTTATTAGTGTTAATGTGTCTCCTTTAAATGATTCCCCTCAATTTATGTTAAAAAAATGAAATCTCTAGTATTTTGGTTGATCAAGTTAATGTTGATTCTTTCGATTGCTACTATAAGTGTAGAAAATGTGTTTTTCGGAATGACTTATGTCAATAATAAGTTGAGAAATAGCATGAGTGATCAATTTCAAAATGATTGTTTGGTCACTTTTATTGAAAGAGATATGTTTTATTTTCCGACGAGAATGTTGTCAAACGTTTTCATCAAATGAAGACTCGTCGAATAATAAATTAGATAGTTACATAATTTTTTTTTTGTATTTGACATTATACGACTTTGAAATTGAACAATATTTCACAATGTATTAGTTTTAATGTTAGTCTTTTTTAAGCTTATATTTGTATTGTTATGTATTTTTTGCACCTCAAATTAAAATTTCTGACTACGTCACTGAATAAGTTTACACTAACACGTCAATTTAGGATAAATCCAATTTGCTATTTTCTTTTATTTGGAAAGTATTGGGAAATAATTGAAATGAAATAAGATTGATTCATACAAATTAAAGAAAAGATTCTATCTTGATTTTATAACTATGGCCTATAGGAAAGAGGAAAAATCGAACACTTCACATGATCCTTTTTAATACACACGCAATAACACAAAATAGTAATTTTAAAGTAGACTAATATTTTTAATATATTTTTTTTAATCCGTCCATTGATGTTTTTAACATTAAATTTTTTATGTATAACTCACACATTTTAATTAAATAATAATAATAAGTGAGATCGAAATGCACTAACTCACCCTTCCACCTAAATTTAACACGCTACATTAAAATTAATATATGTCGGAACAAATTGATTAATTATTTAAATGACAAATTGATTTTCCCTTAAAGTTGAAATCATGACGGAAGTTTTTATTATTATTTCTCGCTATTATTACATTACATTACTTTATGTTGAGATCAGTGTAAAAATATTCTCAGCTTGGGTGTGACATATACCAATGATGGTTGCAGTGTCATCAATTGCATGCAGTACTTCACCCACACCTCATTAATTAATATTACATTCACATATATTCTTTTCTATTTAGATTTAGTGTTTAATAATTCCTACACCGACTCCCTCAATGCCGTTAAATATGACCACGTTTTTTTTCTGGAACATTCCACTAAAAATAGTCATTTTATTTTTTTCTAATCTTTATATCAGATCTTTTGTGGCCGCATTTAGCGGGACGAATGAAGTATATAGTTATATAACTGGGTTCAGGTACAAAGATATTTTTATCTAGTAAAAAAGTAATACTCCCTCTTTCACATTAAATATGTCATGTTTTGACCAAAAAATTTTCATAATTTTGATTAAAATATGACATATTCAATGGGAAAGAGCGTGTACTACATTTTAATAACATATTATGAAGCAGTCTACGTATCTTATATTGTATAGTAAGTTACAAATGCAGCACGATCAGTGAACTTTGTCTCTAATCTTTTATCAAGTCTATATCAATTATCCTGCAAATTTTGAAATACGTTTGCATTATTGCAGCATATATATACATAAAGGTTATATTATATTTTTTGACCTACCAAATAATAGCTAGACAATTGGTCTCACATCATATTGAGTAATAGCCCAAAAACATTCCAACTTAGGTGACATTGAATGAAATATGTTAAAAGAAAATCTTTTTCAGTTAGTTTCTACTTTATAGGATAAATAAAAGAAATGAGATATTATTTTTTGTTTGATTAAAAAGTTTTAAAAAAAATCAAATTAAGATTGTAAAAAAAATGTTTGCGATAAAAAAGGTAAATGCGGAACACATATAGATTGTGCACCAACCCCACTTAGATATTGAAGCCATTATCATGACGTACCTCCCATGCCTTGGTATATATTCTGTGATTGAGAATAAATATTTTCACTATATATATATATGGTTTGTCATCTTTATATTGAATTTCAAAGAATATTAATGAACTTTGTGAAAAGCGAAAGTTGTGTATTTAGCAAAATTGAGCATTAGTAAGATGGATTATTTACATATATGGTAGTTAATTTTGCATTGTAGAATAAAAAGTTTTGGATGAATGTTTTGTCTATCGTTTGAGTTGAAGTTGAGAATGAATGATGTATTGATAAAATGAAATGCTTAGAGCAAAAGCAAAAAAGGGAAACTATAAATAGTAATAGAGGGTAATGATGCATGGATTTAAATGGATATTAGTGGCTAGTTTGGAATAGTGAAGAAGTGGAGTAGTATTTTTCTTTCGTTTTTTTGGAGCACACAAGGTTTGTTGGGGTTGGGGGCCCCCACAAAATACACCCTGTCTAGCTAGAGCCAATGGATTAATGGGACCTACAATATTTCTATTCCATTTCCACAACAATGCCATTGGAATGACCGTTCCCAACCCCTTTCCAACTATTTCTTTTTTCTAAGTAAAAGTGGTTATTTTTCTTTATTAATCAATTTCATTAAATGTGGTTATTTTTTTTAGTTCATATTTTTTCAATACATGATTTTACTTTGTTAATACGTGTGTCGAATTTTTTGTAGCCGTTTTTAACCGGAGAACTTCTACGTACATGATTACTAAATGCAAAAATCTCACAAATTGGGTAAAGTATATGCTAAGCTTGGCTCATACAGCTGGTCCAGTTTGTCAAACAGAACACTTGAATTGGGTATTTGGTGGGACCCACCTGATCGATCAACTATAAAATGCTAAAGTTGGGTTCAAGTTGAAGTGGTTATATACTTATTTGATGATTGAACCTTGACTGCGCGCGCGAGGGGCCTTGCTATAATTAATTAAGTATTTAAGTTAAGGTTGCGGTTAATTTTATACATGGAAATTGGAGTGGAGAGAAACCTGTTTGAAAGGGAAAAGGAAATGGTCGAACAATTATTGTCTATGATTCATATGGTTAATCTAAATGCAGGGTATATTGATGTTTGGACATGGAAAGCGGCGACTGACGTATCTATTTAGTTAAATCAGCATACTCAATCCTGAGCTCCGAAAGAATCAGGCCCGCACCCCAACAAACGGAGAATAAAATCTTTAACCTCCTTTGGAAAGCTCTGGCCCCGTTCAAATCGATTATAACGGCATGTCGTGTTTTGAAGAATAGAGTTCACACATGCGATAATCTCATCAAGAGAAAAGTGATGATCGCTCCGGTTGATGCAATTTGCCAAGCATGTACGTCCGAGATTGAAACTGTAAATCATCTCTTCCTTTTGTGTGAGAAATCGAAAGTGATTTGGGATGGTGTTCTGGGATGGATCGGAGTAAGTGGAATAGGACCTGGGACAGTTAGGGAGCACTTGGAATGGTTCATCAATATGGGTAAGCACAAATTAGCTAAGAGAATGCTAATGGAAACATGGGTACGTGTAATTTGGTCGATTTGAAAATGGAGAAACGGAAGTAAGTTTGAGACTTTATATTGCGACACTAACAAAATTCTTTTGGAGATGAAGACTAGAACTTGGAGTTGGTGGCGAGTTTTCAATATCCCGATTAAAAATCACAATTTCCAAAGTTGGTGTTCCTCGACAATTTTTGAGTTTAATAGCTAGTTTTAGCTTGTTTTTGTAATTTGATTTTCTTTAATGGTATCCCTGGTGCCATTATAATAAATTTCTTTTTTCTGATAAAAAAAAAAGTTTTATAGATGATATGAAACTGAATAACTATTATTAGTGTGAATAGTGTTACTGTTATACTAACATAAATAATATGTCCAATTTAGAATGATAAATATTAGCTCTAGAATAGTAAAATAGTATCGGTCCCTGGGTTTTATCTCGGGCCCGTGAGATAAGTCACTTTACCTATCAAATATGAGATGAAGGGATATTATTAATATTATCTACATTCATCTCATCTACCAAACACACCCTAAGTGAGTTGGTCTGGTCGGAGTATACTAGCTCCAACTGCTCCAAAAATCTATTCTTTGGTTACTCCAATCTTACTGAGAATCGGGATTGGACTGAGTATCTGTCTTGAAATTTTGGTTCAGAAAAATATCAATTTTCCGATCTCGGTTTGGGTTCCGATTGGAACTTCGAGACTCTCAAGTTTCAAAATTAGAAAATTTTAAATCTCAGTCCCGATTACAGTCCCTAATAAAAATGTTTCAAATGGCCCCGAAATTCCAAATGTGACCAAATTTTTCAAACATGACTAAATTTTTTTGAATTTTAAAATTAATTTCTGAAAATCAAGAGTTCGGATGAGGCGAGAGTTTTGAAAATTTATAATTTCTCAATCTCAAAAAATTTCAATTTTATATGCAAATGAAGAATTACAATTTTTGCGATTAAAATGTAATTTGAAAGTTCATGTTTTATATATAAAATTTCAATAAAGTTTGTGTACTTTAGTACAATTAATTTAATTAAAATAATTTATTTTTTATTGACATTGATTTTTAGCTATTTGAGTATTTAAAAAAGTTAAAATTACTTATTTATTTCATTTTTTTGATTTAACAATTTTTTGACTTTATGGTACATGAAATATGTAGACGAGTATACATATTGAAGATACAATACAAGGTGAGAGGTTTATGGGCCTAAATTAGGGATCATGGAAATCAAGAATGGGCCTGTATGTTTTGTTAATGTGGACAAAAAATATAAGAAATAGAAAAGTTAGGAAGTATTATGTATAAAATCGTAGTATAGTTAATACTCTTTCCTCCACATATTAGGATAAGAAAATAAAAGTATATAAGCTACAAAATCCTTGTGACAATGAAAAGTTGAGCAATAAGTAAGGTTAATATACAGTAATGAATATTTTATTTTTATATATATGTTGGTTAGATCAAAAATTATAAATTAAGTGATATTAAACCTCTTTAATATATATATTAATAAAATTAATAGTACTTCCACCGTCTCAATAATATTGGCCTCTTTAACTAATACTGTAAGCGTTTTTTTGGTAAAAATGCCAAAAAATTATAGGAATAAGGAGTACTATTCATCTTGAGGCCAATATGGGAAAACTCTATAGTGGGTAAGTGACTTAGTGGAATGGGCCGCTTTTAATTTGGATTGGACCTTATTTGCATCTATCTAAATTATAAAATGTTTTCATTGTTCATGATGAAAATTCTCTCTTTTTTCATTAATTTTTTCACTTTTCACTTTTCTTAATACTACACTAGCTACTCTCATTAATTATTTTATCCTTGAGAAGTTTGTTGCGTGTATATAGGGTTGATAATTATGCAGCCATATTTATGCTCCAATGAGAATTCTTAAGATTTGATGTTTAATTATAAATATTGGATGAACAGATACAATAATTAGGAAGTGATAAAAGGACTTGATCTCTTAAAATATGATATTTATAATAAATGTTTTTTTAATTCTAGTGCAAATCTATAACAGCTTTACAATCTTTTTATTTTTTAAATTACAAATAATAGTACATATTATTTCACATAAGCACAACAAAATCTACAAGGAGAAAGGAGATGAAGATTATTTGGAAAACGAATCTAAGAGAGAATGTGATAAAAGACACAAAATAAGGATGATCTATTATATAACTTTCCGTATTTTTTTCTCAATTTAAAATACTATTTTATCGATCGTAAAAATAACTTCTTTAAATTTCATAAACAAAATATTTGAGATAACTATAGCGCAAAAGATTTTAAAAAATTAACTTGTTCTTAAATAATAAATAATGAGATATTTTGTTTAAAATCAATTCATAATGAATATTTTCTAATAGAAAAAAAAAAAAAAAAAAAAAGGATGTCATACTGCCGCCACCTCACTGCTTCCCGACTCCTTAGCTTCAAAAATATAATATAATAAAGGGATGAGTATGTCCACATACTCAATAAGAGACACGTAACAATCAATATTTAAACAACACATAACGAATCATGTAAATGCCCGTAAAATGTATCGCACGGTAGACTTTTACCCAAAGATCCTTTCGAATACTGAATCCTTTACTGAATCCCTGACCTCGTATAATGTATCTCGTATTGCACGGTGAACTTTTACACCAATGATCCTTTCGAATTCCGGACCCTTTACTGAGTCACTGGACTCTGTACGCTTGCACAAGACTTTTCATGTATCACGTAGTTTGACATTTCAATATAATAATCACATATATAGTAAAAATATTAACAATTATATTTAATTATAATAGACATATCTCGCCTAATAAGTACTTAAATTGAGATAGTCAGACAATAACAATTAATAGATCACATCTAAAATAAAGTGAGATTCTAATTTAATAATATGCACACTTATGTACACAACACACATGCATACTTACAAATATAAGACACACACATACATATATACACACGCACACACGCTGCACACTGCACACACGCTGCACACTGCACACACATATATATAATATACATGCACATACCACACGTATATAGTTATATATATATAATTATAATATTTATCTCTAATTACACATGCACACACCATACACTGGGACGAAGGGAGGATTGTGGCAGAGGGGCAATGATCTCTTAGATTTTGAAAATTATTAGGGGTATTTTAGTCATTTCGCATATAATAAAAAATATTTAATAATTTTAAATAAAATAGGTTAGTTTCCAATGATGCTATTATGAAACAGTGTCAGAACATGAAGAATAAAATATAAATGTTATAAAGTTATTGAGTTATTTGATATTACATGAAAAATAGAATAGAAATGTTATAAAGTTATTTAGTTATTTGATACTTTTATCTTATAATTTAATTTAAACTTTAAATTGCATTATAGTTATTACAAATATTAGTTGCTTTTTTTAAAAAAATTATCATAGAAAATATTTTTCCCCTCTGGTTCAAAATCCTGACTTCGTCATTATATATATAAGATGTAGTTCATATAGAAAGTGATTTTCTAATAGGATATAAGAAATTATCTCCAACCGTTAATTTTAGTAGATCAACGGTTATGATTTATCCAAATTTATTGATTTTTAAATACATTAAAATATTCAATAAATATTATGATAATGACATTTATGTAATTAATACATGAGGGAGAAAATAACCAATTCCACTAATTAAGGTAGGAAATAAACTAATTCCATTATTTTCCATTCAAACGGGCTTCTTATTCCCGCTTCAACAACGGTGGTTTAATGTTGCTTTCTTTCCTCCAGTTTAGTAGAACCATTGACGTACGACCAAGCTCTGCACCATAATTTCGATCTCGACACCGCTATTCGTTTCACGGCGGTTAACCCCATTATTGTTGATGGCGTTGTGGCGGTTGTAGGTGAGGTAGCATGGCATCGGCGTATGTGAGAGGGGCGTCGCCGCTGCCGGAAGAGAGAGATGAGGAAACGCCGAGGCCTTTGAGCTTCTCCGAGTTCTACGACCAGCACACATGTATGGATGACATAGCTAATATTGCTCCCAGAAAGGTTCACTCGAAGGTGATAGGTGTCTATTTTGCAAAAAAGATGCGCACTGCAAATGAGATCATTAAGCCGAAGGCTATTCAGGAGGAGCTTAGGAGGTGTTTCGACATGGATGTCAGTTACGATGTTGCGCTCAGAGGCAGGAATCAAGCTTTGGAGATGATTTACAGCAAGTATCACGAATCATTTCAGTTATTGTCTGGGTATCTACATATGCTGAAAGTGATGAATCAAGGTACGATCACTGATCTCGATGTCGGTCCCGACGGTAGATTCAGACATTTATTTGTCGCTCTTGGAGCTTGTAGAGCCGTGTTTGCTTTGTGCATGAGGCCTGTGATAGTCATCGATGACACTCACCTTAAGGGGAAGAACAATGACATCTTATTTGTTGCAGTAAAAAAAAAGGATGCAAATGAGCATGTGTACCCATTGGCTTTTGGGATTGGGCCGATAGAGAATCAAGAGTCTTGGTTATAGTTTCTTACCAAACCCAGGAGCGCTTATGGTAGCACGCCAAACACCCTGATTGTATCTGATGCACATGTGTCGATTGAGCATGTCGTCAGCATCGTGTTTCCTGAAGCAACACACGGTTTGTGCTACTATCATCTTAGCGGCAAAATCAAATGATTCAGGAAGACCACTGTTGGTTTGTTTCAGAAAGCTGCATACACATACAGGCAACACGAATACCATAGAACAATGAGCGCGATACATGCGGCAAAGCCTAATGCATACAAGAAGCTGATGAGTGTTGGACCTGCTAAGTGGGCTCGATCGATGTGTCAATTCCGAAGGTATAACTTTCTAACTTCTAATGCAGCTTAAAGCTTCAACCGAACATTGTTGTGGGCTCGACGTCTACCTATCTGCTCATGTGTGGAGGTAGTGAGACTTGTTATGGAATAATGGTTTGATGAAAGACGTCAGAAAATAGCTCAAGAATATCATGAATTTCCTACAGAGGTTAGACGAAAGTTACAAATGCAGATTGAGAGATCTCGTGTATACACAGTAAAACGTGTGGACGGTAATTCATTTAAGGTTGTGACAAGTAGGAGACCGCTTATAGTTGATTTGAAGGCATCGACATGTGAGTGCATGGAGTTTCAGTATGATCTCATTCCTTGTTCTCATGCGATCGCGGCAATAAAGTACGTATAAATTTTCATTATAGCGAATTGAAATTTAGTTTTTTCATTATTTATATCTTATTAATTATTTTTTTATTCAGGAATGTTGGACTGTCGATCCCTCAATTTATAGCAAAATTTTACAGCCGAGAAGCGTGGGCAACAACCTATAAAGTACAGATCTACCCGCCGATGTGACAAATGTGCAAGTGTTTCCGAATAAAGCTATAAGAATGCCTGGTCGACCGAGACTTAGTAGACGTAGATCAGGAGGTGAGACATCGGGAAGAAGAAGTAGATGAAGATGATTTTTAGTTGTTTAATTGGTATTATTTGGACATTTTAATACTTTTTGTTATTCACTTTTTTTAATTTTTAGTGCTACTATTTATTAATATTAGTTGATTATGGTGAAAATATATTTTTATAATATTAGTTAGATTAATTAGAAAACATACTATTATAATATTAATTACTACTATTGATCAACATATACAAAAACTAAAAGTTCATTAATGTTCCAAAAACTAAATGTCTGAAATATCACAAAGACTAAAAATATGTGAAGCTACAATTTTACGATACAATTTAATATTTTTATTGCCCCACGCGATCGTTGAGAATCCACTAATCTGTCGCTCGACGGTCATGCAAGTCATTGGACCGCAACTGTGACTATCTGTCTGATGGAATAGTCGGACATCTTCAGCAAGCTTCCATGTGAATAGCTCATCACTATTGCCGACGTTCTGCTTGTTCTTCAAATAATATTCAAAATACTTCATCACTATTGGAAGACCATAATAAAGTGGCATCAACGCTCTTATCCGGGAATTATAAACTTCTTAAGTAATGTTACGAATATTAGAGTCGTACAACGTCAATGTACGACTCGGCAAATTAGCAACTACAACTACAAAGTGGTTTTGAACACATATAGGAAAAATCACCTGCAATAAGAAAACATGCATATTACACATATAAATTAAAAACTAGAAACATGCATATAATACATATTCATAATTAAAAAAAATTAAAATTAGAAAATATACTTCTGTCGCGTTCCACCACTCTATACACGTAGATCCCGATCTTTTGCCATAAATGACCTCCAACAACCCAACTGTTAGCACCCAGTTGATGGATACATAACTCTCGACGAAATTCCATCGCTCGAAGTGGATCCCTTTATTCTTCATATCCGCGAGACAAACGTCATACTCACGCTCCATTTTCGTCTACAAAATTAATGTTATTTAAATAAAGACAACTACAAATAATAAAATTAATAATATTTAAATTTTATTTAGTTAATAACTTACGAAATACTCAGTTTTGCAAATGATGATTCTCCCCTTCATTTGATCGGGATAAACGTGGTCTCCACGTATCAATCTCGACTGAAGTCCCATCATATACAGGTCGACCGTCTGTAAAAAATGAATTATAGGAAATTAAGCCATAAGTAGTAATGTCAAATGAAACTCGACTTTATAGGTTATTTACCTCCGAAAAGTAATCTTCATCGAAGTCCATCTGTTTGAACCATACAACAGTCAAAGGATACTCAGTCTCGATGGTATTCACTGACTTATTCCGAGATATCCTTCTAAAATGTTTGAATGTTTTAATTGTCTCGTCGTTTGGATTAACAGGTTCCTGTGGAGGCTCGTATTGAAGTTCTTCCACAAAGAACTCCTCCAAGGGCACAAGTTCACTATCAATGTTCTCCATCGCGGGTAACTTTAAATTAATACGTAAAATTAGAAATCTAAACATGATACAATAATAATAAATTAAGCGAAAACAAAATAAAATTACATGTCCGGGTTGAAAAGAAGATGCGAAATCCCACATGGTCACATATGGAGCATCGATCGACGAGCTGGCATGCTGCACGTCGGGGAACGGCATCGTCGATGGATCGTAGGAGCTCGACGGCGCATATGATATGCCGGACTGGGGAACATCTAATCCAAACGCCCAAGCGAAGTCCTCGCCAGCCGAAGTGAAGATCGAACCCGAGTTAGGGGGTATGACAACATCTGTGTATATCGGCTCGGGCATCGATGCCATCTCTCTGGAGAAGCCACCGCTGGAGTATGGAAATTGCTTCGGGTACGAGCCTGTCGCCTCGGCTATCATGGTCAGCTGCTCGGGCAACGTGGTAGATGGTCGAACATCATCAACATCAGCTGCAGCATACGATGGACGAGCCGAGTCAGTAATCGGCGGGCTACATCTCCGAGTATCTACCACCGGAGAACTCCATCGTGACGTGCCGCACATCATCTTTTCGACTAGACATGTCATCCACTTCTTCATCTGGTCCATCCGAGAATCGATATGCCTCAGCATCTGGTCCATCCGGGTATCAATATGCGCGTGCATCCGCCTCTCAAATGTAGTGAGATCAGACTGTCTGATGCGTCCCACATCATCGGTGGAACGTCTCATAGGAGTAGGACCTCCACTGCTGCTAGACGATGAATCTGTGGGAGGCAGTCTGGCATGCTTCCCCCTATCCAGACAACGTCGGGATGGTCTCTTAGCCGGCTCGCTCGGCTCTGGTATCTCCTCAACCACTGAAGGTCCCGATCTCCGTGTAGATCGAGGACCATGAACCTCCTCGATCACAACAGGTGGTGCCAGCTGTCTAGCACGACGCAGCTCATTCAGATTCCTCGCAGTAAGACTCGTCAGTGGAGCATACTGCACCGAGATCGGATTCGGGCACTAGAAAGACATGGTCCACGGTAGCTCTCTCTCGTCCTCTTCGAGCTCTATGTTGGTCATATCATATACATGCATGAAACACGAGCATTGTAAGAATATTAATTAACAAATAACTATATCAAATATAAATTAATACACATCTAATTATTAAATTACCTCCAAACCCTCGTAGAAAGCGTGCAAGTCATGTGTATCCAGGCTCTTCCAGAAATTCCAACGCAGGCATCTCGGATATAACCTGTCGTCTCCACGGGGGCTACCGGCGACCTCTCCCAACTCGGGAATCACCTCGAATCCCCATATCATCAATGCCATGTCGGGCCGTAAAAGTGATACTTCTTGTTGTCCGGAATCTTCCTCATATAGTTCCAGATGATCTTGTACGAGTACGCACTCCAAGGATACCGATAGAATCTCTCCATATCACCGGCTAGTGCCCAAAGTCACGGGAACGCTATCTTCTGGCCATCATGCCCGAAGACAAAGATATAGGCCACGAGCACGTGGACAACGTCGAGGTAGATATCTTCATCGGCTTCAGGGATGCGTCTTCCGCTCTTGAAGCGGTTGACCAAGTCCGCAGCAGTCATACGAAGATCGCCGCCGCACGTGATCTGGAACAGACGTACGTGGCTTGGATCACAGGGGACAGTACTATTGAAATTTGATGCCCCGAATCTCAAACCCGTGATCTAGGCATGGTCCCGCACCGTGTACTGCACATCGGACCCGTTGATGTGGAACCAAATACCCCGCATCGACCAGATAGAGCGACAAGCGAGGCTGTGTATCGCCTGAGAAGACAGCGTGCTCGGTGTCCAGCCGATAAAATGGCTAAACGGCCCGTTTCGAAACCTCTCAAGAAGCTCATAGCCCTCGACATCCAATAGGGTGTCCTTGATAATCTCTAATAGTCCAGCCTTGTAGTAGGTGTATACTTGCGATACCCGATTCAGTGATTCGGGCCGATGGTACCACAGACACTCCGATTCCTTCAAAATTTAAACATTTAATTTGAGAGGCACCGCCGGTGGATGTATTTCAGCAGTCTTCAACCAACGGTTGTCAGTTAAATATGCTTCAAAAAATATACTATGATCACATACACAACAATCGTTGGCAAGAAATATGACATAATGCATCCACCGCTGGTAAGCCTACCCACCTGTGGATACTTTATAGCCAGTGGTTGTACCAATTATGAACACTACAGATGATATCAAGAGTGCAAGCGGTGGAAAATCACCACCGATGGTGGAGTTCTCGCAGCCCACGATGGTGGAAGCAGTTGGAGCGGCGGTCGTGGAGTATTGGCAGGTGGTGAACGGCAGTGGAGAGCTTAAGGAGCGCGGTTGTGGCTTAAGAGCGGCGGTTGTGAGTGGTGAGAGAGAGAGAGAGAGTTGTTTTTATTATTGTGAAACAATAAATGCAACATTCAAACTTCAATGTGTTCGGTCAAAAAGTGTGTGGGGTCCACATAATAAATTAGGTACTTTTTTGACCACTTTTAAAAAAGTGATTATTTTATACATGTAAGTTTAGATATTGAGTATTTTTTAGATACATATATTGGATATTGGATAGTTTTAATTTTTACCCGATTGTTTTTTTATACTATGCATTCAACATATACGAGCATTTAATAATACTTGTTACACTATGCTCTATTTTCAATCAACAAATAAGTGGAACCCCTAATTATTAATTAATGTGACCCATAAACTGCACCTTTAAATCCCATGTGATGATGTGAATGTGAAAGCATAATATTAATTTGTTTTAATATGATTAAATATAAAATGCTGAAGCATGTGGCATTAAAGTAGATCTATATATATAGGTCCGGGGTAAGAAAGACATTTTGTGTGTACAACATTGACATCAATTCATAACATAAAGTTTGATTTATAGAAGTGATTCTTTTTTCTGAATTGAAAAAATTCAATGTAACTAATCTAAGCTATGGATTGACAAAGATTCGAAGAGGAATATTGAAATTTTAATTGTAAATTAAATAAGAAAGAGAATCAATTCAAGCATCAAAATGAAAACAAGTGGACCAGCATAAGTGGGAATCCATACATTTTACTAACATCACCTTAATTTCTTCTTTTTCTTTCCTATAATTAAGATAACATGAATTTCATTTGTTAAATAATAATTGGAAAGCAACCTAAAAATGTTTTCTGGGAATTACATAGTAATTGGAATATGTATTATTGCCCCATGAAAAAAAAAAGAAGAAGACAAAACACAGACAATTGAAAATGGTGGTGGTTTAGAAACCCATTCTTCTAGTTTTGGTATGGATGGTTATTTACGATTTTATTATTTTAAAATTCTAATCAAAGTGTTATTATCACAGATCTCGGTTCGAAATTAAAATCGTTCAAGGCGGTTGTGATTCAAAACCATCGATTACGATTTTGAACCATCAATTCTGTTGGAACTATCTTCAAAAATATTTTTTACATTAATTAATAAGTTAAAATGTAATTTTATGAGTTATAAACATTGATTCCATATAATATAAAAAATAAATTGAATTAAGTAGAAAAATGTATAAAAAATATTGAGGTAGCATCAATTCATAGTTCCAAATATTTGGAATCAGAACCAAATCATCCTCTACGCAGTTACGATTCAGAAACAAATTATCGAAAATAATTATAGTTCTGCAACCGCTTATCACGATATGGTTCAACGATTACGATTTTTTTGAACATCTGTAATTATGTTGTAGGTTATTTGTAGAGTCAGTCATGTATATCACAGGCCCTAATCGAAATTCAAAATATGAGCATTTATACAAATGTCACTTAACATGTCCAACCATATTATTTGGTTCATATTTACTTTACATGATTTATTTTTGTTTTTAAATTTGAAATATTTATTAAAATATCCAATTTAAATTAATTTGATATTCTTTTTATTTATTTTTCATTTCCGAACACATGACATCTTTATGAGGCATCTTATAACAATAAAATTATATTTATTTATCAATTATTATTGAATTATAACGATAATAAATTTAGAACGAAATTTTAGATGCATAACGTTCCTTTGAGATCAACAAAATAATAAAATTATATTAATTTTCTTCCTATTAATTTTATTAGAATTAAAATATAATATTAAAAATTGAACCCCTTAAAACCATGCTTTGCATGCTATGAGGTACGGCCGGTTATGTGTAATCTATATATACGAAAATTTATACCCACCAGTCGTGAACATGATTAATGTATCCGCAAATGATATGATATATCTCGTAGATAATTATATAAAATTTAATAAAAAGTTATTAATTCTCACTTTTTAAATAGATTATTGATTATGATATAATTTAATATTATTAAATATAAAATGATAAAAATAAAAAATAAATAAAAATTATAATAAGTTGTACGCTAATGTGTCACATGAGCACATTAAGTGATGTGCATGGTGCTTTCTATATACATTAACTTTAATTTTCTTGCCAAGTTTATTATTATAAATATTAATAATAAATAATAATAAAAGAATCTAACTGTACAAACAAAACTACATTTTTCATATGATTTGACTACTTGTTACCGAACCACAGTGTTGAATTTGGAATCATTTACAAGTATATCATCCTCTTTTATTCTAAATTATAATCGATTCTTAGTAAAAAACTATTGCATTTTGGAAGTACAATTTTTTCACTAAGTAGACGTGAACAAAAGTTGCAGGAAAAGATAAAAGGAAAAGAGTACACTTACTTAGGAGGAAGAACATAAAATTTTAATTACACCCTATTCAAATTAATCTACTTCACACCTCAGTCCACACAACCAACAAGGCAACAAGTAAAGAGATTCTCTTTATATTAGAATAAGAATTTTAAATTTATCAAACATATAAAAACTGGTCATAAATTGTATTAAGCAGGATCGAGGCAAAGAAAATTCTTTCTTAAAAAATCTAATTGTGTGGCTGTTTTCGAAAATCAAACTTAATTTAAAACTTTAAAATAGTAGGCATTATAGATAATGAGGGATTTAAGAGTGAAGTGAAGAAGCCTAATAAGTGTAGTTGCACTGTTGCACCATGTGAGTGATCTCCTTTGCTGTCTTGCATCAAGTTTTTTTTCTTCTTTGTTCTACACAAGATTTCACACACACACACACACACACACATATATATATATATATATATCTGTGCACCTTTCTCTCTGCCTATCCTTTCTCTCCCCTCTTTCTCTGTATTTCCAGATTCTCACACAGTCTCTTCTCTTCTCTCAGATCTTAGTGCTTGTGTGTGTGTGAGTGAGTGGGTGAGAGAGAGAGAGAGAGTTTAGTAGAATTCTGAGAATGGCTTCATTCCAAGAGAAGCCCAGCAAAAGGAAGCATCTAATTATGTATCTACTTCTACTTTTCATGTCTGCAGCTCAATCTCAATCACAAAATCATCACCCTTTTAGCACAAGAAGATTGTTGTGGCAGTTAGAAGATGATGAGACCACTGATCATCAGCCAATCATCAAGAAAATCACTTCCACAAAACTCCCCACCAAAAATCAAACTGGACTCATCAAGCCTCCTTCAAATTCCTCCAAGAACCAAACCAAACTCACCAAAACCACAACTTCAGAACTCAAGAACCAAACCAAACTCAAAAGCCCCAATCTTGCACTCAAAAACCAAACCAAACTCACCAAAGCCTCAAATCTTGCACTAAAGAACACTACCAAACTCACCAAATCACCCTCTGATTCATCCAAGAACAACACTAAGCTCATCAAAACCACCTCTTCATCTACAAAAGCGATCCCCAAATCCCAGATCAAGAAACTCAACTCCACCATCAATGCAGTAAAGAAACAGCCAGATCAGCCCAAGCTCACCTCACTCAAGGCCAAAACCAATGATCTGAAGGAAGCCCAGAAGCAGCAGGATCTTCTAGACGATGATGAGGATGACTTGGTGTCAGAATTATCAGACCTCCCATCAAGATTCCAAGAAACATTCCTCCCAGATATGGAAAAAATCTCAATGACCTCCAAGATCTACCTCACGAGGTACAACAAGGAGTTCACAAAAGGATTCAAGCCCTATGTGGGGAACAAATATGCATCAACACTTGCCTCCATAATCTCATTTGCATTCATCATCATCCCCCTCATCTTAGTATCTCTCATCTTCACCAAGATCAAGGCCTACTTCTCTCTCCAGAAAATCTTGATCTTTATCCAAATCTACCTCTCCATATACTTCACCATCCTTGGCCTCTCCGCATTGATCACAGGCCTTGAGCCACTCAAATTCTTCTATTCTACCTCCCACTCCACCTATGTGTGTGTGCAAGTGCTGCAAACCCTAGCATATGTGATGTACCTCCTTCTGCTGCTGATGTACCTTGTTCTCGTCTTCTCCACTGAGACTGGTCTTGGGACTAAGCTATTGGGCCTCGCCCAAACTTTAGTGGGCTTTGCAGTTGGGCTGCATTACTACATCACAGTTTTCCACAGGGCTGTGCTGCATCAGCCCCCAAAGGCGAGTTGGAAAGTTCATGGTCTATATGCCACGTGTTTCGTTGTGATATGTCTGTTGGGAAAGTTTGATAGGAGGAAGAAGGCTTATTTGGAAGAGGGAGGCGAAGAGGGGAAGAAGAGTTGATTTTGCTCTTTTTTGTTTAATTGTTTTTTCTTTTTAATTATAGTATACTTATATATTTTAGTTTTTAATTTGAAATTTATTAGTATTTGATAAGATGCAGAAAAAAATTATTGCTGCTCATTTTACGAGAATTGTAATTTATTCATGTGGTGGTTATTTAAGAAAGAATTTTATTGCCTTATTCTTGTTCAAAAGCTTTTGTGACCCATGTTGCATAATTTTTGGACGCATGAGCATTTTTCTTATTATTTGAACACAAAGAGAATCTCTTTGTCTTGACTTTCTTGATCAATATAATAAAAATCGATAGGCGCTAGTCGGGGCAACGGAGTGAGATTAGTGTTTAGGCGGGGTCTGGATTGAATTATAATATTTATTTTTAATATTTTTATACTATATTCATATCATAAAGTACAAGCTATATAGCTATACATTCTTTATGATTTCATTTTTTAATTAATAATAAAAAGTTAAAAACGCATAATATGATAAATAAAATATAATGTACATAAATTTGAGCGTGAAAGAACTTGAGTGTTCACAATTGTGAAAGAATTTGAATATTTTTTCATAATTTGTAAGAAAATGAGATGTGAGAATTTATAATGTGAGAAAAATGGATAAATGAAGTTTTAAAATTTGTAACAGATTAAAAAGTGTTACAAAAATCTAAAAAATGATAAGCTCGTCCCACCAGCTGGATTAGCGCCCCCCATCCCGCCTAGTCCGCCCGATCACTATCGTCCAAACCGCCTAGCCTGCTCGAGTTACATTCGAGCGTCTAGTTAGAACAGCCTAGCTTGTAATAGGGTCAGCAATACCCCCGACTAGCGCATAGACAACCGGTTAGGCCGATTTTTAGAACGTTGGTCTTGATTATGATTATGGGTGTCAATGGATTTTCATCCGAATGTGGATCAGAATTGGTCAAAATATAGATTATTGATTATGTTTCCGAATCGCGTTCATTTAGATTTGGTCATGATCAGTTTTGATTCGACCCGTTTGATATAGTTTCAGTTTTGGACCAGGCAGGTAAAAAAAAAATAGATTTTCTTATTTTAAAAATTATGTTATACACATTTATATAATAATTATAAACATAAAATTTTTTAATTTTAATTTTTTTTTGAATTTAATTTGAAAATCTTGTAACAAATTAATCTTACTAGTTCTGATCCAGATCTAACATTAATAGTTTCGGGTCCGTTTTACCAAGTCAGTTTGTACCAATTCCGATTTCAAGTCTATAACCGGAATTGTTTGGTTCTGGATCAGATAAAACCCACCACTAACATTCCCAAGTAGGGTGTTAAATCACTTCGTAAAACATTTGTATTTCTGTTATACATCAGAATATAAGAACTCTTAAAAATTTTGTTTTGGTTAATTACTACTCCCTCCGTCCACAAAAAAACTTCTTAATTTACCATTTTGGTCCGTCCACGAAACATCTTCCTAATTCAACTTTCCATTTATAGAAAATGGACCCACCACACTCTCTACACACAACTCAATTTAATATAATACATTAAGTGGGACCCAACATTCACTAACTACACACAACACAATTTAAAACACTATATTAAATGGGACTCAAACTCCACTCACTACATATCATCATTAAAATCAAAAGCACTACATATCATCATTAAAATCAAAAGCACTACATAAAAATCCGCACCGGGTCAAACTAGGAAGCTTTTTCGTGGACGGAGGGAGTATGAAGTTTTGGACTTTAACAGTTTTTTAATGTTTACAAGCTGATGCACCATGCATATCTCGTATATCATGCAAATTGGCACACAAAAAATTGTGCACTTCACTTTAGTTTATGACAAATAAAATGCTTTTTTATGTTAATATTAATAAATTCTATTTAATTTGCGGAAAGTGAAAAGCACAGTCTTACTTGCAATTATTCTTTGAAAATCAATATGATAGTTTAAGAGGAAAAATAAGTACCACTTTGTTTTAATGTTTTAGTTGCAATTGTGATAATGCATGGTTGGTGCTCAACTTAAAAAGAAGGCTTTAATTACTTGAAAGACCATTTATTTATTTTTAAAATTAAATGTGTTCACGTCACAAATTCACCATCTTTGAAGCAGCTCATAACTATCTATTATCTATACTCGTTTTGACTAAAATTGTGAGAATTTTTTAATCAGAATGGATCTAAATAGAGTCTAAATAAATGGAAGGGGAAGAAGTAATTAATATTTTGAATAGTGTTCTTCACTACTCCATAACTAAAAGCTTATTCACCAATCACCATTATTATTCTCATCTTAAGTAAATTAAGGATCCCTTTAGATCGCATCTGTTGTAATGAGATAATTGAGACGAGATTTAACAAAAAGAAAAAAGAATAAGTTGGTAAAGTTATTTAAAATTAAGAATAAATCAACATTTTCTAATCTATTTTTCTCTCCAAGAACTTGCACATTTGGATTTGACACGTGTTTTAACAACTAAAATGAATTTATTGCGGGTAGAATAAGGATCTTACACTATTTATCAATTAAATATGTATGAGTAAAAAAATTAGTGGTTGATTAGTAAATAAATTAATTATGTTATAAGTGGAATCAAAGTCTTATATTATTTATAATTAAATATGTAACGTGGGTAATTGGAAAGTTAGTGGTTCATCCAAACATAATATAATATTAAAAATAGAAATATGCAAATTTTTCGTCGTGAATGAAGTAGTAGACAGAAATATGCAAGTTTGTCGTGGATAGGGAGTGTATTATTATTATTAACGTTCCAACATTGTAATAAGAGACACAATTTACGTATTTAATGAAGTTAAGAAATTGTAAAGTAAATCACATCGCAAGTTTTAGCCTTAAAAAGGGGTTTATAGATTGGGTGAATTAAATAAAGAATATATAGTATTTTATTATACTGTGGAGAAAGTAGTGCAAGCTGTGGATGAAGAAACAAATGTCAAAGGTGAAGACTTAATGTCATTTAGAATTAGGGACATGAAATGAAAATGAGGGCGCTGCCGACTGTCTTGATTGAGGGTGTGTCGGTGGTGTAACTTGTAAGTGTTGTAGTAATACAAAACAGTTTAGAAAATAAATAAATAGATTGCCACCGACGCAGCATATATATAGCATAGGATCCACTTCTCTTCTCTGCATCATAAATTCATTTTTCTTCTCAATTCACACTCGCACCCCTTTTTTTTAAGTTAATAATTGATGCTTATTAATTATGTCTTCATGCATAAATCCACATACAATATTACTGTTTAATATCCAAATTGCAGAATTCATTAAGTTGTGTGTAGAGATCTGAGGCTACTAACATATTTATCAGGCGTGAACACCATGTCCTTATCAGTTATCACTCTCACTATTTGCACACTTTCTTTCGTCTTCTATCCATTTAATTTAAGGTACAACACTTATTGCGTCAACCATTATATAGCTCACATATACTTTTAACTAGTAATAACTAGCATTAATTGTTGAAATTTTATCTTCAAACAGAGATCCATGATTGTAATGGCGCAACCTATTAACAATGAACGGTCATTGAACTGATCTCATAAAAGGGAAGTTGTATGCTCCATACTCATTTAAGAAAAAGTATATAATTAACTAACTTCTAATTGAGAGTTAGTGAATCTTAATTTGGAGTAGTACTACTACTACATAACACTAGTTGTCATTAATTATCCCTAACTAGATTGGACCTTCTGATTAGCTCCGACTTCTCGAAATATTAATCAAGATGGAATTACTCTTTGAATTGCTTGTCGAACAAATACCATCAAACATAAAATGGAGTAAATTCTCATTCTTATATGTCGTATTACAAATGAACATCCCATGCTACAACGTTCTACATTAAGGGATCCCAAAAATTTGTCTTCACAAGAGAAGATGATTAAAAACAATTATTACAAACATCAGATTTCCTAAGTATAAACGTACACACACTTTCTTAAAGCTTACTCGTCTTTTTTTACGCATGAATCATCTACATAACGTGGCCTAATCCAAGGAAAATGCACCATTGCAATACCTGCAAATTCAATTTAAATGTGAGCATCATATTCAAACTAGATACAAGATTTCACACCTAATTTCGATTTTGTTTAAATATCAGCTAGTTATCTGAACCCTGAAATGTTACCTCTCACTGAACTTCTCAGCAGCATCAGCGGCGTACAGAAGGGTCTCACTGGCTTTCTCTAGAACCATGTAAAGCTCCTTCCCCCGAACAAGCCGAGCAATGAGCCAAGCATTGTTTTTGGCTCTAATGCATATCTCTAGGTCCTTCTCATGACCTGAACTGTCCCATTTAGCTCTACTTTTTTCTGAGTCAACCTCTTCTCGGAGCTTATTCAGGGCAACTAAGGATTCCTGGTGCATCATGCGAATTCCATGAACATAACACATGACGAATATAAGATCACGGATTAGGGATTAAGAAAACATGTCTTCCCATATATGTTATTTAAATAAATGCATCCAATAATACTCTGAGCACAACTGCACAATTGAAGAATTTGTAATACAGCTGTACCGTTAATTTCCACTCAATATTAAATCTATGATTCATGAAGAACAAAATGAGATTCTGATTCTAAATAATGTGTACCAAGATATCATACCAACAAATACTGAAATAAGTGGCACGGTTGATGTAAACATTGAACAGGCCCTATTTCTTTTGTCAATTAATACTTAACTTCTCTTTTTCTCTCCCAAAAGGATGAAGTTTGCAGGACTATGACTACGTGAGTAGCCATGAGTCCAACTGTTCGAGCAAATGATGAAATTTTTAATGCCCTGTTAATGCTTTGAAGCATCAATAAAGAGATAGGAGTTCTAGAGAAGAGTGTTTATTAAGTGATGAGAACAGGAAGACTGTAGTTCAGCTGGTCCAAAAATCGCAGAGGCATATATCATATTCAACTTCCTCCATGTGTACGTTTGGGAAGTTGGAAGAAGAGCTAGTACAGCAGGAATTTACTGAAGGATAAACCGAGAGAGATGAAAATTATAACCAATGTGTCTAACCTAGTTCTCACTTCTCAGATTCAGGAAATAATATCAGTTGGTGAGGCCTCAACTTGTGTTCAATCATGAGATCATGAGTGCTAGACAGGAAATTACAGTGGCAGAACATATTTTTCTATTTAATATCATGAATAATAAATTTTTAATTATAAGAGATTTTATGCAGATAGACACAAAAGATCAATATAGGAATTGTAACTCTAAGCAACTATAAAGCAGGGCTAACCTTTGTCAAAGTTGTTACTTTTCCAGGTGGAGACGCCCTAGATACATATCTATCATCATCCACCAACAGATAACGATACCCACTCACATGATATGCGTTCTCACCACCCCACCCTCTCGATAGCTTCTCTTCAACTTTAAGCATCTTCAGTGATGCCTAGAATAAACAGACAATAGTAATTAATCTCAGCGAATGAATAATAACACCAACATTCCAATATCATTTTCAAAATATATGTAGAACTAAAAATTTCAAAGAGAAGGACAATATATTCAACAAACTCATTAATCAGGTTGATATAGCCATCCAAGATAAGCAAGCACCTAGAGACTACTGCAGAATATCTTCAAGCAAAAACCAATTTGTTGCATTAGAAAAGAGAGAAAACGTACACTTTCAAGTATTTGCTGCTTCAGCATAGCAATTCCTTGCTCTCCACTGACAGATGAGACTGGAACCAGAAGTATAACAGTAAGCCCCCTATGCTGATAAGCTAATAGAAACATCTTCTCCTCTGTTTGATGAAGCCAAATTGTTGGGCATGTAGGAACTAAGCTATTAACTTCTGTACCCCAAATATCTGTGGTAAGAAAACCGTCCTTCCCCTTGGACCACTTAGAATGCTGCAAAGGCCTTACTAAAGGATAACTGTGGGTTCTAAGTGGGGATGTATCATGGGAATTGTAATATTGATCCACCGCAGAGGCAGAAGTTACTAGTAAAGCTCCAGCGTAGGTATTGCATGCAGTATCTGTTTTACGTAAAGAAGACCATGAACTTGCTCCATGGAATAAAGCAAGTGGAGTTAGCCGTAGAACAGCATATGTAAATAGGTTGAGAGTGTCAATCTGAAAAATAAAAGAAGAAAACATATCAATAGATCAAAATAGAATTAGATGCTTAGTCGGTGTATGGGCGAGGGGGAGAAGGCTTTGCAACACAAATACCTTAAGCGTAATCCAGCTATTAAATTTTCCGTTAACACATCAAAATCAGACAACACAGATAATAATGAATCAAAACAAGCATTCTGAGATCAAACCATACAGGAGAAAGATTTGTGGAGACAAGTAGATCCTGGAACATGGTCATTGAGTAGCATTGCGTGTTGCCCACACAAGATTCCAAAACTGTCACAAGAGACTGAAAGAAAGCAGATGTGAGGGGACATCTCATTTACAAACATACAATGATATTAACACAAAAGTAGCGACTTTAAGATATTCACACTCAAATACTTTCAGAATCCAATGCACATTCAGATCAGTACTTTTACTGTCCATTAAAAATGGATTTCGCTTAGGCAACTCAGTCAGCATAATGTTTCCCCATAATATCTAATGGTGTCATTGCATATGAACATTGAGAATCAGCATTTGAACAACATTTCACATAACACCCTTCCTAATGAGTGAGAAATTATTGAGAACCATTTTGGAAAAGATAATAAATTAGCTAGAAACTAACCTGAACTTCTATAGCAGCCTCACGCCCCACAGTTAACATCTGCAACGTTCCCTGCTCTTTGAGAGAGTCACGAAAATTTGGCAACTGAAGTTTCTTCCCAATGGAAAAATCTGGCCCAAAGAGAAAATGCAAGGTGTGAATATGTCAACTTCAGATTGCTCCAAGTGCACAAATGAAACGTGAATCATTTGATACAGCAACTGCAGCATTACCCCAGCAGCAATATTCCAATGGAGATCGCTTTTCAAATGCTGACAATTAGTAACTTAAGTTGAAATAATAGCAAATACAAGAAAAAAAAATAGTACAGAGTATCTAGAAGGCGCTTAGTATATAAGTAGCACTCACCACTTAAATAGTCCATGATGAAATAGTACAAATGGGTTCTAACAAGTCCTCCACTCGGTTCTTTATCAACCAGTGCCCTAATATATCCATGAAACATCACAAAGAGGGAATGGACTTCTTTAAGAACATTCCGTAAAGCATCGGCTCGCCAAATGGCTTGTGAATCCTCTTTCCCTACTACCTACTCAAACAGAAGACAAAAGATTCTGACATAAGACAAACTGCTAACGAGCAATAAGATTGTCAAGATATATATCTGTAACGAGTGATCATTTTGTACTCCACTACTATTCCAGATTTAAGAACCCTATATGCTACAGCTAAGATAGAGCAAGATACAACATCACAAAGTTTTGTAAGTAAAATAATTATTTATTCTTATATTTATTATTTCATTCAAAATTTTGAACAATTTTTTTCTGGGGGCAACCCAAACTAAGGCTTCTATTAACCCTGTATTTATACACATATCCCAAAATTAAGGCCTTATTTTCTAAAACCTTGCTCAGTACTGGCTATTATTTGACATCGCAGACTCTAAATCTCTACTTTTGGCTATGTCATCCACAAATTTTCAATTTTATAAGGCCATCTTCTGGTCTCATTAGTACATCAGCTGAACCAAAGCAATTGGGGTGGGGGGAAAGAACACAAAATTTCATGCTTGCAAATTGACAAAAGGAAGAGCTATTAGCTATAGCTTAATAAGAAAACTTTATCTTACCAGCACCATCCATATATCCGGCTCTGCCTCATGAAAAATATGAGTATGCTTCTCAGCTTCAATCACCTCACAAGGAGCATCCGGAGAAAAGATTCTGCAGGAAGCAAAATATTAGGTTCCTAATAACCAACTAGCATAAAAATCACACGTAAGTCACAATTACTTGGTCCATTTAATCTTGAGGATGAATAATTTGATATCATCTTAATAACAGAAAGGAAAAGGTAGCTAAACAGGTCAATTAGCAAAAGGGAACAGCAAAAATCGACCTGGTAAAAGTAATCAATCCTTCACTGAGGCCAATAACTGAGAGCTGAGTGGAAAGGGGCAAATCTGCAGGATAGAAGAAAAGAATTTTGTCCAATTCCTGCCCCTCGGTTTGGCCTCTCCTCAAATCAAACACGCATAATTTCATTGCTTCCTTTGCATCGTTCTCGGATGTTAGCCCCATTTCAACCTTTTTCCCCCAAAATTCACCTAACAATACAAGTCATTATGAGTGTAGTAGCACAAAGCAAGGTTTTAAAAGGCGTTTTTCGCCTCGAGGCGTTTTTTTATTGAGGCGCGAGGCGTAAGCCTCAAGGCAAACCGAGGCGTATACTCGAGGCGTAAAGTTAAATATGTTATATTAATTTAAAACCCACCATAATATATATTACATACTTGTCATACTACATAGAATTCAAAATAATTACAGAAATTAAAGATAATTATATTAATTATTAACAATTTAACATATAAATATATAATTACATATAATTATATTAAGTTATTAACAGATAATTAAACCTTAATTACAGATATTATATTTACATATAATACAGAAATTAAAAATAATTACAGAAAATTAGAAATTAAAGATATTATATTAAATTACAGAAATTAATATACATATATACAATTACATATACATATATACAATTACATAAATTAACAATTACTGAATTACATATATACAATTACATATACAATTAAAGGTCGCGTGTAATACAGAAAAATACATTTACATATACAGAAAAATACAATTACATATACAATTAACAATCCGACAAGTTCAATGCTTGTAATACAGAAAAATAGAACCTTAAAGGTCGCGTGGCTGCTTCGAGGTGCGCCGCTGCTTCACCGCTGCTTCCAGACGTGCGCCGCTGCTTCGCCGGAGGTTCGCCGCTGCTGCTTCGAGGTCGCGCGGCTGCTTCCAGACTGCGTCGATGCTTAATTTGATTTTTCTGTAATACCCTAATTATAATTCTAATTGATGTATATTTATCTAATTTATTAAATTTGGGGGAAGCCCATTCAAAATTGAAAAGCCCATATCAAAATCAGCCCAAAATTGAAAAGCCCATATCAAAATCAGCCCAAAATCTGTTGGATTCTTCTCTGCATGAGGCGTCCGCCTCAGAAGCGCCTCGACCGCCTCGACGAGCCTCGAGGGGCAAGCCTCGCCAACACACATGAGGCGCTGCCTCAGGGGTGGTTTTTACCCGAGGCGTACCGAAGCGCGCCTCGAGTACGCCTTTTAAAACCATGGCACAAAGTAAATAGCAAACCAATATAAACCAGATCTACAAATAAAACTGGTCGTATGCTAACAAAATAACAAGCTCTTATGCTTCAACAAATAATCTCAATTAATTCTATTAAGCTAATAATCAATTGACGAATGCAAACGGAAAATCCGAATTCACGACAGGAAAATCAGCCAAAGGAATTATCTACGACAAACTTATGAGTAATCAGAACAATGCTATAATCAAAATCCACCTAATCAGACGAAGATCAATCACCAATCCACCGTAAATGGCTGGGAAGATTAATCAGGAAAAGGTAATTGAGAGATAAAGTAAATCGAAAATGCAAATATGCCTTTCGGAGAGTAGTGGCGATGTTGCTGGTTGGACGGCGGATTAACCGACCCAAACCCGACAACGAATTCGATCCAACATTTTCTGACTTAGCTTTTACTCATCAGTACTCAAATACTTCGTCAACATTCATTTCTTTAACTGTGTAAAAGAATCACACGTCTAAGAATAATTTTCGTAAACTGTGATACTTCTTCAGGCCAATTAGCTAATAAATTCATTTGGGCTTTTCAGAATTTATCGTTCCAAGATCCGACCCGATCGGCCCATGATTTACTTTTTTTATATATATAAAAGTAGATTTAGTGCATAAATAATTAATTTTGTAATATAGCTATGCCTCCTAAAGAATCTAGCATACTTCTAACTATAATTTTACTTGTAATTATTGATTTTAAAAAATAAATATAATATAAGCATAGTGAAGTTACAGCATCATTCTTTAATGATAATAGGTGAAATACCGATCTTTCAATGTAATGGAGTAAATTAGAATTATACTAATATTGATATTTAACCAAAATTAATTAGTTTAACATAAGTGGGCTGTATCTTGATCAATTTTGTAAATATTCTGATTGGTACTCTAATTTATATTGATATTAAAAATTTTGTAAATGTGCTGATTGGTACTCTAATTTATATTGATATTAAAAAATAAATTTAACGGTCCCAAAAACAATAAATTAGAATACATTGGTTCCATTTATTAAGATGAACTTTAACGAGAATTATATTAAAAAGAATAATCAAAATACGTCTAATCAGGGAGTAGAACTATTAAAATAAAAATAAACAACGACTATATAATTTAATATTAATATAAGTTAATTTTATAAAAAAAAAGAAAATGGGGCAAATTTGATTTTAAAAAATAATTATAAATCGGTCAACTTTCACCCAACTCCTTCATCATTACATTGTTTTTGTTAATATTTAATTACATACGCCACATGATAATCAATGATGTCACCTTCATTTAAGTAACTACATAATTAAATAATTCGGAAGCACTCGAAATTGTGGGGGTGCCTTGAAATTTTATACATCACTTTTTATCTATATCAATCATAATGTTAATACTTGATTCGATCTAATTAATCTACTCGAGCTTTAGCACTGATGATCAAGTTGGTCTTGTGATATGATCAATGAGTTAGTATTTGATTCGATCTCAACTCATCGTATTTTTTATCATATACAAATTCGAACACGTTCACGAATTTAGCAATCCGAACATTATAAAACTCGAGGCTGACTCAATAAATTTATCAAACTCATTTTGATGTTCAAGCTCAGATCATTTAATATAAAACCGAATTATGAATATCTTACTAGTAAGCATGTTCATTAAACCCCTACATCAAGATGTAAATTAACTTTTAGTTCATTTTTGCAAGTTATAAATTTTATTAAGAATAAAACTATAGTTCAGAACATTATTGAGACGAATTGCCATATTTTATGTTTTGATATATCATTATTATCACAAAAACTTTACACAACCCATTGCGAGTATACAATCAAAAGATAGTTTTAGACACAATAGCTTACAAAAAACATAAAAATACTAGTGGTAAATATGTTCAACAAAATTGAATCATCGAGTATTTGTTTAGTGATACGAGATATGATAAGTTTAATTATTCAATTTTAAAAATTGAGTGATTTAAATATTGAATTATCCATAACAACTGTAGTAAGTATGGTTGGGTATCAATTAGCATCACATCACACCACACGTGGAGTGAGAACACTCACTTAACTAGCAAGTAACAACCTTAAAAAAGTCAAACCGTGGCTTATGCGTTGTCCCACGCTAATATCATGCCGGATTCCAATTATACCAGCCACGTGTCATTACGCCATCTTTCTAGTGATAAATAAATGTTCTTCATACAAATGCTTATTTTAATTCATAAACATCTTTCTTAGACATCGCATACAAAATAATTTATCGATCTATTTTATAATATAAGACAAAAAAATGGTTATATTATTCCAATCATTAACATAAACAAAACAAACGCTGAGGAAACTGGGATATTAAATTGCATGGTCTTAATTAAAACCAACTTGATATCGAAATTACATTGAATATTGAAATAATATCGTGGCTACATTTAATGATGCTTTTAATTTGGACCACGACTCCACAATAAATCCAATCTACTTTTATTCACAGAAAAGTAAGATTTTAAGGGTCAAAGCTGTGGTTGCCCATGCTAACTTTCCGGTGTTTAAATTAATAGATGTTGGTGATATAATCGATTTAAACTCTATTCCATAAATTTATTCGAAAAAAAATTACAGTTTAAGACGAATGTAATATTATACTACTCTCGTCTAATGATAACAATTGGGTACTCCAGTTACGGACATTAACTATCTATATTCATACCTGTAAGAAAAGACCGTATCCGCCACCCGATATGAGTATAAAATTCACTCAAACCCGCCATCTAACGGGTACTGACAACCCAGTGGATATTTGTGAACCTATCACTCACCACCCATTGGATATTTATTTACCCGTTATTCATAGACAATATTTTAAAAATTGGATCGAACTAGATCAACTAATTTGACCGCAAACTGGTTAGCTAACTGGTCCGATCATATTAGATTAGATTATAATAAATGTTAGAACTATAGTGAACCAATAAAACCACAAAAAATCGGTAGCCGGCAAACTAGGAAGTGGATTTTTTGGCAACATTTTTAAATTTTAAGTCATTTGATATTTTAATTGAGTTGACAATTCTAAGTTTAAAAATTGATATCTAGGGATTTTATAGGAGCCATCATTTGATGAAGTTCCTTAAATTTTCAATGTGAGATAAGAACTTAGATTTAGATGAGTAGTTAGGTGAGTATTTCACATATATTTCACAATGGGTAGCTAGGTGGGTATTTCACGGATATTTGATGGTTATTTCACATATATTTCACATGTATTTCTTAAGTAATTTTCGCGGGTATGTGAGTTTCGTGTGTATGAATATTAAATTCTACTCAAGAATTTACCCGTGAACATTAAATGTTTCTCAAACCCACCCCTGTTAGGGTCGGGTACCTGCCAGTATCGCGTACCCACAGATAAATTGTCATCCCTACTCTTATCATGTAGTCTCATTAAAAATTGTAACTTTATCAAAAAAGAAAATTTTTATCTTGAAAATATTAATTCTTACCTTTTAAAAAAAAATATTTTACTTTATTAATCTACATGTCGAATCTCTTGAGACTGGTTTTAGAAGGATAAAGAGAATACAATATATCAAACCTTTTTCTTATATATTTTTCAAATCCGATTTTTTGTTTTTAATTATCCAATAAGATATTTTAATAACAGTGCATATAATTATTTTTTAATATTTAATTTTACTTTTAATTGATTTATGTTAAAAAATGTATGTATTTTCCAATTTTTATATTTATAATAAATGTTAATTATGATTTATAATAAATATTAATTAAAATAATAAATTATGTTACGTAGACACAAAATTAACAATAAATCTCATTCGAGCGGTGATTCTTTTTCTAATATAAACTTAATTGTGTAGCCTTTTATTTATCAAATACACCAAATCAAAGAAAGAATGTAAACGAGTATGATTATTGTCTTCAATTGTTCCTTTTGCAAAGGTCTTCATTTGTTTCTTAGGGAAACTATTTGCACGGCGTCCTTCACTTTCACTAAATATGATATAATTTTTTTTATTGGTATGTTCCACTAATAATAACACATTATAAAAATAGTAAAATTATCCTTTCAAAAAGTATGGACCCTACCACCTTTATCACTTTTACACTACTTTATATACTCTCCTTAATAACGTGTCAAAAAAATTTATGTCATCTTTATTGAGATAGAGGGATTACTATTTTTCTTAAAAAAAACTTTATATAAATATTAATTGTCTACTAATTATCCGTGCATCGCACGGGACGAAATACTAGTTACTCCCTCCGTCCCACTAAACTTGACACAATTCTCTTATTTGGACCTCCCACTAAGCTTGACACATTTATAAAATAGTAAAAGTTATCTCTTTAAAAAGGTGTGCACCTACCATATTTATCATTCTTACACTACATTATACAATATCCTTAATAATCGTCCTCAAAAGTTTTGTACCATGCTTATTGGGATTGATGGAGTATTATTGAAAAATAAAATAATACTAGTAAAAGATTAAACAAGGAAAATCATAATTTAGTAAGTGAAGGGTAAATAAGTAAAAGAGTACGTTAACACAGCAACCAAGATTAAAAGCACACAGTACTTGGGAGTTTGGAGTTTGGAGTTCGGAGTTCTAAGTTCAAAAAAGTGAGAGAAGCTATCACCAAAACTAGAGAGAGAGAGCGAGCGAGCAATGTCGAGAGCAAAGCCTCACACTTCCACCTCAGATCTACTCACTTGGTCGGAAGCTCCGCCATCTCCAGCTTCTTCATCCGCCAACGCCCCCCGACCTGCAGCTCGCTCTACGCCGGTACTTCCTAGATTTTACTTTTTACTTTTTTTTTTCCGGTGACAAACGTTTACAATGTCTCATTTTTCATCTCCTTCAATGGTAGGTGGCGGATGGAGTTGGTAAGGTGCTGTTTGGCGGCCAGATTACTGATGAGGAAGCTGAGAGCCTAAATAAAAGGTATTATTTCACCAATTAATTTGTAGTTTTTTCTTCCTTTATTTATAATTCGGTTTCATCTCTTACGCTACCAAGGAATGCAGTCCGTTTCTGGAAATAGTAATTACTGTATGAGATACTGAGATTCCGATAGGTGATTTCAGTAGTGAAGTTTGAAAATTGAAAGTTTCCTCTTTGGATTTGTGCTTTGTTGGCTAAAAGTAATCCTTAATACGTGAAGAAAAGAAGAAGTATGGAGTTAATTTATACTGTTTAAAGTTATTTTTGGGTGATTTAGCTTTATTAGATAGCTGTATTGCAAATTGCAATGTGCCAGATCTTTACTTTTCCAAATCTAGATCACTCGGCAGTACTATTAAATGATGCATCTCATCGGATGTATATTTCATATTTGAATATTTTACCCCGGACTAAAAGGTTGGATATGTTTTAGATATGGGGATTCATAAAGTGTCGCAGTGCAAGAATTTTTATTTTCCTATTTTTAACTTTTCCCATCAAAAGCATCGTTTGAGGACTCAGTCGTAACATGTACATATAATCTTGTTATCAGTAAATCAAGAATATTGTTGTTATAGTCGAACATAGTTGAATAACTGAGACTAAAATTCCCATTTTAGGGAGATAACCTAAATATCTCATTTGCTTCTAGGAAGCCTTGCTCCGGCTATAAATTGAAGGAGATGAGTGGGAGCAAAATATTTACTGGTGACAGTGAAGACGGTTCTTCAGAATCTGGGGCAGTCAATGGTTCTAATTTCAATAACCGAACATCAGTTCGCATTGTGCAGGTATTCAAAGAATCATCCATTAGCAATTTCTGGGAGTATCACTATTTTGAATCGACTTGTTATTCTTTATTCATGTTCTTGATTCATTTTTTTGTTAAATTACTAGCAAGCTGCAACAGGGATAAGTCAGATTTCCTTCAGCACAGAAGAAAGGATCTCACCTAAAAAGCCAACCACTATCCCTGAAGTGGCAAAGCAACGTGAACTGAGCGGAACATTAGAAAGTGAAGCAGATGCCCGAACTAGGAAGCAGATTTCAGATGCTAAATCCAAGGAACTCAGTGGCACTGACATCTTTGGCCCTCCTTCTGAAGCTCCTGCTCGTTCCTCTGCACGAGCTATTGGAGTGAAAGAGAACAAAGACATGGGGGAGCCTGCACCACGAGCTCTACGCACATCTGTCAAAGTTTCTAATGTGAGTGCTTAGTCTTAACATACTGACATTTGTCAAATTTCATTATCAAAATTTCATTGCTTTGTATGCTGGCAGCCTGCAGGAGGACATAGCAACATATTGTTCGGAGACGAGCCTGTGGTGAAGACTTCAAAGAAAATTCATGACCAGAAGTTTGCGGAGCTGACAGGCAATGACATTTTCAAGGGTGATGTTCCTCCGGGATCAGCTGAGAAGGCGCTGAGCGTGGCCAAGTTGAAAGAGATGAGTGGGAATGATATTTTTGCAGATGGCAAGTCTGAATCCCGAGACTATTTTGGTGGTGTGAGGAAACCGCCTGGTGGTGAGAGCAGCATTGCCTTAGTTTGATCTTGGATAATGTGTTGCGTAAGTCGCTAGTTTAGCTCTTGTTTTCTGCTGCTTGTCGCCTCTGTCTCCTGGGGGTTGATCTTGGTGTCAGGTAACTGGATGGTGGATGCATTGTCTAGCAAGTGTTGTTCTAGGGATTATGTTTCTTGTGTTTGTCGAATTATGGGATCAAGTTAAGATTTATATGAAGTTGAAGGCAATTAAGACTAACAGCTATTTATTTTGTAATTGTAGCGTTTGTGAATTATGCATGAGAATATAATGCTTCTTGAGAAATTACTTGGATTTTGAAAAGTTTATACAACTTTAGTGCGATTTGGACTTTAGAAACGAAAAAGATAAAGGGATATGAGATTTTCGTTAGTACAAATTCATAAGGTTTTTATGTTTACATTTGTGTTAATTTTCCGGTTTACTACTGCTACCAAATTGGAATTGGAATTGGAATTGGAGATATAATAATACAATGAAATAACATCCCGATTATTTCACACGCCAAAGAGTTCGATATATGGTTGGAGAAGAGGATTAAATATTCACAAATGTTTATAACATAAGAATTTCGAATGAAAGACAAGTATTTGAAATTTTAGAAACTTGAGGAATTATCGAATTATTAATTAATATAGAAAAACAAAGCAAGAGGAATAAATCAATATGGATCATAAGATAACAGTCCTCTCTAATATAACTAAACCAGGTCCTTAAAATTAGTACTCCTATTAAGTTTTTAACAAAACGCAACACAAAATTAAACTAAAAAGATGTTAAAAGTATCAGAAAACTAAAATAATAATCGACTCTGCTGGGGATCGAACCCAGAATCTCTGGTTCCGTAGACCAGCGCCTTATCCATTGGGCCACAGAGTCATTTTGTTTGTATTATTCAACGTTTTAAATATTACATACAAATATACAAGTCAATTCTGTGTGAAAAGTTCAAGCTTCTCCCGATTGTTTATTTTTTGAAAATATGTGTATAGTTTATTAAAAATTATATTATCATCCATGTTTTCTGTTGGTCCCGAAACGAGTATACTGAGTGTATGGGGGGAATACACCAGTTAATAATTTTCACAAGTTGAAAACTTTATATAGTAATCCTTCAGTCTACACTGAGTGTTTGACTGATGGACTAATATTTTAAGTGTTGTGCGGAATGTGGTGGTTTTAAATCTTACTCGTTTGTTCAGAAAACTTAATGTAATTCTTTCTCTTTTCAATTAATCAGTATTCAGTGTATGATAATCAAAGAATAATAAATACTGAAAATAAATGAGAGAGAGAGGATTTGGTTTGGGTGGTTCGAAGATAAAAACTCCTACGTCCACGTGTCTCGATGTTAGTCGAGGTTTTCCAAGTTAATGGAGAGATAACAGTCTTACAGTGATCAACCACAAAGGGTTAGATAGACAGTTTATCTAATCACTTCTAGCTTCGAACTTAGTTTAATGTATTATTCTTCGGTTACAATATGATCGCTAAGAACACTTGAGAATGAAATCTGAAAGCTTAGGTGTTCTAACTTGAAAGCTTGAAAGCTTGAGAGTTAAGAGTGATGATAGCGATATCGAGTTGTAAAGATTGGGTAACCGGTGGTTGAAGCGTTTGAAGCAGCGGAGTATATATAGCTCTCTCATAGAATGTATCCGTTGTGAGATAGAGCTCATTTGAATTCTTCCCGTTGAAGTCTTCGTCCTTTTTGCCATTTTTGGTGTCTGCAACAAGATTGTGTTTCACCTACTGAGATTTTTACTATAAATGGTAAGTCCTATAAGATAGACTATCACTCAGTGGAAACTTCAGTATGAGATTTCAGTGCAGAACTTCAGATGAACTTTAGTGTCAGTGAGACTTTAGCTTCTAACTTCAACTTCAAAACTTCAGGACATATATTTCAGTAGAGTGGTCCTTCAGTTTTGGAATGTCTTGAATCTTCAGTGGAGTTTGTCCTTCGGTGTACCTGAAAAGTAGAACTCCCTAACATTTGAGTTCTTAGACAAAACACTAAGATTGCAGTATTTGACTTATTACATCTTTCAGGAGAGGTATTGAGATCTGAATCAAAACATTTATAAATATTTCCCAACATTTTCTTTTGTTGGTAATTATATTATATTAGTCTTTCCTAAAATTGTCACATTTTTTTTAGATTGTTCCATTAAAAATGATCACTTTATTAAAAAGAAAAAAAAATTATCTTTAAAATACGCTATATTTAAAAAAAAAAATACTCCAATATTTTACTTTTTTGAATCTCAATTTTGAATCTTTTATGGTAACTTTTATCGGAACAAAACGGATAATATAATTTATATTATATAGAATTAGAAACTAATAACTAACGAGCTCTTTATAAATATTGACTCATGATAAAAGTAGAACAATTATAAAATTATATAAAATTAGAAAGTAATAACTAATGATCTCTTTTAATAAAATTGCTGAATAAGGATATGACAATTTTTAACAGATTAATTTTCAAATCGATCGAGTATGGCCAAAGGCCAACCCAATACTCTTGCACCTTCTTCACAAAAAGAATATTTTCTTTTATTCTATTGACTGAAATCCAATTTGATACTTTTTTTATTACTATTATATTCTATGCGTATAAGTTACAAAACTATACACCATTTTCCTCATTCTGTGGGTAACAAAATTATGATCGAATAACGGACCAAAAGTGATGTAATTTGAGTATAGGTTTTTGGAATGCGTTAAATATGATAAATACTCATTTTGCTAATTGTAGATGAAGAAAAGGCCCACATCAAAATGTTTATATTAAAATTACCCACTTTTTGACCACTTATCTTTTTTCTTTCGAGTACCTGCTTGAACTCGTAAAATTTGTGAAATTTATGTTTTTAGGTATACTAGATGTTACCCTACGTGAAACTATCAATACCACTCGAAAAAATGCATCTACCGCCGGTACTCTATACCAGCGGTATTTGCTATGGTTAATATTACGCGAGCGGTATTTATGTTTTTAGGTATACTAGATGTTACCTTACGTGAATCTATCAATACCGCTCGGAAAAACGCATCTACCATTGGTACCCTATACCAGAGGTATTTGCTATGGTTAATATTACCCGAGCGATATTTATATTTTTAGGTATAATAGATGTTACCCTATGTGAATCTACCAATACCGCTCGAAAAAACGCATCTACCGCCAGTACCATATACCATACCAGAGGTATTTGCTATGGTTAATCTTACTCGAGCGGTATTTATGTTTTTAGGTATAATAGATGTTACCCTACGTGAAACTATCAATACCGCTAGGAAAAATGCATCTACCGTCGGTAGCCTATACCAGCGGTATTTGCTATAGTTAATCTTACCCGAGTGATATTTATATTTTTAGATATAATAAATGTTATCCTACTTGAAAGTGGTGCATAGTAGAAAGTGAGAAGTGCACGGTAGATAGGAGGAAGAGAAGATGGACAAGAGAGAGTAAAAAAAAGATAGATTAGGTGCATAGAAGTTAGTGAAAAAGTAAAATATAATAATCAAAGTAGTATATGGTCAAAAAGTGAGTATTTTATTCATACACATTTGGTAAGTGGGTATTTTATTCATATACATTTAGAAAAATGAGTAGATTTAATTTTCTGCCTTTTGGAATGACTTATTTTCTGTAAACTAGTATTTTTACCCGTGCAGTTGCACGAGAAATTATTTTTTATTGTATATAATTTCATCATTTTAAAATATAGATAATTTTAATAATGTTTAATAAAATCAAACAATCCAAATACAAGTTATCTTATTATATATGATAAGTATTAAGTACATATTATATTTTTAAAGATTGTAAATAGATTATTATATACTCCATCCGTTTTATAAAAACATGTACCATTTGAATCTTTGATGCGATACAAATTTTAACAAAATATAGTTGAATTGAGTGGTATTAAAAATCGAGACTCACAAAAAAATGTTATTAAGTATTAAAATATAGTTACTTTGAATGGTAGTGTGTTAGGACCCACAAAAAGGTGTTATTAAATATTAAAATATAATTGATTTAAATGGTAATGGAGATTGAAACTCACAAAAAAGTGTTATTAAACTTTAAACCATATCAAAAAATAGAAAGTGCATGTTTATGTGGAACGTAATAAAATTGCAAAAGATGTATCTTTTTAAAAAACGAAATGAGTATTAGTTTCTCTTTTTAATGTAACAAAAACATAAAAAATTGCTTATTACATATTATTCGATTTGAAGATTACCTAATTAATTTATGGTGCGTATTTTCTAATTTTTTTAAGTTGCAATTCAACTTCAAAATATTTAATTAGTTTTTTTTTTGCACATATGTGAAATATATTTCTTATTTACATTTTATTAAGTTTATAATGGTTTATTTAATACAAATTTATTTAATGATTTATTGAGACTATTCATTTTCCCACTCCCCACTACCTAATTATTATCTCTTTAATGAATTTATTAATTTGTATTATTTCTAATTAACTATATATAATAATAATTTATATTTAATTAAATTATTTAATGATAATACATTATATAGTTATAATCAAAATAATAAAATAATGAATATAATTTTATAAATGTAATTAAAGAAAATTAATTGTTGATGATATGAAAAAAAAACTTAAAAAATAATAAATATAACTATATTTGAATATATTTTTTTATTCATTTATAATGTAATAATTTAAGATAAAATAAAATGAAGAAATGAAAAGAAAAGAAAATAAATAAACTAAAAATATACATATTTTTCATTAATTATAAAATAATAAATAAAACTTTAAATGGATTTTAAAAAAATTAATTATTGATCATTTGAATAAAAGAAAAAATAAGAAATATAGATATAACTATATTTGTATACACATTTTTATTCATTTGTAATGTCATAACTTAAGAAAAATAAAAATGAGAAGTGAAAAGACAATAAGGTAAATATAATAAAAATATTAATTATATATAATTTTATAAAATATGTAAATTAATAAAATAAAAAATATGATTTTATAATGGAATTAAAACAATTCATTACTGATAATATTAATAAAAGAGAAAATAAAAATATGATGTCAAAAGACAATAATGTAAATATAATAAAAAGAGCATACACGTTTATTTCATAGAATATATAAGCTAATAAAATAATAATTATAATTTTATTATGGAATTAAATAAAATTAATTATTGATAATATGAGAAAAAAATAAAAATGAATAGTTAAAAAACACTAATCTAAATAAAATAAAAAAAGAAGGGCAAAATGGGAAAAAAGTGGCAAAATGGTTTTGCTTTTATATATATATAGATGATGGAATCATCACACGTGCATGCTCCCACCCCATTAGCGTATTTTTTTGTTCTTACAAAAAAAATCGTTCAAAAAAGTTTAATTGATTGAAATGAATTTCTAGAATTAATCGTTATGAAATTCGATAAAAAGACCAAAATTCTTATTCACATTGAATTATTAATGAATAAAAGGGATTGCGAAAAAGAAGTGAAGTATATTATGAATTTTCTTATGATTAACAAACAAGAAAGAAAGAGAGAAATTAAAGTAGTGGAATATATAGAAAAACAATGTTCTAATTTTCAATGCTCAGCCAACGACCACCATAATTTGTAAATTGTATCCCCAAAAAAAGAAGGAAAAGGAGGAAGACAACATCAACATACATATATCATCGATTCTCCAAATTCCATAGCACGATATGTTTTGCATCCAGCAGCATAATATGCCGCAAAGATAGCGGAAATCCTATAATTATTATCCTCACCTTTTTATAAATTCAACATCTTCAAATGGGGAGAAAGCAGAAGCAAGAACATCAATCCAAGTCTTTGAGGAGCAAAGCTACCCACTTCGTATCTGATCTAACCACCGGTTTGCTCAACCCCATCTCCGATAAACCATCCAGACCTCATCCCACACCATCATCTCATGTAAGTTCTTCATTTTTTATTTTATTTATTTTTGGTTTATCTTATTACGTGTTTGAGTTGGTTTCTGATAGGCCTTTGGTGAATTCGTTGTTTGAGCTCCTTTTCTGGCCTAATTCATGAGGACCCGATTGGGAATAGTAGGCTAGTAGCTACTTGATCAGAAGCCATGGTGTTTGGGTTGAGGGTTATGCTTGTTTTGGATAATTTTATGTTTGTTTTGTACTTGATGCTTAGGGTTTATGAAATGTTGATGATTACTTCGAGTGGTTATCTATTATGATGTTCTTTTGTTTTTGTTTTCTTGAACAGTAGGATAGATGCCTATTAGTATCATTATTGTGCTCCAGTAACTGTCGTAACTATATATTAGGACCGTTGAAAACTTTATGTAGTTGCTGCACGTTCAAGTCTTGTGTGATATGCATAAGGTTTTCTCTCAAGAGAATGATCAGTCTGTGTTGATTGAGAGAGGATGATGGAGTAGTGAATGGGAGGAAAAAGGAGTGGTATGTTGGCACACATTATGAAATAGTTATGGTGATTTGTCGGAGCTGTCCACCCTCTCAGACTCTCAGTTTTCTATCTTTCATTCTTTCATTCATCGTTGGTTAATACTTGTTGAGCTTTTGATCTCATTAGGATGATTTTAGTAACTCCGAGAACATACAGACTGAGGAGGAGGATTCCAAGAACTCCACTGAAGGTCCCGACACATCCTCGTTTACTGCATTTCTATATTCGTTTTTAGCACCCTCGGAATCTCAGATTCAGAGTCATTCTCTTGATGAAAAGAGTAGTTCTCGTGGGAATGATCTTATGCCATTGTCTGAAGACTCTGAATCAATGACTACAAAGGAGAATGCCAAGAAGAAAAGCTTAATCTCAAGAGGTAAACAATCCCTTGGGAAAGCATTTTATCAAGTTGCTAAAATAGGCGGTTTTAGAAGTCAATCCAAGAAAGGAAGTTCAGATACGCCAGTTGGCGACGGAGGTGATTCCAAAGACTCTAGTGGTGATGGAATATCCATGAAAGTTTTGAACGAATCGCAACCTTCAGAAGATCTTCCTGAGATTTCTGAACCATCGTTGCTTTTGTCTGAAAAGACTCGGAGTGTTCTTTATGCTTCTCTCCCTGTGATTGTCCAGGGACGAAAATGGATGCTATTATACAGGTTCGAGAACCTTCATTGAACTTATTACGTTCCATGTGTGGTGTATGTGCACCCACTCGTGTGGTTTCACTAACAGTTCAATTTATTCTATCCCTTACCTATCAGCACTTGGAGGAATGGGATATCGCTTTCAACATTATATAGACGGAGTATGATCTGGCCTGGACTCAGTCTGCTGGTAGTCTTTTCCTATTTCGTGCTGTATAATTATTGCTACTTGTCACTTCCATGTTGCTTGTACTTACTACACTTTGGCTATGATAATACAATGCTTCAAGTAGTCTTTGAGGTGGTTGGCTTTTCCAAACTAGAATATGAGAATGATTAGAATTTTATTCTTTCCATGAATTATCATTCTACCGCTCCTTATTGTATTAGTAATATTCTCGACCTGGCTTTGACTTGCTTTAGAAATAAGTTTTCAATTTGTTGCAAAGAAAGACTCATACAGTAACCATATGTACAAATTAAGCTTCTTTATATATAGTACCATGAGAGAGAGGTGATGGAAAACAAAACAATCTTCACAAAAAACATGAACTCTGCAGAACTTGCATGAATTCATTGATAACTCGACAGTTCGGCTAACAACTATCAAAGTGAAGACCTGAATAGTTTATACAATATAGGAGTAAATGCCTTTACTATCCTAATCATACTTGGACAGTAACCCAAACTTGCTCTGAAAAAATCCTAACATAATGAGGAAAGAAATCATGATTCCCTTCTTTCATTTCCTTTTCCTTTCTTTTTCTCCACACCATAAAGAGTCCACTAAACTATATTGTAAAAGATAGAGTCCTCCAATGCATATTAAATGGCCCATATAAATGTTATGGTTAATGTGACTTAAATGCGAATATAACTATATCTAGAATTTTATCAGATTCATATCTTTCTTCATATTTTCTTGAAATCACAAAATTTAGGAAATCAACTGATTGTACTTGATTCAAACAACAGAATGGAATATATATCCATTTCAAATTTCCATTACTAGTCTTCCCTTTAAAACGTTATGAATTTGGATTCCTTAAAGAGTTATGTCATTTATAAGGAGATGTGGGTTAGACTTAACATCATTATATTTTTCTCTGATTTTTGTTCGAAACAGTTTGTTATATTGTGCCTTGCAGTAGTTAGACACTCCTGGGTAATGCTCTGTATGAATGGCTTGCCAAGTACTCACATTTCTTTAATAGTCATTATGCTTAGTTAGACACTGCTGGGTAATGCTCAGTACTCACATTTCTTTAATAGTCCATTGACCATCTAAAGCTTGCCAAGTGACCTTTTGTAGTTTCATCTGAATCTGATCACGTTGTGGTACACTTGCACTTATGGCACCTAGCTCAAACTTTCATGGGTTCCTTTCTAGAGTGTAGCACATCTCATTCTTGATATATTGTTAACTTTTAGGTTGTTGGGGATCGTAAAGGTGCCGTATTTGGTGGCTTGGTTGAGGCACCTTTGATACCATCAAACAAGAGGTACCAGGTAATGCCTTATCCATAGCTTTCTTCATCAAGCTCGAATAATGATCTTTTACTCCTCTTGAGTTAGTGCTGAGCTTTTATGACAGGGGACAATTAATTCATTCGTCTTTACAAATATCTCTGGACATCCTCTAATTTTTCGTCCTACAGGTATCAATTGTTCCTCTGTTTTCATGCTAGTGACACGTGGCATATATTTCACATTGTTCTTGTTTCAATATATCTTTTTTCCATCTATGGCTTCGACATTGCATTATAAAATCAGTTCTTTTGTGTTGACTCGTATCTCATCAAATATATGACAGGAAAAAACCGATATTTTACCTTGTGTGCTACTGATTATATGGCCATGGGTGGAGGCGGCCATTTTGCGCTTTATATGGATGGGGATCTGTAAGCATTTTCATTTGGTCTAGTATTTATTTACACTAACTCAAACACTTGATTCTTTATTATAATTTCATTAATAGTACCTCCACCTCTCTCTAGATTGAACGGTTCAAGTTCATCCTCAGAAACCTTTGACAATCCTTGTTTGGCACTCTCAGAAGACTTTGACATCAAAGAAGTTGAGGTATAAGGGATTAGTTAATTGGTATTGCACACGACCTTTAAATCCTGTTTAGAACTTGTTGCAATTTTAACATATTTTCAACTAGAGATTTTATTTGGCAACATATTTTCAATTGTGTTCTGTACAGCTATGGGGTTTCGTGTATGCTTCAAAATATGATGAGATGATTGCTTTATCAAGAACAGAGACACCTGGGATTTGCCATTGGTAGATGATTAAATGTTCATCACTGGGAGCCTGCAATCTTTTCGTTTTTGGCTATGCATTTTCATCGTTAATCCAACTGGATTTGACACAGCTGTACGTAGCATTGTAAGTAGAAGAACAATGGGTTTCATTTGATGTACAGAATGCACGTTTCAACTACTCTGATAGCTTCTCTATCTTTGTTAAACCTTCGTTTGTTTACAAAGAAAATTCAAAACGGGACTCTGAAGACAACGTTGAGTACTAAAATTTAAAAAGATTTTGTGTCTTTGCACCAATTTTATTGGACTGCAATTGCAAACTCGAAAATAACACTTGATCAAAAATAGAGGTGCTTCCTTCGATTTTCCATTGAAGAAGAAGTAATTCTCAGAGTGTCACTGAAGTAATGCTACTGCTTTTGCTTACGACGCATCTTCTTCGAGTTCTTCCACAGCAGACCTTCGTACTCTCGTGCAAAGTCACATGCAGCCTCGAACACATCCTGGAACGAAGATAAGTGGTAACAGTAAGGCTAGGACAAATGTGCGAGGATGTCATTTTGCATTCGTGCAGAAAATCGATTCATAAAGTATACATACCTTTGACGGGAATTCATCATAAAGATGAGCAGGCGTCATCTCTACTCTATTCATATCTGCTTCCAATAACCTAATCTGGTTCCACATAGGGGAATGTCTTAGTCACTTCTCCATAACAGCAGCCTAAGAAACTGTTTATGATAGAAGCAAATCTAATTTAAATGATGATATATAAATCTGAAGATTTGTGATAGAAAATCAAATACCTGATCAGTGACGTTTTCGGGGACAACATGTACCTTCTCCGCGACTCGAGGATGAGCATTCTGCTGAAGGAAGGATATTATCTGCATTTGCCATGAAAACACATACAATGAGAGAGAGGGGGCCCCGGGGGGGGAAATAAATATTAATTTAATGACTATCAGTTTAAATTTGTTGTGACACGATGATTAAACACTCTGAATTTTAGAGTCAGTTGAAAATTGGAGGAAAACGTACATGACTTATCATCTTTACTGTACTATAAGATACATAAGATTATCAAACACTTTCTAGAATTAGACTTCCTATTCTGGAGCTAGCATTCTGATAAACAAGCATAAGAAGGCAAGATATATTTGAACATCGAAACATAAAAATCAAAAGCATATTAGAGGGTGATGCTTGCTTGATCAGCAGTAATGCCATTTGAGAACGCTTTATACAAGCTCTCTTTGTTAATTGTGCAAACAATAAGGTTTGGTAGCTGGTACAAGACCCTGTAAACTTGCAGTGTGAGATTAGTTTTGTATTGGAAGTGAAAAATCAACATTTAGCATTATAACTGATTTGAGAATAGTTCAAAGTTTTTATTATTATTATTTTGAACATTATCCTACGAGCTACACTTCTTTATTTCTTATTAAAAAGAAACAAAATTTCGTTTCTAGAAAACTAAGGTGAAGACCACCATCAGGGATGAAGTTATTATTAAAAAAAAACATGCAAGTTCTTTTAATATGAGACAAAGATTAAGGAATGACATACCTTGCAAACAAGCGCAAGATCTCACAATGCAATTTAGATGATGAATATGCATACACCTGAAAGTTTGTCTCCACAACAACAAAGCCCTAGAAAATATATAAAAAAAGAATAAGGAAAGGAGAGAACAAAAATAATATTTTTTTATCTGTATTTGCTCGATAAAAAATATAGAATTCCATATCTTATTAACTGAGGAATTCAATAAAACACCTATTTTATGTGTTGTACCCGCTAAGCTGATGGACAGGTTTAGTAGGAATAAACCAACTCTCTTCCCTACCCTGCACAAGCAGAACTACTGAAGATCAGTGAAAGTGAAATGCTTATGCAAATACACGAAATAAGCCAAAAGTACAACCTGTTGTAGTTTTACCAACCCCAAGTCGACAAGATCCTTTACTATAGTCTTCTGTATATCTGACAAAGTGTTCAAGTTATATGCCTAGAAAAGAAAAAGAATTATTAGAATCATGGAAGGCTGAACCTCCTGCACCTTTATATCGTTTATTTCCTAGTGTTGAGACAAATATACAGCCAGAATCCTATAACTTAAAATGACACAGGTAGCGATAACGTTAATCACTACTCTGACATATAAATGTTTGATTTGAAGGATTAGACATCTTCATCTAAACAATCTAGTACAGTTACTATATTAGCATATACAATATCAACATAATACCTTGCCCATAACATGAAAGCTGAGCTCCGACAGGAATGATATAAGGTCAACTGTATCCACACCTTGCTCCTTCAAAAAATGATAACTTCCAAATAAACTTTTATTGGAAAGCCTCAGTGCAGTGTGTCCCGCATGATATATAAGTTATAACCAATCAAGTAATAAACATGTATCTAGAGAAAATTTGATTTCCCAGAACGAATCACAACTAGGAATTAAGATCCCAGATTTCCGCTTTTCATTAACTTGGCCTGGATAATTATTATTAAACTTCTACAATTTGGTATCAGAAGAAAAGTAGTGAGAATTGTACCAGAGGACCAAATTAAAGAATAACAATAACTAATAGTAAAGAGAAACCAACTTTAGAGACATCATTGGTGGAGTGGGGAAATATAATGAATTATATATTGAGCAAATACATACCTCAGAGATGGTAGTATATTCTCTAATTATGTACCAAAGTTGTGCATTAGTGTCCATCAGCTGTTACAAGCATGTGTCAGATACAGTTTCACCAAGCAAGTAATCCACATGAATTAAGACTATTAAACCCGTACCAGAAACTGGAAGCCGCTCTCTGTCAATTTTAAAGGGTCCCTATCATCTCTGAAAGCCAACGCTAATGTTTCAATTAATTAATGCAAAACATAGACTGTAAAGAGAACATCGAGTATCAGGTAAAAAATATAATTTTGACTCAGAAGGCCACGCTGAAATACTTTCATCATTGAAGAGCTTATGTTCTTCGACTTTTCCACTTCTGTCGATTTTATTAGGTACAACAAAAGCGACTGGTTTTCCATAGTCGTGCAAGTCATAAGAAAAGAGACCAACATATTTACATAGTCGTACAACTGCCAAAACATAAATTAAAAAACCACACCTCCCATTGTTGAACAACATATGCATCTAATTCCTCAACACTAGGAAGCATTACAGTGATATTTGAAGGCATTGGTTCCCTATATGAAACGCCACTGTGCATTTGAAAGTTATACGTATATAAGTATATGATAGGATATGGCCCATCAAACAAGGCCCAATAGAAGCCCATTAGTGGATCGGCCCAAGAGCAGTTCGGCCCAACAGTTTGGCCCAATAGCACGGCCCATAAGCCCAGCACCTCGGCCCACTTCGTATAACCGCCTCTAAATTGTCTATAAATAAGCTCTCAAAGCTAGATTAGAGGGACGGACATTCTGTACTTTTTACTCTCAAATCATAATACAATCAGCTCTCCTCTCCGTGGACGTAGACTTCATTAAAAGTCGAACCACGTAAATCCCGTGTCATTACTTTCTACACCTCGTACAATCTCACCTCGAAAATTAAGTTCGATCACTGGCGCCGTCTGTGGGAAACGTTATAAATTTTGTGAGTTCGATCCAGATTTTCCGAAGTGAAAACACGATGGTTAGATCCACCCGATCTACTGCTATAGCTGCTGCTGCTAAGGGAAAGCAAAATGAAACCGAACTACCTCGTAATCCACCTCATATATCTACTAACGAAGGGGATGAACACTATGCCCGATCTGGCAGACAGGCCACGAACCGCCGAACTCCCGAAGGACATGTGGAAGACGTCCTTTCTCACCGAGCTAGCGACTCCATTAGCAGTGGAGGGTTAAATCAAAATCGTCAACAAGGGAATGCCACGCTCCAACCTCTGCTCGGAAATGCGCTTAAAGCGTATCTAGACCTTCACGAGCAAGATTTTCTCAAATTTGCCGAACAGCATCAGCAACGAGGTCAGAGCGAAGAAAAAAAAGCGGGACCATCACAACGACCCCAAGCCTCGGAGCACATTGCCGAGAAAAAGGATGACGAAGTCCCCCGAAGACCGCATAATCGCCGAGGAAACATTGCCTCACCTCGGCGAGGCTCAACTTCACCTCGTCAAAATGTCGACCATTCCCGACGTGACGAGGAGTACCAAAGAGAGACTCCCCCTCGTCAAAACGTCGATCATTACCGACGTGATGAGGGATACCGAAGAGAAATGTCACCTCGTCGAAACGTCGACCGTTCCCGACGTAACGAGGACGACCACAGAGAAGGAAGATTCACTGTTTACAGTCGAATCATTACCCCTTTCACCAACAAAATTCTCTACACACCACTCCCATCAGCATATAGGGTCCCACCTATCAAACCCTATAACGGTTCCTGCGACCCGAGCAACTTTTTGTCGCAATATCAGTATAATATGTTGAACCAGGGACTGGCCGAGGATGTTTATATGTGCAAAGTCTTCCCCGAACTGTTGGTAGACAATGCACGGAAGTGGTTTGACAACCTCCCTCGCTGCAGCATAGGGTCATATGCCGACCTTCTGGATGCCTTTGAGAGGCGCTTCTTCCAAAAAGCCGAAGCAAAAATCAGTTCGGCCCAACTCCTTACCTTAAAACAAGGACGAGGAGAATCAATCAATGACTTTTTGGCTAGGTTTTACAATGAAAGCCTCAAGGTCGATCGTCTATCCGACGACGTCCTCATCTCGGCATTCCAAAATGCCATTTACTCCGGCACTCTCTTCAGGGAGCTCGTAAAAGAGCGCCCCCAAACCTCTAAACAACTCTGGAGGATTGTTGATGCATTTGCCGAAGCAGATGAGGCAGACAGGAAGAAGCGAGCTACTGACCGACCTGAAGGTCAAGATAAAAAGAGAAGGGAAGAACGAGCTGATCAAGGGCCACCCCGACGAGGTGCCCTTGAGAGAATCCAACGAGGTCCACTAGCTTCTCGCCTCGGACCTCGGCTTAATCAAGAACAAGGTCAGTTCGCTCCGCTGAGTAGGCCTCGGGCAGAAATTTTTGAGCTCCACACGAACTTATTCCGGAGGCCTCCACCGTTGTCCCGAACTGGATCAAAGAGACGATCACAAGATAAATACTGCGAGTTCCATGGAGGCCACGGCCATGACACCGAGGAGTGCCGAAATCTTGCTTCGGAAATCGAACACCTAGTGCGAGATGGCACTCTCGGAAGATACCGAGGTCAAAATCAGCTGGACACCCAACCTCGGGGCAAAAGCAAGCGAAGTAGGAATAGGGGAGAAAATTGTAAACCCCAAGAAAAGAAATCAAGGCGTGATGACGAAGACGACGACGAAAATCAGCCTCAATACGATGGAGTCATCGCCGCCATCATCGGGGTGCCCCAAGGTTCAACAAGGTCGTCGCTGAAGGCCGAAGCTCGAAACCGACCTTCAGAGGAGCCTTCTCATAAAAGATTCAAAAAGGATGAGGTCGTCACCTTCTCTAGTGACGACCCTGTCCCTCACGCCCCGCCTCATCAAGATGCCACTATTATCGAAGCCGTAGTGGCCAACAAATTGGTGCACCGAATATTTATTGATAGTGGAGCCTCGGTAAGCGTGCTCTTCAAAAGCTGCTTCGACAAACTCGACATCGGAGAAGCACGCCTAAAACCAGCACCCGTCCCATTGAAGAACTTCACACAAGGGGAGACCTCGACTGATGGAACAATCTCGCTCCCCGTAACGGTAGGACGAAGTCCGTTATCTACTACGAAGATAATCCACTTCTTCGTCGTCAAAGCCAACTCTCCCTATAACATTATCTTAGGAAGAGATTGGCTGATAGCGACGAGGGCGGTCTGTTCGGCCTACCACTTGATGATCAAAATCCCTTCAAAGAACGGAGTTATCACGCTTCGGGGAAATCAAACACAGGCTAAGGAGTGCATGCAGGTCGCACTCCGAGGTTCTGGTGTGCAACATCCCCAAGCATAACAATTACAGAACCCCGAGGTGACGAAGTCGACCTCGTCCGCTACAGAACCTCTAGAAGACGTCGTACTATACGAAAACGACGTGTCCAAGGTCGTCAAGGTCGGTTTCGTCGGGGGAATCGAACTCCGGGGTCATGTTATTCAACTACTTCGGGAGTTCAGAGATATCTTTGCCTGGTCACCTCTAGATATGACCGGGGTATCACCAAATGTCATCACCCACCACCTCAACATCGATCCCGAGGTGAAGCCGGTTCGGCAAAAGCAAAGAGCTTTTGCGGCCGAGAGAAATCAGGTGATACACGACGAGGTACGCCAACTACAGCAAGCCGATATTTTATTCGAGGTAAAATATCCGACGTGGTTGGCCAACCCCGTAATGGTGAAGAAGCAAGGAGGAGGATGGCGCATGTGTGTTGATTATACCGACCTCAACAAACACTGCCCTAAGGATTGTTACCCCCTCCCCAACATCGATAAGAAAGTGGAAGCCCTCGTCGGTCACGAGGTGTTTAGTTTCCTTGATCTGTACAAAGGCTATCATCAAGTCCTTATGAGTACCGAGGACGCTCCGAAGACAGCCTTTGTTACAGACTTCGGCATTTTCGCTTACAAGAAAATGCCCTTAGGACTAAAAAACGCGGGAGCCACATATCAAAGGATGGTTGACAAGATATTCGAGCTTCACATCGGCCAGATCGTTGAAGTATACGTCGACGACATCGTCGTCAAAAGCAAAAAAGTCAACACTAGCTTAAACGACCTCCAGGTCGTCTTCAAACTACTTCGCGAGGTAAACCTGAAGTTAAACCCAGGAAAATGTACTTTCATGGTCCAGTCCGGAAAATTCCTAGGGTGCTGGGTCTCTCGCGAAGGATTAAAAGCCAATCCAGCAAAGGTCAAGGTCGTCCAAGAAATGCAAGTGCCGAAGTCAGTACATGACGTGCACAGATTGACGGGCTGCTTGGCCGCACTAAGTCGATTCCTATCCAAAGCAGCCGAAAAGCAACTCCCATTTTTCAAAATCTTAAAGAAGGCTCCGAACTTCGAATGGAACGACGAGCACAAGTCAGCCTTCGAGAATTTGAGAAGGTACCTCGACAACTTGCCCACATTGTCTGTCCCAAGGAAAGGTGAAGTTCTTTCCCTATACCTCGCTGCCTCGGACGAGTCAATAAGCGCCGTCCTAGTGCGAGAAGGACCTCGGCAGTTACCTATATACTTCATAAGCCGAGCTATAAAAGGGCCAGAAACGAGGTACCAACCCCTGGAAAAGGTCGCACTCGCCTTAGTGAATGCTGCGAGACGACTTCGACCATATTTTCATGCTCACCCAATACAAGTATTAACCGACCTACCACTTCGGCAAGTGCTTACGAAGCCTGAAGCTTCGGGGCGAATCGCCAAATGGGCGGTCGAACTTGGTGAGCATACAATCTCCTTTGCACCTCGGCAAGCTATCAAGGGGCAAGCGCTGGCAGATTTCCTGGTGGAAACAATATTCGCCGAGCCTCCGAAGCCTACCAAACTTGCCGAGGAGAATACCGAAGAGAAAATGCCGAAAACACCCCCCATAGACTGCTGAAAAGTCTATGTCGATGGGGCGTCGGGCAAAAAAGGAAGCGGAGCTGGAGTTTTGTTCGTCAGTCCGGAAGGGAAGCAAATCCCTTATGCTTTGCGGTTAAGCTTCCCGACCACCAACAACGAAGCGGAATACGAAGCCCTAATAGCCGGACTTCGCCTCGCGCAAAACCTTCAGCTACGAGCCATACAAGTCTACAGTGACTCCCAAATCATAGTGAGCCACGTCCTAGGCAAATACGCAGCGCGAGACGAAAGGATGAAAAAGTACATCCACAAGGTCAAAACTTTACAAGAAAGCTTCTCATACTTCGAGTTGATACGAATCCCAAGAGGCGAAAACGACCGAGCTGATGCATTAAGCAAACTCGCGTCGTCATCCACGGCCTCTCCTGTAGAAGAAGTCACAACCTGAAGTATAGATGAAGCCGAAGTGAATGCAGTAACCGATGACGAGCCGAGCTGGATGACACCACTTCAGGATTATTTAGAAAGAGGCGAACTCCCTGATGATAAAATTGAAGCTCGGAAGCTTCAGAACAAATCAGTCAAATATGTCCTAGATCGGGGAGTATTATACAGAAAATCATATCTTCAACCTCTTCTAAGGTGCGCGGGACCCAATCAAGCGAACTACATCTTACGCGAAGTGCACGAAGGATCCTGCGGCAGTCACGTCGGAGCTCGGGCTTTAACCAGAAAAATTATGAGATGGGGATACTATTGGCCGACCATGCTTCAAGACGCAGTCGACCTCGTCAAAAGGTGTCCGAAGTGCCAAATACATGCAACAATAACGAGGGTACCTCAAACCGAACTGACCACCATGCAAAGCCCCTGGCCCTTCATGAAATGGGGGATAGACATCGTCGGTCCCTTTGAACGAGCCCCTGGCCAACTACGATTCCTAATAGTCGCCATCGACTACTTTACGAAGTGGGTAGAGGCCGAGCCTCTTGCAAAAATTACGAGCAAAAAAGCCCTCAACTTCGTTTGGAAAAATGTAGTCTGCCGCTTCGGTATACCTCACGTCCTCGTCTCGGATAATGGAACTCAATTCACGGACAAGGCATTTAAAGAATGGTGTGACAAGCTCAATATCCATCAAAAATTCACCTCGGTAGCGCACCCTCAAGCGAATGGTCAGACCGAAGTCACGAACCGGACAATAGTCAAAGGTTTAAAGACTCGCCTCGACAAAACCAAAGGAGATTGGGCCGAAAACTTACCCCAAGTCCTATGGTCCTACCGAACTACACCTCGGACATCCAATGGAGAAACACCATACAGCCTCGTCTACGGAACCGAGGCAGTAATCCCAGTGGAGATCGGTTTGCCGAGCCCCCGAACAATAAACTTCACTACCAATACCAATGAAGAAAGCCTCCGAACTAATTTGGACTTGTTGGAGGAAAAACGAGAACGAGCCTACATACAAGAAGCTCAATACAAACAACAAGTAGCTCGGTATTACAACAATCGAGTGAAGCATCGACAGTTTCAAATAGGCGACCTCGTTCTCCGAAATAATGAAGTTAGTAAGGCAGAGAAGCTCGGTAAACTCGAAGCTACCTGGGAAGGCCCTTATCAAATCCAAGATGTCCTCGGCAAAGGCTCGTACAAGCTCGTCCACTTATCCGGGGAGCCAGTACCCCGAACTTGGCATATTTCTCATTTAAAGAAATATTATTTGTAATTTACATAGTTCTGATTTTTGTTAAGTTCTTTTGTGAAACATTTATTGTATACTTGCTGCATCAGATTGGGTCAAGCTAAAACTCCAAATTCTGGAGTAGCATCTAGGGAGACCACTCCTATCGACTAAGTCGACAAACAAGGAACTTCAAAGCCCAAACTTCGCCCTTAGACGAAGTGGCTGATTCAAAGCCCAAACTTCATCCTCTGACGAAGTAGCTGATCTGAAGCCTAAACTTCGTCCCTAAATGAAGTGGCTACCCGAAGTCTCAAACTTCGCCTTCAGACGAAGTAAAACTTCGGTGTCAAACGAAGTAATTCCGAAGTACATACTAATCATCACAAACATCCTGAAGCAAACTTGATTGCACAAATTAAGTAAAGCTTTAGAGAAGTAATGATGATAAAAAGTTGTATTTTATTTCATGAGAATACATATTACAATCAGGATGGAGGGTCCGAGCCCGGAGACCTACCATTGAAACTAAGGTACTTCTCCACGAAGCCCAGACCCGAGCTCGAACTGGCGCCATGACCAAGCACCGAATCTAAAAAGGCCATTCCCTCGCCACGGCCAAAACCTCCTCGACCTCGGCTCGGCGGTGCTGATCGACCTCGGCCTGAAAGCACAGCTCGACCTCGGCCTCTCACAACACGTCGGCCACCGCCTCGCGCCATGATGGCTTGAGTCTGCTCTCGAGTCAGAGCCGCACTGGGTGGCTGTACCCCCTCCAAATTGCCCTCCAAAAATGCTTCCGAGGCAGGATCAAGTCTTGCATTCTTGGACTCAATCCACCTCTTCAGCTTCGGGTTCCTCTTCAAAATAATCTTATACATGGATCCGAGCTTGAGAAGCGCCTCTTCCTGCTCACGAACTTGCCAGGAATCATCGCCGTACTTCTCTAAGTACTTCTTCGTACGAGCTCGGACCTCTTTTATTTGCGTATGGACCTCGTATATGGTTAGCCCACCACTCCTATGTATACGGTCCTCATACTCTTCATGCTCCTCGGCCACAGCCTTAAACGTCTGAAGGTCGTCCTTGACCTGTTTAAACTTATCTTCGAGCTCCAGGAACCTCGCGTGCTCCTCGTCCAGCTTCTCCTGGGCCAACCGAAGCTTCGCCTCAAGCTCGGTCTCGATGTTGGCAGCTCGGCTTTTCCAACACGCGGCCTCGACCTCGGCAGCATCGGCAGCCCGACGAAGCTCATTTATTTCTTGTTCCAGCAGCGAAGTCCTGGAGAAGTCAAAAGCAGACTACAAAAAAAAATAAAAATAATAATGAATAAATAGTTCAGCAAGAGGCACAGTTCAAGGGAAAGTATTTTATATACGTGTAAAAAGCGCCTCCCTAATAGAGACGTGATACAAGCTAAAGAAAAAGAAAAGAGAAACAAAACTATTGCGCCTCATCCCCACCGACCTCAGGCCCCTCAGCGCCGCCGCCCTCACCTCATCCTTCCTCGGCATCGGCAGCCGGCCTCCTAGCCAGATCGATAATGACGGCTTCAAGACTGTCATCCCGATCCACCGGGCAGTGCCGAACTGCCTGCTCGGACAGCAGGGTCCTCTGCTGCGCGAGCCGCTCCACCACCGGGATGGCCGCGGTGCACTCCACGAGCACCTCCGCGTACTCCCGCAACATCTCTTCCTTGGTCACCTTTTCATACCCGTACTTGACTTTATCAAGCTCGGGGTAATCCTTGGCAACCAATTCAAGCGCTGCCGAAGTAATCGGCGTGCTCATGGCGATCACCAGCTGCGCCGCCACGGTACCGAAGTACTTGGAGCGAAAAATCCGCTCAGCAAGCGCCCGCAGCACGCCGCCCTGCTCGGCCGCCGCCCTGGCCATCCTCTCCCTCTCCGAGGCCAGCTCTCCCCTCAACCTCGCCGCCTCGGCCTCCACCTCGGCCACCTTCCTCTCCGCCGCGAGCAGCTCGGTCAGGGTCCTAGCCTCCTGCTCCTCCGCCCTCGCTGCCTCGGCCCTCGCCCCCTCGAGCTCGGCGTTTAGGGCCCGGAACTGCTCGACTCCGCCGATGACGAAGTTCGAGAGGGCACTCAGCCCGTCCAGTACCATATCCGCCTCCTGCACAGAATATGTCAGCACCGAACAAGAAAAAGAATCAGAGAAGGGGAAGCTAAAACTATTTCCACTCACCTCGGGAAACGGGACCCTACGAGCTGCCCCCGACCCTGATGCCCGAGCATCCGGGCTTCTTACCTCCTCCCTCCGAGGTGCCTCCAGGTCGATCACGGGCGGAGTTACCTCGGTCTCCACCCTCTCCGCCCTTTCCCGGCGCGGCGTCTCCTCGGCGGCCGAAGTGACTCTCGGCCTCTTCTTCTTCTTCCTCAGGGCCGCTTGCAAAACTTCGGGATCCACTGCAGAAGTAAAGCAAAACATTAAAATCTAGTTCGGAGAAACGAGGACAGACAACACAACCCAAAAACCTCACCCGGATCCACGTCGGCGACGGTGTCACAGGGGCTTAGCCCGTGCCTCGACAACTCAGCCTCGGCATATTTCCTCTTAATCATGCCGAGGTTCGCCAGGCTCGCCTCGACTTCGCCGATGGGATCCACCCTTAGCTGCGGCCCGAACTTGACCGAGGACCAGTCGTACCGAGGCACTCCCTCTGCTCGGCAGAAGAAGAATTTCTTCTGCCAGTTCGATACCTTCGACGGGGTGGCCAGCTTAAATTTATTGGTAGGGGAAAGATACACCCACCCCGTCGGCGCCCGCTTCACCCTAAAGAAGCGCAGCAAGGAACCTAACGAGGCCGAGCCTCCGCGGCTGCCGACCTCTATACAAAAACCGACGATCTGCTTGATCGACGGCGGTGCTAACTGCCCCAGAGGCAGCCTCCACCTCTCCAAAAACTCAACAAAAATGGGGCTCAAAGGAAAGCGAAGACCAAAATGCAGGTAGTCCTCGTAAACTGTAAAAAAACCTACAGGCGGAGAGCAACCCCTATCCTCCGCCCGAGGAAGAACTAACTCCATGGACTCCGGGAAAACAAAATGGCGGGCTAGATTCACCATGTGCGATTCACTCATGGTGGAAGAAAAATCCAGCACCGCACCCGACCCAACTAAGGACAAGAACTCAACTTCCCGAAATACGGGAGGGGAAAAAGCACGGGTAAAAACCCTAACAGAAACCCTCGCCGGAAAACTCCTAATCGGCGAGGGAGACTCTACTACCTCCAGATTGACTGGGGTGCGAGAAGAAGAAGAAGAAGAAGAAGAAGACGAAGAAGCCATAATAGCAAATACTTACTTGTTCAAAAGATTCAAAGGATGAAGGTTTTCCTCGAACTTCAAGTCGACAATGGCAGAAAGAACAAAAGCTTTTTCTAAGTCTGGAAAGCAAAGATAGGGATTGCAAAAGGCGAAAAGTGTTTTTTAGCTTCCGAAAGAAGCTTTTATAAACATCAAATCACCTTTTCCCAACCGCCTCTTTTTCAAAATCCCGCTTCTTCGCCTTCACCAATAGGAAAGCGACGCGTGTCACACACAGCCTTCCACAACAGTTATCTTCCACCACCTCGATTACTACCTCGGCTTCGTCAACAAACTGCATCTCTACCTCGACTTCGGTAATTACAAGATCTTCACCCCGACTTCGGCAACTGCAAGATCTTCACCTCGCCCAGATCATCACTCCGCCAACCTCGTCAAGATCTCCACTTCGGTGCCGATCTTCTTTTGAGGGGGGATGTGATAGGATATGACCCATCAAACAAGGCCCAATAGAAGCCCATTAGTGGATCGGCCCAAGAGCAGTTCGGCCCAACAGTTTGGCCCAATAGCACGGCCCATAAGCCCAGCACCTCGGCCCACTTCGTATAACCGCCTCTAAATTGTCTATAAATAGGCTCTCAAAGCTAGATTAGAGGGACGGACATTCTGTACTTTTTACTCTCAAATCATAATACAATCAGCTCTCCTCTCCGTGGACGTAGACTTCATTAAAAGTCGAACCACGTAAATCCCGTGTCATTACTTTCTACACCTCGTACAATCTCACCTCGAAAATTAAGTTCGATCAGTATACATACTCGAAACATAACATATATGTTATAAAATCAAAAAACAAAGGCGGTTCAAACTTTAAACTTACCCTATCATTACGCTTTACCGGAGATTCTGCTGAAATGGTGGATTAAACAAGTAATTAGTTTCTTTGCAACGGAACCTAAAAAAAGGAAATACATTTGGTCAAAAACAACGCATTGATAGAACACATAACACATAACATAGAACACAACTAGTGGTATAAACTTACTGATCAATAGTTTCAATTTCAGTGAAGACTCTAAGCTGAATCATCCAATCCACAACTTCTTTGTGCAGTGAGATAGCATGATCTTGAACCCATTTTTCTATCATCTTTGCTGATACTGGTACATCTATGTAAAGCAACCGCAACATATACTGCTTTGCTAATGGAGGTAAAGATCTGAATGAAAAAAGTAGTAGAAAAAATAAATATAGATATCCATCCTTCTCCAAACCAACATTCTCCTAACTGTTGTACTAGTAAACTAGAATTGTTGGTACAGAAACAACCAGAGAAAATTCTATTTAATTAGAAGAAGCAAAAGTACATCTGCACATATTATGTATAGCGGCGATAGAGTATTATTTCAACAAAGAAATAATCGCTGCACGCTTTTATTAGAAATCTAATCACTTAACTAAACAAAGTAAGCAATCTAGACCACACAATTTTATTACGATCCAATGGACATGATATAAACTTGTAACAACTAATAAGATGATGACACGTCATCATCTTCTCCAATACCTCACGTTACAGAACACCGTCGTTGAGATTCAGGCCTGTTTCATCACTAACCCCGATTTCTATTGTTAGCAAACGCTCACTAGATCATCGATCACAACTCACACCACTCAATTTAGTAGGAGTTGAGAGACAAAGAATAATGGCAATCAAGAAAGAGAATATGATATTGGAATTATGCTAAAAAACTGAGCATCTTAGCTCGTACAATCAGTTATATATGAACTAGAGTTCATAACAAACTTCTAACTACTAAGCCACGTGGCAAACGCCCATAGGCTGAATGAACAACATTTATTTGAAATAGAAACTAACATACACGCTCCTATACTATCCATGCTATCCCATGCTAACTTCCTGCACCTTCATGCATCCCCACTTCATCACCTTGCTCACACTTCTTCCATGCATGCATATACAAACCGTTCTCCGTAAACAGTGGCGGACGCAAGATTTAAACTAAGGGGAGGCAAAAATTATAAAATGCAAAAAGATATAGCAAAGTATATTATACAAATAATTAAGAAAGATCTAATTTATAATTCGCTTCGACCATTGTCATATTATGAAAATTATGCATAATAGCATCATTAGGATTTAAGAACACAACTAAATACATTCTTTTCAATATAGACTACTAAATTATCATTCGTTCATTTAGTTGATCGAATGATGCACACCACAAACAATGATCAAGTTAAATCTTAAATCAAATCAAATAACAAAAGTATCATCAAACTACATCTTTTTTTTTTCTTCTCTTTTTTTAATAATTTTTCAAAACTTGTGTCTTTAAATTGGTTAATCTGGTTGCCGTCAGCATCGATTTTGATTAGAAGAAGAGTGTTGGAAGATTTTTGAGAATTGCATAACAAACATAAAATTTAATTCGGAAATTTAAGAAAGATCATTAGAAGCGACAAAAGCGGGGTCTACATAATGGATTCGTGAACATGACTAGAATAAATTTGGGAATTGAAGAAAAAACTATTATTTTAGTAATAATTAATATTTTTTAATATTATAAAATTATTAGGGGTATAATAAATTTTTCATGTGAAAAATGAAGGGTGGGCAATTGACTTCCCTTGCCCACACCTCCGTCCGCCCCTGTCCATAACATCTATCTATTCTAAAATCATTAAAAAATGTCACATATATACAAACAAATAAGGTGCTTAGAAACATAACCTCAATACGGCTTGTCCGCTCGTGTGACTATATTTTTATGTTTATAGAGTCTCTTCCTTTCCTTAGCCGGGGCTTGACGTACGAATGGATTTTCATATAGCTTGTCAACAGGTCTGTCCGGCTCAATCAAAATCGAGATCGTGTGCTAATTATAAAATTAGGCCTTTAAATTTTATTAAAATATAATTTAAAAATAATAATATATTACGACAATGTCTTACAAAATATAAAATTAAATACGCAAATAGTTTTGTGGAATTGGTGCAAACTAGATCTAGATGATTGAAAAATGTTCTAAAAAAGATTGTCTCAAATGTTCTAATATAAAAAATAAATATTCTTAATTCCAAAAAGTATAAAAAACTCTAGTATTTATATCTAATAGTTTTTTTTGCACCTCTTGGTTTTTTTGTCCACGCACATTATCTATATAAAGACCAAGATCATTCAACTCATTTTTTGCAAAATATCAAAAAGTCCTTCACTACTCAAATTTTTTCGATTCCTAAATCTGAATATGACCAATGACGTAGAGATCAAATGAAAGTTTTGTTGTGATGACGAATAAAATCAAAATTTGATTTTTGAATATGAAAGGATTGATCTTTTTTCTCTTTTTCTGTGTTATTTTTTATTCTAAAAATAATTTAACGATGAATAAAACTTTGCACCCCTTGTTTTAAATAACTCTAGTTTTCTACAAAGAGAGAATGTGAATGAAAAACAGAAAATATGGTGTAACTACTTGTACATTCTTCAATCTTCTAATTTGCATCTTGAACTTTCTAACTTGCCGAACCGAGGGAATGCAGCCTAAGTTTCTGACGAAGCTAACAAAAACGAGCTGTATGTGGAGTACTAAAGACCATCTGTATCAGAGAAAATAAGGATAAATATGTGTAACTGTCGATTAATTGAATTATTATGTTAATATAATTATTATGGTAAATATTTTTCTTATTGAATATTACCCACCCAAATTTATTCTCGACATTCTTAATAGAAGTGGAGTACTACATAGTCAATCAATATAACTTATGAAAATAGTGAACGACACTCTTAATTGTTGATAGGTTGTGTGCATTTAGTAATATTTCTTCATGCATTATAGTATTAAATTAAAAATGCATTTTATAAATTAAATAAATTTTCAATACAAAAACAAGGTTGCATTCACTAATATTTTATATATCAATAAGATTACAATTTTTTTTTTTATTTACATCAATCCTTCTACTAGTATTTATTTATTTTCCTGACTTTTTGTTATATTATTTCATGATATATTCACATATATACTATAAAAGTATACTATGTAAGATGTAATATACTTTTCAATATTGTGTCTGAAAAATTGAACATTACATTATTTATTCATGAATTGTACTCCTTCTGTTCCATTCAAGATGACCCAAAAGTTAATAAAGCACTCACAGTTTTGGTCAAACGGGATCATCTTGAAATGTGTCTCGAACTTCTTTCAAATTATTTCATTTTTTTATTATCATTTCAAATGCATCAACTTAGTTCATATAATGCATCACAAAGTCAAAGCGCAACAAATGCATAAACATAGTCTGCATGCTAAATATGCATTATAAAATTTAATTTTACATTTTAAATTAATATATTTTATAGCTCATGCATCATAAAATTGTTAATCTACGTATGCTGGATACTAAAGGTGTGCATGAGACTACCATGAGAAATGTTACAGACGAGCACAATCCTACACAACAAGAACAAAAGCTGCTATTGCTCAACTAATTATTGTTGTTGTTATTTTTATTTATGGCTTCTGAATCTGACTCAGTCGATGATACTGTTGTTTCCTTGTCTTCAATGAGTATCACACCTATACTACCCCAAAACCATCCAGTTTCTATCAAACTAAATGACGCAAATTTTTTAATCTGGAAACAACAGATCCTTGCCACAGTTCGAGACTATGGTCTTGAATCTTTTCTTGATGGCACAACAAAATCTCCACCAGAATATATACCTGTAGATGACCCTAAGAAGAAAGAAATGAAGTTAAACCAAGAATTCCTAATATGACATAGGCAAGATCAACTTCTCTCAGCATGAATTCAATCATCACTTTCTGAGAGCATCATGGTTATTGTGGTGGGATTAAGCACCAGCCATGAGATATGGAGGACACTGGAGGCAAATATTTCAAGCCAACCGCGAGCTAAACTTATGCAGTACAAACTGCAGCTGCAAACATTGAAAAAGAAAGGACTCTCCATGAGAGACTACCTTAGCAAGATTAAGAGTTGTATTGGATATTTTAGTGTAATTGGATTAACTTGTTTGATCAATATCGTCATAACAATACATCATATAAGTTTGGAGGTGCGGAGTGCACGCTTATATGAATTTGTTATGATATTAGAAGCCCCTAAAGGACGGGGTCCGAGGGGCAGCGCCCCTGGCGGGGTCCAAGGGGCAGAGCCGTCGAATTGATTCGATCTGAATTTTCAGAGATACAGATGATGTTTTTCCTTTCTATTGATCAAAAACTCCTCTACAAAAAACCATACGAAAGTTCAAACTCTGAATTGTATCCGATTGGATAATTCGACAGTACCGTCGACTTGATTCGATCTGAAAGTGTATCACGCCTTTCAGAGGATCCGTTTTTCGTTTTATTTATCAGTTTCAATTCCTACAAATCTGTAAATTCCTATTGTCTCCTACAAGTTGTTGTGACTTGCTGGGATCTGCTGGATATAAAGTCTCTGTGGAAGATCAAATTTTACATATACTCTCTGGGCTCGGATCTGAATACGATTCTGTCATGGTCAACGTCACTTCAAGAAATGAAACACGGAGTGTGCCAGACCTTAATTCACTCCTTTTAAGCTTTGAATCCAGACTTGATGCTATGAAAGGGGTTGGTTTAACCAATGAAGGCTCACAACCTTCTGCTCATGTTGCTCATAATTCAGGTTCTAGAGGCTCTAATAACACCTCACAAAGTCGTGGCGGATACAATAACTTCAACAGAGGGGGAGGACGAAATGGTGCCAATAGGGGAGGAAGAGGTGGCAGAGGCCAAAGTACCGCTACCAACAACAACAAACTCACCCATCAAGTTTGTCTAAAGCCTGACCATACAACCATTGATTGTTGGCACCGCTTTGAGCAAAACTTTGTTCCTCAACCAAGGCCACAACCTCAGAATACTTCATCTTCTTTTCAGCAGCAGAACTTCCAGCAACCTTTCCAAGGGCATCCCAATCTTAACGTTACACAGGCAAGGAGTGTTGGTACACCATCTAAATACAACTTTGATCACTCAGTTTGGTTTCCGAATTCTGGAGCTAAAAATCATGTCTCTGGTGATCTCTCCAATTTAAACACTTCTACTGAGTATCATGGAGGTAATACACTAAAGCTTGGTGATGATTATGGTCTCAAAATTTCACATATAGGAACTTCTAGCTTTTCTGCTACTACTAACCCCACTTCTAGATGTTTTCTTCTCAATAACTTGCTTCATGTTCCTACTATCACTAAAAACCTTTTGAGTGTCTCCCCCAATTTGCTAAAGACAATTCAGTTTTCTTTGAATTTCACCCTCTTTTTTGCCTTGTCAAGGATCAAGTCACCAAGAAACCTCTTCTCAAGGGCATTGCTGAAAATGGATTGTATAAGTTCAAGTTTCACAAGCCTGATTCCTGCTTTTCTCCTCATTCAATCAAGGCTACTTCTTCTGCATTTCAGCCAGTTGCTTCTCTTGTTTTAGCTCCATCTCTTTTATCTACTACTACATCTCTTCCTAGTCTAGACTTGTGGCACAAAAGACTTGGCCATTGTGCTTTTGATATTGTTGAAAAGACTCTGAAGAAATGTAAAATTCCATTCCAGTCAGTAAAAAATTCCTCATTATGTCATTCATGCTGTGTATCAAAAATCCATCGCTTGCCTTATGACATTTCTCATTCTGTTTATTTTAAACCCCTTGAATTGATACATAGTGACTTGTGGGGACTAGCTTCTACTCTTTCCAGAAATGGTCATAGATATTATGTAACTTTCATTGATCAATACAACCGATACACTTGGTTATAACTTCTCAAAACCAAACGAGAGGTACTTACTGCCTTCAAACAGTTCAAGTCACTCATTGAAAACCAACAACCTGAGAATAAAAGCTTTTCAAAGTGACTGGGGGGGTGAGTTTCAAGGTCTTTCCAGTTTTTTAAAAGAGGAAGGTATACACCATCGTGTTTCATGTCCTTATACCCCCCAACAAGAGATAGGATAGCGAGGGGAACGAGAGATATGAGAGAAGAGGCAGCCATGGTAGGAGAGATTTCAGAGTGGATGAGAACGAGGGAGAGCGAAGAAGAATCGAGAGGAAGAGAGGGATGCGGTAAGTGTGGTGCCGAGAGACGATATTTTAGCCATTTGCATCAGGCTCAAACTCCCTTCTTGCATGCGCGCTCCCCCCGAAGCGCACACTATAATAAGAGGTAAGAGAGAAGAAGGAAATAGACGCTGAAGGAAGAGTGGAGAATAGCGTTAGGACGTTGTGTTTTGGGTCATTTGGTATTTGGGTGTGAAGAAACGGGCCGGGTCAGGTAGTGAATTATGGGCCGGCAAAGAGAGCAAAAGCTGGGCCAGGTTAATTCAGAGTGGGCCGGGTTAATTAAAGAGTTGGGCTTAAGGGTGTCAAATTTTAAGTTAACTGGGTCCAGAATTAACTCAAATGGGCCGAAGATCTATTAACTTATGGGTCAAACACTTAACTAATATTAATGGTGATATTTAATTTAATTGGATTAGTTATAAATTTAATTGGATCCAGATCTAATTAATTTGAACAATGTCCAAGGGTATGAGTATTATTATTGAACTTAGGGGGTGTTTACTAAGTAGGATAGGATTAATTAGAATAATCCACTTCCTTGGGATTACTTTAATCTCACCCTTCTAGGTGGTATACTTATCGAACAAATAATCCATTTTTAGAGCATTAATCACGGGTCTCGAGATATCTTAGAATTCTAATCCTAATTAGTAAACATTAGATTAACCTATACTATTTTTATCTATCTAGGCTTATCCCTACTAATCCCACTTAATAAACACCCCCTTAGAAAATTAATCCATTAAGCTAGCTAGATTTAATCATAATGTTGATTAAATTATAAACCATACCTAAGGTGTATTAATTAAAGTTACTACTAACCTATAAGATTTAATTAAATATTGTGATTGTAGAATCAAAATATTTCAAGTAGAATTTTTATAATACCCAACTTTTATTTACTTGGGTGAAGTAAAAAAATGAAGTAATATATAATAAATTGATTTAAGAATTTTTCAAAAAAAAAAACGACACCTCTAGATAGTAATTAAGATACTCGAATATTAGTCGAGTTAAGACTCTAGAATAATTTTCGAAATAATAAGGAATGTTTTCCTCGCACTTAGAGAATTTTAGATGTTTCAACTTATTTTATTAAGTTACTCGCAATAGGACGAGATCATTATAGATTAATAAGTTGGCCCTAGTCGTATTCTCAAGGAAGGCTAAATAGGGCTTTATCTACGTTATCAAACAGAAAGCAGTAAAAGAATGGGTTTTGGTTTTTAACTACTCTAATTAATTTATCTAGGCAAATAAAATTAAAGGAATGAAGGTACGAATTATCTAGGCGAGAATTAAGAAAACAATTAAACGCTAAGTTTAAGAACGAAGAATTAAAGGAAATAAATCTAAACATGCATTGAATTGCTTAATTAACATGATTGATAGATTAGAAATTACGAATTGAAAATTAATCAAGAAAAGAGCAAGAAGAAAGGAAAACATAAATCAATAACGAAAGCAATAATAACTCACTGATTAAAAAGGAAATAATGCATAAAACGATCTCCGGGTTTGAATCAAAAAAGAATCCACAAAGCTAATATGAAAATAACAAAATATGGAATGAGAAATCTAAACTATGGTGTTTTCTCTCGTGGTCTAAACCCTAAAATTGAAAGATGAAAGAAGCTCTCTCCTAACGAATCGCGTGTGAAGAGTTTAAATAGGAGAAGAGATGCCCGCCAAGGTAGTGACCGCTAGGGGGTAGCGTTCGCTACCCCCGTGTTCTGTCTTTGAAAAAGCTGAGAAGGGGTAGTGGGCGCTAGGGGGTGGCGCTCGCTACCCCACTGTTCTGTCTGACTTATCGAGCAAAGGGCCAGCGGCCACTAGGGGGTAGCGGTCGCTAGCCCCTTGTTCTGCCTGGTTCAGCTTCTTTGACCTAGCGAGCGCTAGAGGCTAGCGCCCGCTAGGCCTACTCTTGGCCAAGTATGCAACTTCCCAACTTTTCTTTGTCTTTTCGTCTCGGGGTAGCGAATGGGTAAATAAAGATCGGGGAAGAGAATGAGGAAAGAAGAGAATAAAAATGGCGGAGGAAAGGAAAACAAACTGGGGTTTCCGTTGGGGTAGCGGTTGCTATGCTAGCAGGATGGAGGGGTGGGCAAAGCCGAGGGCTAGTGACCGCTTCGACTTCGGCTTCTGATTTGAAGCTCGCTTCCAAGTCTTTCGATCCTTTGAATGCTTCCTCCAAAATGGAATCCTTAACAACAGAGATCTCGGACAAGGCATCAATAGAATCAATAAATGCACAATCTTCAATGAAATTTATAGATGGCATCACCTTGTTCTTATGCACAGAAATGATATTGTTTCTCCTAAAACTGACATTTGAATGTTTCCATTTTTAACATCAATTATGGTGTTAGTAGTGGCCATAAAAGGTCTCCCTAATAACAGTGTGTGATCTCGATCAATCTCATGTACATCACCTATCTCTAGCACAAAAAAATCCATAGGCACAATCAAATCGCCAACACTAACTAAGACGCTCTCAATAATACCTCTAGGATATTTAACAGAACGATCAGCTAATTGCAGGCTCATGCGAGTAGGTTTCAATTCTCCTAACTCTAATTCTTTAAAAATCGAGTAAGGCATGAGATTAATACCGCACCTAAATCTAGCATACCTGTGACAATCTTACCATTTCCCAAGGTAATATTAATTACAAAACTACCTGGATCGCGTTGCTTTTGTGGGAGAGACTGTTGCATGATGGAGTTTGCGAATCTTCTCTTCTTTGATGCAGTTTGCGAATCTTCTCTTCTTTGATGCAAGATCCTTGAAAAACTTGAGATAAGCTGGAACATTTCTGATGACATTTAGTAGTGGCAAATTCACATGCACTTGAGAAAACATTTTGTAGAAGTTCTTAAATTGTCGTTCCAGATTTTCATTCTTCAGTCTGCTCGGGAAGGGAATCGGCGGCTTATACGGGTTTGCCGTTTTGTGCAATTGAATGACAGGCTGCTCTGGCTCCTTCCCTTTCTCGGCATCCTCAGCTTTAGTTGGCTCATCCTCCGGCATAACCACCTTGTTATCCACATTCTTTCCACTACGAAGAACAGTAATTGCTTGCACCTGATGTGGCGAATGTCCCTGTCCCGGTATCCTTCCTATTTGTAGCTGCTGCTGCACCTGATTGACTGCTCCAGAGATCTCCCCGACTTGGCTCTCGAGGCGTTAGATAGTAGCCTCATGAGCCAGTTCGCTCTCTTGCATGAAAGCTGCAAGGCTGTCTTCAAAAGAAAATTTAGGCGGTGCGGCTGCTCGCGGTGCAGGTGGGAATTGCTGCTGGAATTGCGGTGGCGGCTGCTGAAACTGAGGTGGAGGTTGCTGAAAATGTGGCGGAGGTGGATAATACCCTTGTTGAGCCGGGTAGTAGGGCTGCTGTGGTGGATAATACCCATGTTGAGGTGGGTAATACTGCTGTCGAGGTGCTCGTTGGGGAGGAAAGTTTGATCCTTGGCCCTGATTCGGCCCCTTTCACGTGGAGCTGTTCTGCACTCTCCATCCTGTAGTCTGCTGGACTGGATGTTGATCGAATGACGGTCGTGGTGGAAATCCCTGAGCAGCGTAGACTTCCGCCTCTCATTCATAAGTCATCTCCGCCATTCTGGTGCAGTGATCCTCATTGTGAGTAAGATCACCACAAATCGGTCACGGCTCAGATACCGACTCGAGTTTGGTCGCTGCGGAGGCCTTGCTCATCTTCAACTCTTGCAATTCCCGCATCATATCAGTTATCTGCTTCTTCAAGTTCGGGCTAACTCCTATCTCTATGAACTCCACTCGCTTCAAACGAGAGGTCTTCTGCTGCGAGTTACTTGCCAAGGTCTCAAAGATCTCTACTGCTTCGTCGGCTGTCTTCTCATATATGTTACTTCCAGCCACTATATCCACCATGAACTGATAGGTGTGCTGCAACCCATTGTAGAAGATCTGCCACAGGAGTTCTGCACAATCTGATGGTGTGGACACTGTTGCTGGAGCTCTCTGAATCTGTCGAGTGCCTCCTGAAAAGGCTCTTCAGGCTCTTAAGTGAACTGCATAATCTGTAGTCGAATCTGCTGCGTCTTATGGTTCGGATAATACTTGAGCAGAAACGTAGTACTCACAGCCTTCCAATTGGGTAAAGATCTCGTTGGAAGTGAGAGATACCACGACTTCGCCCTATCCTTGAGTAAATAGGGGAAGCACTTCCTTAGTAGCTCATCATCGGTGATAGTCTGGAGTGGAATAGACTGGACAACTGTGTAGAACTCCCTGATGAATAGGAGTGCGTCTTCGTTAGGCAGCCCATAGAATGATGGAAGCAAGTTGATGTGGTTGTACTTCAGCTCATAGTTCCTCCCCGCAGCAGAGAGTACGACAGCGGATGCGGTGATGCCATAGGTTGGCCTGGCAAAGTCTCTGAGTTTCCTAGGTGCTTCGTCTTTCTCGGCCATTATTACTAGTTTTTCTTCGAATAATGAGGCGAGATTGACGACATCCCTATACCGCTCCTCAAGCACGACTTCTCTTCTATTGATGTTGTCAACGTAAGACACCAACTCTTGTCTCAAACTTTGGCGTCCTAGCATACACAAAATAAAAGAAGATCAAACGCACCTTGCGGGAGCAAAGGAATACGAAAAGAAAAATAAAATGCAACGCAAATAAATGCCTAAAGCCTTCCCCGGCAACGACGCCAAAATTTGTTTCAACTTATTTTATTAAGTTACTCGCAATAGGACGAGATCATTATAGATTAATAAGCTGACCCTAATCGTATTCTCAATGAAGGCTAAATAGGGATTTATCTACGTTACTAAACAGAAAATAGTAAAAGAATGAGTTTTCGTTTTAAACTACTCTAATTAATTTATCTAGGCGAATAAAATTAAAGGAATGAAGGTACGAACTATCTAGGCGAGAATTAAGAAAGCAATTAAACCCTAAGTCTAAGAACGAAAAATTAAAGGAAATAAATCTAAACATGCCTTGAATTGATTAATTAACATGATCGATAGATTAGAAATTACGATTTGAAAATTAATCAAGAAAAGAGCAAGAGGAAAGGAAAACATAAAGCAATAACGAAAGCAATAATAACTCACTGATTAAAAAGAAAATAATGCATAAAACGATCTCCGGGTTTGAATCAAAAATGAATCCACAAAGCTAATATGAAAATAACAAAATACAGAATGAGAAATCTAAACTATGGTGTTTTCTCTCGTGGTCTAAACCCTAAAATTGAAAGATGAAAGAAGCCATCTCCTAACGAATCGTGCTTGAAGAGTTTAAATAGGAGAAGAGATGTCCGCCAAGGTAGTGACCGCTAAGGGGTAGCGTTCGCTACCCCCGTGTTCTATCTTTGAAAAAGCTGAGAAAGGGTAGCGGGCGCTAGGGGGTGGCGCTCGCTACCCCACCGTGTCGCTTGGAAAAGTTCTGTAAGGTCTATTCTTTAGTTCATTAGCTAGTTGCCCCATTTGAACTTCCAAATTTCTAATCGAAGTTGTTTGACTCTGAATTACAGCATCATTCTTTCCCATAAACTCCTTCATCATAAGCTCCAAAGGGTTTGGTTTAGGAGCTTGCACCACCGGTTGTTGTTGATGGTACCCTTGTTGAAAATTTTGCTTTGGTTGCTCTTAACTCTCACTCGAACCTCCACCTTGATTTGTCCAAGAGAAATTAGGATGATTTCTCCACCCTGTGTTGTAGGAGTTAGAATATAGGTTGTTTTGACTAAAATTTCGGTTTCCCACATAACAAATCGAAGTGGGATTAAACAGACAACTCTCAAAGGAATGTCCTTCCCCACAATAAACACATGTTAATTCCTCGACGGCCTGCACCACTGGTGTAGATACAGGCTTACTTCCTCCGTCACTCAAATTCTTCAACATATTATTCATAGAAGTCATTTGTGCCGTTAATGCGGTAAATGCATCCACATCATGTATTCCGGCCACTTTTCTCTCCGTAGGAGTTCTAGAATTCGACCATTGATAGTTGTTGGTGGCTATCCTCTCCAAGATCTCGTATGCCTCATCATAAGACTTTGATAAGATTGCTCCATTTGCCAAAGCATCAAGAACCATACTTCATCAAGTTGCTGAAAAGAAATGATTTCGTTTCTGAACTTGGCATTCTTCGTTGGAGGAAAATACTTCAAGAGAAATTTCTCCGCTAGCTCATTCCACGTAAAAATAGAATCGGATGGCAAGGTATTGAACCAAGACCGAGCTCTATCCCTTAGTGAGAATGGAAATAACCTCAATCTAAGTGCCTCTGCTGTGACATCCGCTAGCTTAAACAAATCACTCACTTCAAGAAAAGACCGAATATGGAGATGCGGATCCTTTGTGGCTTGTCCACTCGAATTGTACAGCTTGTACTTCAGGTCGAAGAATCACAAGATTCATTTCATTGAACATCGGGGCTGCATAGTCTCTAAAAGCCCGCTTTTGATCATCCTCCATGGCGATGGCGTTGTCCTGGTTCGCTTCTGCTTCATCTCCATTATTTTCATTGTTCCCCATCACCAAACGCTCTCGATTTCTAGGAGTTGCTGTCATATCTTCTTTCTCTTTTTGTTGTTTTCTTAATCTTCTAAAAGTTCGTTCGATCTCCAGATCAAAGGGTATCAACTTCAATCCTTCTCCTTCGTTCATAAACTAGTTGGTACCTGAAATAACCATGAAGAAAGGAACGAATTCAGAACTTAAAACTAAAATAAAAATAAACTAAATTATAGCTAAACATGCACTAGAAACAAATTTCATTCCCCGATAACGGCGCCAAAAACTTGTTGTGTGTGAAATGATGTACACAATTTATAAGGCGCAAGTGCACGCAGTCAATAAGTAATATAAGGAATTATTCCAAATTCATCTCCACAAGAAATGCAAATTAGTATTTGTACACGTTCAACTAAAAAGAAATAAAACGACGGGAATTTAAATAAATATTTTTTTTAGATTTCTAAACTATAAATTAGAATTAACTAACAACTGAACAATAACGAATGAAATAAAAATAAACAAAGTAAAAAAAATCAAAACTCCAAATTCAGACACCAAAAACTTAGATTAAACGAACAAGGATAGATTTAAAATAGAGACTCGGGTTTAGACTCTCTTATGCTTCATTCATGATCAGACCAATAATGCTACAACATTTCATCAGCAAACATACTACAGTGGCGTGAATCATCAACTGCATACGATTTTTCCAAATCCGTAATGACTATATCCGATTACTAAACTAATATATTCAATATATCTAGCTCAATAAATCAAATATTCATTAGTTTAGTACCATTCACACAAGCCACACAAGGTAAACACATATTCATATGCTATTTAACACGTGTCATTCAAGTATTTCCACCAAAATTAACATTTCCAGTATTAACTATGGCTAACTCCTGTTATTAGGTGATCAAGCTAACAACAAGAGATTAAGGGTCCATTTGGTTGGTAGGATAGGATATAGTGGGATATGATAGATATAATATGGTGTGTTGGGAGAAGAAAGGATAATAATAATCTATACACCCATTTGGTAGCCTATATTGTGATCTAGATAAAAATAATCTTTCATTTGGTTGGTAGGATTGTAATCATGTGTAGGTAGTGCAATTACAATGTTGTCCTTTAAAATGTGAAGCAATTACCAATATGCCCTTACCTACATGTAAATATCCAATTCTAAAATAATGGCGACTACACCCACCTCTACTACCATTATCGTTTGTGGAGATTGAAGTTTTGTTTCAGAAATGTTGAATATTGTAAGGTATTTTATGCAATTTAACTTAGTTGTTCTTTCGTGTTTTTACATAATCAGGTATATAAGGTTATTTCTCTGATTATAGTTTACAGTTTGTTTGCTCGAAGTTTATGTTGGGTTGAGGTGAATAATTAGCTATAAATTGTTGTGTTTTTTTGTCATGGGTTCTACAGAATTCTGAAATCTAGACCATGAATTAGGAAATTTTTCCCTGTATAAGAACTGCAACTTAATGTTTTGTTGAACTGAAAATCAATTTGAAGTTTATAGAAGATGGTCTGCAATGAATTGTAAAAGAACGAAAAAGATGGTAAGGATTACCTTCGGCTGAATTTCTTTGACAATGGTGTGCTTCTTCGACTTTGGTCTGCAATGGGTGGGGTACTTCTCTTCTCACCCAAAAACACGACTTGCTTGCTTCTGATAGGAAATGAGAATGTGAAGGAGAAATTAGGGTATTTTTGTCCTTTCATTTCATTCCACTTTTTACTGTTTAAGTTGGAGAAAAATAATACCTAGGGGTTGGAGGGATTATAATCCAGCTATATCCATGCCAAAAGGAGTGGGCCGAGATTATAGTAACGGGTCACTCAAAATCCCAACTTGCTACCAAACACAAGATTACATATGATTATTCTAGTATATCTTGCTATATCATGGGTACCAAATGGACCCTAAAGAGATAAAACACTTGAATGAACAATAGTATAGAGCAACAGAAACACGAGCTAAAAATGAAATATATTAAAGCATAAGTTCATCCAACCCAAGTCTAGAATGTTTAGCTCATATAGGAAATGAAAACTGAAAATGGAATATTGTTGTTCAACATCTTAAAATCCAAGTTACAGATGATAAATGAGGGAAATAAGATGAGTAAGAATCTTTGGAAGATGATTTCACAATCTTCCTCTTTAGCTCTCTATCTCTTCCTTTTCCTAGAGGTGAACTTCTTCCTCCTCCAATGGAGTTTTCCTCCAAAACCCAGCTACTCTCCTCTCTCTCTGCCCCTCTCTTTTGTGTATTATGGCTAGTGTGTTTCCTAGCTACTAGGTTACTCCAAATAGAAAGCTGAAATTACTAAGTTGCCCTCCAGCATTTCACTAACATTTAGGTGCACTCTTGTCTTTTCTTTTAGCTATGGGTCTCATATTCTCTTTCTTTTGCTGCAGCCATCTAGTCAACATAACTTTTCCAGAATTTGTCTCTTCTTCTACCTAAAGCACACACAAAAGTAATACTGTCTCTTCTCCTTACGAAATAGCTAAACAAAAATAAAATAACACCAACTAGAGTTGCAACAGCAACAATACACCACAAAAAGAAGTAAAAACTAAGAAATATATAGGATAATAAATAGCTCTTTTCAAGAGTTATCAAGAACCCGTAGAAGGGATTTTGTGGCTAGAGGGAGTTGTACTAGTTTGCTGCCATGAGGTTGTTGAGGTGGTTTTTAACATCCTTTTCAGGTTCGGTTTCAGATTGATTTTGGACTGAAGAGGGAAGAAAATATGTTTGGGAGAACATAAGGAATGTTTGCCTGTGTAAAAGAACCAAACCAAACATCGTTCAGAACTCGTTCATTAACTAAATTTGAATTATTTTTCAAACCAAACTCGAGTCTAATAGTATTTGATTTGAAAAGTTCGCAAATATGTTCAAATATGATTTTAATTAAGTAATTTCTAGCCTAATACTTCATTTTCTTTATATTTATTTATTTCGAATACGTCGGCGAATGATGTGGCATGCCATGTAAATAAATATTAAAATTTAATAATTTTTTTGTTAATTAAACTTTCCGACTAGGGTTTATTGATTATGGTATAATTTAATATTATTCAATACAAAATAATAATTCCTCTATCTCATTATTTCTAACTTGGTTTGACCAAAATTGTGTGAGAATAAAAATAAAATTAATAAAAAAATAAAATTATTTAACAAGTACTCCCTCCGTCCCGCTAGATTAAACGCATTTGCTTTTGGATCGGAAACCAATATTTGCTTTATATTTGCTTTTGGTGATAATGGCCCACATCACTTTTAAGTTGTAAAAGTTGCCAAAAATAGAAATGCGTCTAATCTAGCGGGACGTCCCAAAAAGGAAAATGCGTCTAATCTAGCGGGACGGAGGGAATAAATAACATTGAAAACGTGGCACATGCAGTCAAATTTGGATAGTACTTGGTAGCATCGAGTTTATCCAACCATCTATAGTTGAAAATAGCTACTACTAATGATTTTGTGCCACGCTTTTACATTTCGCCTTTATAAACCTATCATTAATTACGTTGTATTAAATGATATTATTATAGTACGAATACTAAAACTGAAATGCGTGAATCATTCCAAAATATATCAATTTTCAATAGGAAATACTGAGAAACTTCATGCTCCAACACTCGTTCAATTCTTATAAAAGAAAATTCAACACACACACACACGTAGTCAAAGTAGCAATTGGAAGAAGTCACATAGAACCAAACATCTCTCACATAAGTCATAAGTGATGTGATCAACTAACCAATCATAAGCCTTTCCTTGCTCATCAATCATTCAAAATTGTTGCACCCATTCACTATAAATTCTCATTCTTACCACCAAGTCCTATATCATATCTAGAGTTGTCTTAAACTATTTCTAAAGAAGAATGACTTTCTTGTTGAGTATTTTTGGGTGTTGTGCGTCTTCGTCCTCACAAGTATCTCATGCAATCGCACAACCCTCAAATAATAATAAGCCCAAGATCAAGAATGAAAAGAAGAAGAAGTCATCTCCACCAATCCCAGTTTCTTACTTTCCACTTAATTCCAGACTCTCCTATTTATAGTTCTTATTGGAATTAAATCATCCATCCATTTTTGTTCAAGATGATTTCTTTTATTTATTTTTGCTCTTTTGGTAATTGAAGATCTCCTTAATCATGTTTTGATTTTACTTTTGTCTTAGGGTTGTAAAATGTATATAGTAATATATTTATAGTATAATTTTTTATGCAATTTGTATTAATTGATTATTTGATTTTATAATTGGGGAAGAACAACAAAATTGATTCCCCATGAATTACCACAACAAGGGTATTATATTACTAATTTACTATGTATTACTATCTCCAACTCTGTCTCTACCTTTAAAATCTACTAAATTAAATATATTCAATTTATTTTATATGTGTACATGTCTACAGCATAGTCTCTTAGTACAATAACATATAGAATAAATAGATAAAATAAAAAGAACCCATTATATGATTCCTATATTATGCAGTACTGCATATCTGTTCTCTCAAAAAATTAAATTTATCAACAGAGATACAATAAAAAGAAAAAAAAACAAATCAAACATACGCACAAACAACGTCACTAATTAATTTGTTACCTCTAATTAAATTAATCTTTGTTCAATTTGCATTCCAATTAATTCATATATCACATATATATAAATGAAACCTAACTCCGACCCATATATGCTTATCGATCAATAGTTACGATCGCAAGACAATAAAACATCAGATAAAAAAGGTGAATCCAAACTCAAATAACAGTGAGAAGATTCATAGTGGGTAAACTTTCATTTCATCAATTGACTCTTGCGAATAATAATGCATTAAATGATATCTATGATTTATTATCTACTTAATTATATGAATAATATTGAAACCCAAAAAGAAAACATTTAACCACCAGTTACGCACCATATATATGTAAAATCATTCACAAATTAAAACTCTCGTACCATTCATCCTAGCTAGCTAGGTTGTTTATTTCCTTAAAATATTCTCCATCTTTGAGCCAGATCTGCAATTCAGCATCATCGTCTTCATGAAACAAGAATACATGCATATTGGAATATTGTAAATAGGGAGAATTAAGGTAGAGAAAGAGAAAAATGGCGGCGGTTGTGTCACCATTAGCAAAATACAAACTGGTGTTTCTTGGGGATCAATCTGTCGGAAAAACCAGCATTATCACCCGTTTCATGTACGATAAATTCGACACTACCTATCAGGTACGTACATACATACATACATACATTCCCCTAAAATTCATTCTTCCCATTAAAATATACTTCATCATATATATATATATATATATATATCATTTTCAAGATTCACCTTTGTGTTTACATATATAAACTATTACAAAAAAAAGGTGAAAGAAATCATTCACATGCAATGGGTACATCTATACTTTTTGCAAAATTTTAATATCATGTTTTTTTATATAAATTTTAATAATGCAGGCTACAATTGGTATAGATTTCTTGTCCAAAACAATGTACCTAGAAGATCGAACGGTTCGCCTGCAGCTTTGGTAACATATATTATGGCTTTTTGCACATAATATTCGTATCAATATGTTCTGCAATTTCATGAAATCTTAAGACTTTAAACATATGATCTTATACAACAATAAATTTGCATGATTTTAGGTCATCTAATTTGAACATTTCTCCGACTTTATACTTTCTTTATATTGTGCTGTGAAGTTCAAGATCATCACAATAATAATAATAATAATAATAAATAGTGATTTTAATTGAACTATGTGAAAAATTCAAGAACTCGATTATTGAAGAAGCGAAGTTACTGAAATACCACTTTTGGTGACAGGGATACTGCTGGACAAGAAAGATTTAGAAGTCTAATTCCGAGCTACATTAGAGATTCTTCTGTGGCAGTGATTGCTTATGATGTTGCTAGTAAGCAATTCTATATCATAATCTAGTGCTAATTTTACTTCTTTACTATTCATAGAAAAATTTATGGTTCTATCTTTTACTAAAATAACTGCTATATGCAGATAGACAGTCATTTTTAAACACTTCAAAGTGGATTGAGGAAGTAAGAACGGAACGCGGGGGTGATGTTATTATCGTTCTTGTCGGAAATAAAACTGATCTTGTCGAAAAACGGTAAGGAAATGAACATGTTAAGACCTTCTAAATTTACACCGAAAAAGAGAAACTGATTCTAGACTAATCAATATGCCATTTCTTTAATGTGTTTATGCAGACAAGTTTCTATTGAAGAAGGAGATATTAAGGCTCGTGAGTTCGGAGTCATGTTTGTAGAAACTAGTGCCAAAGCTGGTTTCAATATAAAGGTAGATATCTCATCTAATTCCAATCTTGTGTTTCATATCGATATGTCATACTACTTGCTATAAAGACTCATCTGCACATCACTACTAGAAAAACGCACATACATAAAACTTACGTTTACTCTTCCTGTCTTCCATCATCGAACTAAATCATATCACTAAGACCATACCAGAAAAGGGACAAGTTTTCATAAATTATCTTGAACGGATATCTATTGCAGCCACTATTCCGGAAAATAGCTGCAGCGCTGCCGGGGATGGAGGCCCTTTCGTCCGCAAAACATGATGATCTGGTCGACGTGAACTTGAAGCCGACCTCAAAGGGGAACCAGAACGATCAGCAAGGAGGAGGCTGTGCATGCTAGGGGATGAAATGAAAATGAAAATGGAGAAAGTTAGATCTAATGCATTGGAACTTTAGTGTTGTATTTATTGAGATAGAGTTATGGAGCACGTTTTTTGGCAAAGAGATCGGCTTACAGTGATGAAGCAGGTTTACATATATTGGTTGTACTGTGGGGTAACACGAAATCAAGCTCTTCAATTCATATGTAAGTGAAGATTCTAGTTTGGAAACATTTTAGAAAACTATAACAGTTCATTTCTAACATTTAGGATGCTATTTATCCTCGGATATATATACAGGTTTTCATGGAGTGGGTGCAAAAACCTAGTAATATAATCAACAATCAAGTTAAAATGATAAAACATATCGATGAATTCATAAAATATATATTCCAGTTACGAAAATCTAATACACTTGCAAACAAAATATACATTTTTTAATCCATCAATCACTATTTCACCATCCTTGTTAGTTATCATGTTATGAGCTTTTGTTTTTGTTATTTATATCTTGCTTTTTTTTGCTTTATCAGCAGTTTAAAATTCCCAACTTTAACATTTGTTGTGCGTATTGACGGATTCATCAATAAATAAAAATATTGTTTATAGGGCTTCGGTTGTCCACATAATAATATATTTATAACAAGAAATACCATAATGCAATTCATACAAAATAATACTTTTCTTCCTATTAATAACAATTCACTTCATTTTTACACAAAAATTAAAAACACTCAATAACTATATATATATATATACACACACCACGAAAATCAATGATGATTAATTTTTTACCTAAATAGATAATTAACATATATTTATATTTTAGTCTCATGCCCCAGGGAAGCAGCCTAATCAATTGAAATATGAGAAGCATGTTTAGCCCAAGAATTAGGTCATTAAAAGTGCGATTTAAACTTGTACAGTGAACAAATAAAATTCTTATGTATATATCGGCAAAAAAGAAAATCAAGAAACCATCTCTCTCAAGTGACACATGAGTTGCATGGTTAAATATACAAGTGAGTGATTATCACTCTTAAGGAAAACATTGTAAAACTCAATGAGGAAGAGAGTGGCTAGATATAAAAACATAGTAATTGTATTATAATACTGTATCCTCATCAACAATGGAGGTGAGGGATCCCCCCTCGTTTGTTTTGCCGAATGAATTAGGCGTGGCGTGTATGATGCATTAACACTACTTGTGTTTGCTATTGCTGCCAACCATACTGCTGGTTTCTGTTGCCACCCATTGGATTCGGGCCCCTCCCGCCGTATTGACCGGTTTGTGAATAGTTCGGAGGAGCCCCATATGCACCACCAGCTGCCCCTCGCGGGCCATTTGGTGGGGCGGCGTTTCCAGGATACGGTGTGGGGCCTCGACCTTGTGAAGGATATGGGCCGCTACTGTAGCCTCCACTCTGAGCTCCCCGATCTTGATAGTAGCCACCAGCAGCAGCCCCACCTGGAGGAAATCGTCCGGGCCCTGCAGGTGGGCCACGAGGCTTTCCATACTGATGATGACTAGGCGCACCAGAAATGGCAACCTGAGAGTTGTTCATGTTATGACCGGGTCCGTTCCAGTGCTGTGGATGAGACTGCCCTGATTGTTGGATAGGAGGCAAGCGAGCATGTTGCTGCGGATGCTGCAGCTTCTGTCGTTTTGCGATTTCTTCGTTTTGTCGTTGCTGCTGTCTCTTCTTCTTTGTCTGGAACTCATGGGATGATTCATATTTTGGCAAACTGCACAAATCAAGAAACTCAAATATTTTTTTATTGTCTGAGGTATACCAAATGCAAATGCAGTAACAAGAACAGTTTATTAAACATACGTTTTTGGATCGCAAGGTAAGGGATCAGTCCAGAAATACTCAGCATCTAAAGCATCCTTTGCTGGGATTCTCTGTGAATATAAATAGAATCAGAAAAGGAGAAACATGATTGAAGGCTTGATAACTAAATGAACCAAGTTTTTAAGAATAAAATAACATGTACTTATTGCAACAATTAACAAGTGACATGCTAGAACTTACTTATCTATTATTATAATTTGGTCATCGAGCTTAATTTTTCTATGTTGTGCAAAAATTTCTAAATGAAATGAAAATGTACCCATGGGACATGGACATAATTCGTAAGACAAATACTACAAGCTTCTTCACAAACTAAAACCAACAAGGTTCATAGACAACCACTTATACTAGATAGGTCGATCAAATCCAATCATGAAGCCCACACCAATTATTACTTATAGCAGAAACTGCACACAGCATAATGATAACATCCTAGTTCACTATCACATGAGACGAGGCAAAACAGTCACAAGAGTTTGTTTATTTAAATGGCACTGCAGGAGCATGTTTAAATGGCACTATAATGGCCAGTAGCATCTTTAAATGGCGCTGCAGGAGCATGTTTGCTCAAGGGACTTCGTGCATAAACTTGCCTCTTTCATAGGGTGATCTTCATCTTGATATGCATTCTGCCACCCATATTTGTGTCCTTCCAGACACGATATGACACAAAACAAAGGAAAAAAGACTCGATCTAGACCTAAAAACAAGACACAAAAGAGCACGAAAAACGGGCTCGTCAATGTTTATTTAGTTTTAATTGTTTTAGTTCTTTGTTTAATCACTGTTTCGTGCCTGCTCCACTGGGTCGTTCTGTAGTAAGAAGTAGTACTTCATAAGTTGAGGTCAAAAGATTGCCTGGGCAGGATCTCTCAATTCTGAGAACTTTTATTTCAATTCAGTTTTTTCCTTTCATATTACTTTTGCGAGTAACACAAGAAAACAAGTTTATTAGATTAAAAAAAAGATACCTGAGCAGGATCAAGAACTAGCATTTTCTCCAACAAATCCAGAGCATGTCGGTCAAAGCTGCATAGTGAATGACCATTTAGTAAACCACAAATAGGAATAAACCACTTGGTAATAGCACCATATATATCTTAAACTTGGCTTCAGATCGTAACTGTCTAAAGAGCTCCCGGATTCGCTTTTTCATTGGACGAGTAGGCTTAAATTTGTTATACCAAGGAATCTTGGAAACACCAGGCCACGTCAACTCATCAGGGGTTCCACAAAGCTCAAATATTTTATTCAACTGTTCAGGCTGCAATAGGAGTGAATACAAGATTATATCAAATTCATGAAACACCTGTTTAATATGCCAACGAGTAAAACTGACATGAAGGACGCAGAAGAAGTGTTCATAAGCAATTTTGTTATACTTATACTACACTAACATCAGATCTTTCTAAAATGAGCTTCCATGTCCCCATGCTTCTTAACTAGTAACGCAAATGAGAAGACTAGTTCAAGACATTTCAATTGCATGGAGACCAGATTTATTCCATTTGTGTTCTACTCATGCTTTTCCAAAAAGGCATGCATATCATGATGGTCTGCACCCGAGCAATGTCATAAAAAAAATTCACACAGAATGCTTTCAAGATTATTATACTGTTTCATTTGATAAGAACCAAAAGTGCACTGGAAAG
>JAPKLX010000008.1:4552462-4625528 GCA_026898415.1 Leonotis leonurus
CAAACACAAAGAAATTAGAAGATAAAATTTGACTCTCTCTAGATACTTAAAGAAAAATGATTAGGGACAACGCCTATATTAGCCATAAGTAAATAGTAAACCCAAAATCTAACCATGTAAATAAAAATCTAACTATTATTTTCTCAAATACCCTTTCTAAATAATTACAATTAATATTAATATTAAAAATAAAAACATGAGGAAACCCATATATAGTATATACACATAACTTCCCAATTCCACTTCCGCCAAAAATCTCAATTGTCAATAACCCAGAAAATTTATTATTATAAACTTTAACAATCATTAGATGGTGGCTATATAAAAGATAAAAAGAGAAATATATATACCATATACCTGACTGTGTTGGTAATTAATGATCTTGAAAGTGGAAGTATAACATTAAATTGAGAAAATAAGGAAGTAATGGAGTCGTGAATGCTCTCAAGATTTGTAGACGGAAGCACGGAAGCAGTTTTTTTTTATTATAAACAGTTATGAATTAGAATATATTAATGAAAGGGCAATAAAGGAAAAATAAGTACACAATGGTTACTATTTTATTATAAAATTATAGATGATTAAAATTTATGTTTGCTATATTAATATGGCTATTTTGGCCTATTTCCCCAAATGAGTATCCCCCTAACTATAACAACTTATAATGTATGGATTACAACAGTGTCCTTTTAACTGGTCTTTCTTCTATCACAATTTTGTTCAGTGTCATAGTGCAAATGTAATGTGTTACAGTTACCAAATGTTGGTATTAGAAAGAGCATAATAAATTTATAATATTCAAACAGCGCATCTTTCACCTGACAATAAATTTATATTCACGAGAAACAAAAATAAATTAAAAGACTTCGTGATGGAAACAAAATTACTATTAATAAATTCCTCAACTGATCAATCCATCGATGTATAAAATGTATATAATTAAACTATGAGGGTTTGCTTATCGAAAAGTAGGTTCTTTTACGGCCTTTCTTCAAAAAATAAAATTATAGGAGAATTTGTCCAGCCATGTCAGTTTCCCGTAAGTGCCAATACGAATAAACCAACAAGGCACAGCACCAAAATATTTGTTTGTTGAACAACTAGCTACTCTAAGAACTTAATAGTTAAGATCTCCACATGGAAATATTAATATAAGATCCAACCTTTTGATTTTCTTTTTCTTCTAAAATCAAAATGAATATAACACAGTGGTGATTGGCTATCGCAAACATGTTAAGTCGAGCAACATCACAAAACAAGTAATCTAGATGAAATACCAATTCATATGATAATCAAGAGTCCTCCCCACCCAACAGTTCCCATGGCCATACCAAAAAAGGGGGAGAAATAAAAAATCAATCAGAACTTGAAAATGAAGATCAGTAAGAAATAGAGGAGAAACAAAATTCAATAGCTGCAACCAACTCGTTTACCCATAACATGATCGAGAACACGCTATCAAAAGAGGAGTACAGAATGAGAAATATCAATTCAATGGCTAAAAACATCGACGCCAACCCTAACCAATAGTCGGGCCTATTCCAAATAAGTAATAGAAGAACAATCGCCAGCAGAATATCGACAACATTCATGAAACAAGAAATAAAAATAAACTTATTGTATTGAACGAAGAAGAAAAAAAGGGGGAAGCTTTGGGCTAACCCGTAAGTCCCTTCTCCAATCTGCTCGAGTTTCTCGAAGCACTCGACGCTCCGAGACCCCCACGACGGCCGCTCCTCCACATTGAGCTGATGAGAAGCCGCCGCCATAATCTGAAACGGCGCACTCAGTTAGGCGATGATACCGGTGATGAGGATTGTGAATGAAGAACGGCGAATTTCTGGTGGGAATTTAGGAGAATAAACAGCCACGGCGAGCGGCGGTTCACTTTAATGGAATGAGTCGAAGCTTTTGTTTTCTTTCTTCTTTTCTCAAATAAAAGTTTATTAATAATAGTATAATTATTTATCAACAAATATGAATCTATATTAAATTCCATGCTTAAGGTTTTGCATAATGATCCCCCAACTTTCTGATTATTCCATGTTTGACTAACCGTTTAGTTAAATTATTTTCTCTGTTATAACAAAACATATTAATAATATTTCTCTGTAATAGCAAAACATATTAATGGTTTACGTTTTGCCATTTTATCATGTCCATAAAAATGGTTTACATTTGAAACTTTTCTTTTATAGCAAGTGGACCCACCATTTTCACCACACACAACTCAATTTAAAACAATACTTTAAGTGAGACTCAAACTCCACTAACTACTCACAACCAATTTAAAACAATATATGAAGTGAGACCCTAACTCCACTAACCACATATTCTCATTAAAGTCAAAACACAATATTAAAACTTTTGCCGGATCAAAGCGTTAACAATTTTCATGAACGGAGGGATTATTAATTATCTTATTTATATTTAGTTTCATGTGTATATATGATTGTTGCAATGTAGTTTCATATGAATCCTAAATTTAATTATATACTATTAAATTTAGTTAAATATAATATTGCTTAAAATATACTTAGAATTATTAAATGATGTATTCTCGTATGTATCGTTATTTGAATAATATTTTACTCACTCTGTCCCAATTAAGATGAGACGTACGTTATTTTGGATCGTCCAACTAAGTTGAGATGTTTCATTTTTATGAGACATTTATTAAATACAAGTTTAAATAATATATATATATATTATCACTTTATACTATTTTCAACTCTAAACATAAACTCTTTAATTATCGTGCAAAAAAATGTCTTATTTTAGCCGGGATGGATAGATTATTAAATATAATTAGATATAAATTCACATAAAATTTTCAGACAACCAATGTATAAATACAGTAATCCTTATTATGATCAAGAAGTATATAATTATGTTGTGTAAAGACATAATAATTACATTACATATATTCTGACTCACTTGTAACGGTTCAATTATTGAAAGCAGACATGAGAAATACAAATGTAGCATGTGGTAAGGCCATTGAGGCTATTCTAGATGCCAAAGAGATTTGTATGGAATCTATAAATCATATTAGAAGAGAGACTAACAAAGTAACACATAAACTAACATTGTACACTCTTTCGTATAAATAGTATGCAATTATGGTTTGATATTGACTCTAAGTCGCTTCTTGATATTGTTAAACTTGACAATGAGAATTAATATTTAAAGTTTCACTTTTAAAAAATATATACATTACATATATTTGAAATTAAAATCAACATGAAACTAAATGGCCACATCATTATTCCATACTATATCCTTAAAAATTTATATACTACTATATCCTTAAAAAGTTAGATAATTAAAATTTAAATGTAACTGGGTAAAGGGCACCAAATTAAATGTTGCTATAAGACACCAATGAAAGTCTTTTTAATTTTGAAAAAAAAAAACTGAAAAGGTAATTTATGCTATGATATTATTATATTGGTTTGGAACATAGACAAGTAGCTAAATATATTTTTAATCAAGTTTTGGACAAATAAAAATATATAAGTTTTAAATTTTGTTTTGTGGTCCTTCAATATTAATAACTATCATGGATTAAGCTTGCATTGCAAAAAAAAAAGAAAAATTGAAATGAGCTAAAAGTGATTTTGGATTTACAAATTTTCCAAAGAGAACTTGATTGTATTTGGTTATGAATATATTTTTTTTTTTCAAATTAAAATTATTGAATCACGTTTGAACAAAAATTTTCAGTTAACTAGTCAATCAATTTCTTTTAATGATACTTTTTGTCCTAAAGAAATTTAGGAATAAAAGAAAAATTAAACAGCAGCTAATAAACAAGAAATCCAGCCAGAAAAAGCAAAAGATGAAGAAGAAAATTGTTGATAAAAGAAGGGGCGAAAGTGAAATTAATATAAAAATGAGGGACCAAAAGGAAATGAATTGCGAGCCTAAGCCTTATCTTGAATACGCAAATATGGCAGCCAAACTTGCAACATCAATACCAACAAGATGACGAGCGTCTCAATTTCGACCCTCATTTTCCCGGCCAAATCCAACCTCGCGAAACCCCTCTCCTCATCCACATTTCATGGAATGCGTGTTCCCACGCGCCTCCCCGGCGTGTCGTTGCGGCGGGCCACTTCTCCCCCTTCGGCGTCGGTGGTGATGATGGCCAAGAAAGAGGAAGAGCTGAAGGAGATAAGGGAGAAGTCGACGGAGCAGCTGAATGAAGAGATAGTTGACCTCAAAGGGGAGCTTTTTATGCTCCGTCTCCAGCGCTCCGCTCGGAATGAGTTCAAGTCTAGCGATTTTCGCCTAATGCGGAAAAGGGTAAAACTCCCTCTCGCTCTCTCCCTCGTTTCAGTTTTTTCTTTAAAAAAAATAATCATTCGGTTTTTAATTGGGGTTCGTGAGAATGTGTGATGTTTGATGGAGAAAGTACCGATGCTGACAAAACTCATTTCTTCGAGTAATTTTAAAGGGTTAGTCATGATTACTTTGTGGGTGCGGGTTGATTAAGTTTGAAATCAGCGAGTGATGATGAAGTTGAGGTGAACTGTGTTGCATTTTAGTATGTGATTATTGTACTAATGCTGCCCTGTAATTGCCTAAAACTAAAATGCTGCAGAAAATTGGACAAAACGATTGAATTGTTTGAATTGGCGGTTGAATGCATGGTTTGCTAGTTTAGAAGTATGTGAATTAGCTGGTGTTGATTGGGTGATTGCCTTTGTAGCTCTCTCCTTTTTCCTTTTCTTCTTTCTTTTTCTCTTGTTTAATGGGAATTTGTGCTCTTTGCTGGGAATTGCTCTTTGATGGGAATTTGTGCTCTTTGCTAATGTTTTGAACTTCTAACATGCATGTTTCTTTTGGCATTTATCTTGTACTAGATGGTCTTTATTGGCACAAAATTTAACTGGTTTTTGTTTTCCACTCTTAACCTTTTGGTAAAGTTGGTTGTGGAAAGTACTAAATTGGCTTAACACTAAAGGACTCGGAGAGTAACATAATAAATAAGGATGAGATTGTTTGGCCAACTACAAAATACTTATCTTCTTTGTAGGTTTATTCAACTTCGTCCTTTTGAACTACCCTGAGTAGGATATATTTCACATATATGTCTATTGAACTTTAAACACTAGTGTAGTCACCATGGGATGCAAAACCTGAAGTAGTGCTGGTGCATTTGCTTGTGTAGAAAGGATGATTAGCTCGAGAAGGTGTATCTTGCAATATAGTTTTGTTATTGCATGTTCATTTAGTAACTTCTAAAGAAGAGGGGGAAATATATACGACTCCCACATGAACTTTATTGATCTGTATTCTCAACACAGACCTTCCCTTGGATGCCTGTATTTGTAAGTTGCACAAAAGCCCCTCATCCCTTTTTTCCTAAACTATTCTTACTCGTTCATTCCATCTTTATTCTTATGGTTTCGGAAATAGATCGCCCGAATGCTGACAGTCAAGAGGGAGAGGGAGTTGGAGGAAGGAATCAACAAGAGGTTGTCAAGAAAGCTCGACAAGAAATGGAAGAAAAGCATCGTTCCTAGGCCACCTCCGTCTCTGAAGAAATTACAAGAAGAGGAGGCAGCAGAAGAAGCTAAAGAGTCATCAGCTTGAGTTTTAAGAGGTTCTTTCATGGCAACTTCGCTCCTTTTCTTTAATTCAATCTCTCTCTCCCCTTCCTACGGATATGCTGAATTATTTATGTAGCCAATCTTCAAAATACAAAGCTGTGTATTGTGCCTTAACTACTATAGATTTGAAATATTTGTACTTGGGGCAAAATGGGAACAGCTAGATTATGGTAGAGCTCAAGATTGTATTTGTGTTCATAATGTATATTCATTTTTGCACTTGTTTTAAACATATGTTAGGTATGCATCATGAGGTCCATTTTGTTGGATGCAAAACGCTAAATAGCGTTGATTTTTCTTGAGTTGGAGAAGGTGATGATGTAACTTGGGATCTCTCGAAATGCATAAAAATTGAACAAGATTTTTAGTGATGAAAGCTTGCAAGTAAATAATAGGTTTAGCCCTTTGTTGAATAACTTTTTTTTTTTTGTCAGAATCTCTTTTGCTCGAAAGCATTAGTGGTTTAATTTTTGTTGGAAATGGTCTTGTTTAGAAAGCTTTACTGGTTTAATTATGGGCTTTGTTGTACAGTAGGTATTGTCTGAAATTTCAATTTCTTGCATTGACTTTAGGCCCATTGCAATATAATGGCCTTATGTATATATGCTCGTCACATTTTTTTATGGAAACTATTGTAAATTCTATTGTAAATTTCAATGATGATAGTGGGTAGTGGAGTTTAATCTTGATTAATTAATTTAATTGAAGAATAATGATTATGGTAGCGAAGCGGATTTTGGATTAATTAATTTAAGTGGAGCTTAGATGCTTATTAAAACTCTTCTATTATGTTAATGATTAATGATTAATAGTGATGCTTACGTTAATTATGGGTAGGCTCTAAACACTCGATTTTACAATACTCCGTCCACCAATGTCGTTAACGTTTTGCCATTTCGGTTCGTCCACCAATATTGTTAACACTTAAAACTCTTTTTTTTTGAAAATAAAATTTTACCTCTTTTGCCCTTGAAACTAAATCAAACAATACAAAAGTGAGACCTAATCTCCACTCTCTGTGTTAAATACACTTTTTACTCTTCACTAACTCCGGTTATTATATTTTCCCACACAAAGTCAATATACTACATTAAAATCTGTGTCAAGTCAATACGTTAACCACATTCGTGGATGGAGGGAGTATTTATTATGAAGTCAATCGTATTTATTATCTTTTAAATATGAGTATCATATATTATGTGATAAATTGACATGTTTGGTGAATTTAGTATTCTATATTGTTATACTTTACAGAGATCATTTATTTATGTGAGATGTCATATATATATATATATATATATATATATATATGGTAAGCATTTACAGAAAAATTACAAGATATAATTTCAAAAATTAAATCTGGAGAATTCCAAATTTCAACTTGGTGATTTGATGAATTCAGAATATTATGTAGTATATTATTCCTCTGTTTTTATGAGCTCAGTTGTGCATTGTTTATAAACCCATTTCTTAGATTTTAATCTTCAGTCAATTTTCTTTTCCCAAATGAGTTAGTCATTCTTTTCTTCTAATATTTATTATGACCTCTCATAGATGATTTTCTCACCAATCTAACCAAATGAATCTTATTCTTTTGACCAAATATATTCTTTATAAATTAGTACATATCAACTTGTATTATTTAAACTTCATTAATTAATGTGAACTCTAAGAACCTAAGCTAACAACTTGGGAAGAATCTTAATAGAGTCACCTTAAAATTTTGAATATATTTAAACTATTCGAGAAATTTGTTCTACGACAAAATAATTGTACTCAAAGTTATTCGTGTGTTAGTCTAGTAATAGTGGAGTTAATGTCAAAGGCTACAGGTTTCAAGTTCGAGTTTTCTGTGATGCGACTATGTAATTAAAATTTAATGTAATCCAAAGTATAAAATAAAAGAAATACTGGAGAATTATTTACAGTACCATAATTTAATTACTTTTAATAATGTCCAGTTACACGATACAATATAATTATATTTTCCATAATCTAGCATGATGTCATTGCATATGAAAATTAGTCACAAATATTATGTAATTACGTAGTAGTTTGATAATTAATGACTATCAAACTTCAGACTGTGTATAATAAAGATTAAGCACAGATTCGTCATGATTAAGAAATAAAATATGTTGTTAATTAATTAGTGTTCACTAAGCAAGTCATCGAAATTCTTAATCCCAGAAGAGTAGTCATAACAGTTGAGAAAATTTTAGAATAAACATTATATTATTAGAAACTTGGAGCCTTTAACAAAGACTTAAACCAACATTGATGGTAGTTTAAATTAATTACAAGGTAATAACTGCGATTTTTTAATGTTAATGATGTCCTTTCTTTCCATTTCAGGAGATAATTAAGTGGTGCTGTAAATGGAAAACCACGTTATCGTCGTTGAATGAGCAAAGATACTAATTAAATTGAGATGATATTAATTAGCATGTATATTTAATTACATTTATTGATTAATGTTTAATTGCAGCGATCCATATAATATAATATATGGATTCGAAAAACGACAGTTAGAGGTCCAGTGTCAACATCACATGTCCATATCATTACATAGAAATCTCACCATAATTGCAATTAAAATTGGTTGATCAGCTTGTCTTTTTGCATCGACCCAATTAAAATATTCGATTTTCGTTAATGACCACGTAACAATAATACAATTAAAGAGCATAGACATTTCTTAACATTAATCCTACTTGTCTTTACCTATTTTAAGCTTTTTTATGCCAGTTCCATTCGAGGTCTAGCATCCACTTAAATTTGTTTCTAGTTATTGCTCATATAGCTGTCGGATAATTCGATCAGTCCAACCCGATCCAATCCAACCCGAACCGAGCCGAGCGGTACATATCATACCAAAAGAATTAGAGCAGATTGGTTCGGATTGCTTATGAGGAGGAAGGATTTTTATATAAGCTACATTCATCAATGTCGATTCCAAGTTATATATTATTTGTAAACTGTAACACTTAGTTTTTATTTGGTTGAATCTGGATAACTATTAATCTCAATGTAGTTTTTATTTGGTTGAATCTGGATAACTATTAATCTCAATGCTAACGATGCAAAATTATACTTAATTCTGTCAACAAATTTATTATATAGTTTGATCTGACACACGGTCTTAAAAAAATAGTTCTTGATTCCAGCGATAGAGGATATTTCACTTTTGGTGCTTCCCAACAGCACAGATTGATGTATTTGATATTGAGTAGAGTTTGAGTCGCACAATTGTATTTAATTGAGTTGTGTGTATAAAGCAGCTGAATTCACTTATCAAACAAAAGAAAAGAAAAAAGAATCTGGTAAGAACATCCGAACGAGGGCTCCCAAAATAGGGGCTCTCTTTGAATTTTTTTTTTGGTAATTTTTAGTAACGTTTTAATAAGGTCCACGTCATTTTGAGAGCTTCGTAAAAACATGTGTAGTGAGGAACTTTCAAAACCGAGGCTCTCATATTCATTTAAAAATAAAAAATACATTTTAACATACATAAAAAAGTAGGAGTTGGAAGCCCAAGTCCCAACACAGGCTCCCAATGGGACTTTCTAGTGCGAATCTCGGACCAAGCTATGCACTGGGGATGCTCTAACAAATTCATTAACGAAATGACAAAGTGAATAACAAATTCCTATAATTATGAAGCACATTATATGCTTGAATTTTGATATGGTAGGAATACATGCGAAAAACAAATGGAAAGAAAACTGAGGCAAAATAAAAACAATACACATTCTGCCAAATCATACTCAACCCCGTTTGCCATTACACATTTTATAGTTCCTACGCAAAAGTTAAAAAAGTAAGTTCCTTAAATATTATAAAAAAATTCAATGAAAAGGACCTTAAATATTTTTCCAAATAAAAAATTAAAAAATTTGAACCACTATTCAACATAACCCTAAGCGATCGGTTTCAATACCCAAGTCCAAAGCCGGTCCTAATAATACCTAAAGATTTACTTTTTGGAGCAAATCGCTGGAAATTATCTAATGTGGCGAGGTCGGATCGAGTCTATTTTGACATTTTATGACGAAGGTGAAGAGAGTTTTGTATAGTGTGCAAATCTAAATATACATCCCGAATTAAATATGTGCTACGATATTAGAACGAATATTATAGTGAACAAATTTTGACACAACAAAGTCCATCTATAAAAAGCATTGTCGGAATAGTAATAAAGGGAGGTCGGTGGCGTGTACCAACACATAAAATAAATAAAAGTGAGGAGTTTTTAGATGATGAGTTGGTTAGAAAACCATCTCAACAAGCAAATTAGTTGTTTCATTGACACTAACACAATCCATTTTCTAAAACAATTAAAGTTTTATAATTTAAATTAATTTGTCTTCATGCATGTATTATACTATAAACATATATATATTGAGTTGTTTGATGATATCATCATCCCTTTTAAACTAAACCCCTTTATTCCTTTTATATTGTTGGGGCTACATCCGACATGGTACCTTAGTTGAACAAGCAATATCTCAATCTCACACTAATAATTAATATTAATAATAATTTCATTTGATATTTTTTTATTTAATATGAAAACACTATATTCATTAAGATATCACTAAATAAACAGCTATATTATGATATATCTAAAGATTTTAACAACCAATACCATTGATTTATAAATTATTTAATATACGGTGATCAATCATGCAAGCTGCATGGCAGGAAATTAATGTGTATTTGTTAATTTTTTTTTATATATAATAATTTAAGGTTGGGTTTTGTTGAGATTGATCATGAGAAGTGGAATATTATAGATTAATGTTTGGTCGAATACTAATTGGATTAGACCCATATAACATAACATAATTAATGTTCTTATTCCTCTTCCCATCAATTTATAATATCTATAATTAATTGTTGGAATGATGATAATTTAAAAGGTTGAATCTTAAAGTAATTTAAACGAGTTTTCATAGTAAAAAAATGAAAAATTGATTGCATAACTATTAAGATCTCGAAAGGTTAAAGTTACAAATTAAATAACAAACATATATAGGTTTAATTTGTAGATTTTCACCGACAATTAATTACTAAATTTAAATATTAATTACCGTCATTAATGTATATGCTCAATTAATTTTGTGTCTCGTCACTCCTTGCTGTGAATCATGTTTTTCTTTTTTCTTTTTTTTTCTTTTTTTTTGGTGAGAATGGGGCATTTTTGTTAATTACCATAATTTTTTGGATTTATTTTTGAATGAAATCAGAAGAATATATTATTTCAAATTAAAGAAGCGTGTAAAAGTATACATGATGAAGTCAAAATTCACTTTTAGGGTAATAATTTGGTGAATAATTAAAAGAAAGATCAACTAATTAACAACTTCCTCCCCGTAACACCAACGTTTTCACAAACTATTCTCAACATCTTCATTAATCCACCTCTTCATAAATATTTAGAAGGGTTTTGATTCAAATTCTAAAATCTTCTTGAAATATGTTTAAGTTTAAAACTGAAATCTGATCCTTAATCTTATTTTTAGAACTCACTTATTAAGAAGTTCAGTTTACAGGTACATGTGACATGAAGGTTTCAAGACTAAAGTTCAAAGATCAGTACTTCCATAACTCAATTCTCAAGCCAATAACTGAATGACCATGCCACTGAAGCCATGTCCTAAAGTATTGAAATTGAAATTAATTGAAGCATGAATATATCATTCACTGGAATTATGCACTGAAGTTTCCATTGAAGTCACGCTTACTACTTAGTGTCATGCTACACCTATAGGCATTACCACTTCTGGAAAAGATCTCAATAGGTAAAGTAAGATCTTGTTGCAGACACCAAAAATGGTAAAGAAGACAATGACTCCAACGGAAAGAATTTCAAATACTACGGACGAAGTTATCTCTCTCAACGGATATATTTATGAGAGTGTCCTATAAATACCCCGCTGTTTCAAACACCTGTTACCAAGTTATCAAACTCTCTATCACTCTCAAGCTATCATCTGCTATCAAGCTTTCAGATTCTAAAAACACTCAATCTTTGGTTTCATATTTCTTAGCGTGTTTTTAAGTAGTGATTCATTTGTAACCGAAGAATAGAGCTAGCTTAGAATTAGTTTTCTTAGCTGTAAGTGATTAGAATTCATTGTCATTCTAACCTTCAAGGTTGATCACTGTAAGACACTCCATTTAGTTGGAAACCCTCGACTCATATCGGGACTCGTGGACGCAAGAGTTTTTATCTCCGAACCGCGCAAATCAATTCTCTGTGTCTTCTCTATTTACTTTCAGTATTCCTCATTCTCTAACGCTATATTGCATCTACTGAATACTGATTAAGTGTAAATGTGAACTATAACATTAAGTTTTTCTAATAAATGAGTAAGCTTTTAAACCACCACTTCCACACTGCAACACTTAAGATATTAGTGCATCAATCAAACATTAAGTGTACACTGAAGGATTGTTATCTAAAGTTACATTCTAACTAAAGCAACCTCCCTTCAGATTTGAGCTTTCATTGAACTTCACTTTAATCTGAAAAAGAATTTAAACTGATGTATCCCCATAAACCAGAATACTTGTTTCGAAACCAACATGCACTTTTCATATTTATTATCCCACTAAACAAGTCTATATCGACAAAAACTATAAGTCTTTTAGTTAAAATATAACTTATTTAGTGGGACATATACAATATATTATAATAATACATATAAATATATAAAAAAAAATCTCAAGACCTAGCTAATACTAAAAATGAGTGAATTCGGTAAGATAGTGTTGAATTTAAGGGTTTGTAGAGAATAATTTGATTATGGAATGTAGAAGAAGATTCATTTCATTCAATTGCAGTGGAAAAACAGTTACAGAGAAGTGACTCTATACTGTATGTATACACATGCATATATCATGTGTTTCTTATGAATATAAAACGTAATACAATGGGAAAGAAGCGTTAAACGCTTTAGTAAGTATCAAAAACAAAGATTGAATCCTAGCCATAGATTAACAAGACAATCTAACGGTCATTATTTAAAATCAAAGCAACGAGCGAAGAGTCCACTGCAGCATTCCTTCAACCAGAGTTTTCTTCAACCGGAGCAATAGCTGCATTTTTCTTTGAATCATAGCTTTCTTCTACCGAAGCTGGAGCTACAACCTGCGACTTCCTATAGATAGTTACTTTTTATTATTTATAAAAATAAATGAATTTTAATAAAACAGTTTAAAAAAGAAAATAATTTAAATTTAGGAGAGAGAGAATATATATAGATGTGTCTATTTCTAGTACAACAAATATTATTAATTTATATATTTCTAAATGCACATTTCTATAAGTTTTAATTGATCATCCAAAATTTTCAAAATGTATAACGGCGTCTAATAATTAATGGTGGAACAGTTCATAGGCTCGAAAATCGAAAGTAAATTTGAATGTGCAAATCAAACAAGAATCAACAACCATTCGATAGATAACAAGCTATTGTAGACCTAATTAAACCAAATATGATTATAATAGAAATGTAAAAGAAAGAAAAAATAAAATCAAAAATTATTAAATTACTAGTATAACATCAACAAATCTTACTAATGTGGCCCACTTGAAAATGCACTGATTATGTGCATTTATCATTAAGGTGTGTCATTCATTTTTATTTAAATCCGATCTGATAATATTACTAATATAAAGTAATCAAAATTTTTATATTACTATATAAAGGATATTGATCTTTTGATATATATCTTGCAAATTCAACCTATATATTAACTAAAAAATATATGATGTGTACTTACTATGAAATAAAATTATTTTATTTGAACAAAATACAGCATTAAACAAAACTACCGAATAGGACAAAGCTATACATGGTTTTATTGAGCGATCGATCATTACCAAATTAAAGTTGAATGAATGTACAAAATTGTCGACTAATATTACTCCTTCCGTCCCACCATTCTTGGCCCTTTTGACCAAAATTGTGAGTGCTTTTTGGTCAAAGGGGCCAAGAATAATGAGACAGAGAGAGTATAAAAAATAAATAATAGTAATTAATATAACTAACAATATTTAAATTTTAATCTTTTTTATATTTCTGATACTAATAAATCATTCTAATTACTTTTTTCATTTTTGTGTATAAATCGTATTGAATCATTCATACATGATACTCAATTTAATTATACATAACATACGTATGAATGATATGAATATTAGTATTGTTCATATTATTTGCACAATTAATTAAATTTAAGTACAAAAGTATTAATTTGTGATGATTCGTATTTAAAATGACCAGAATCTAAATATTATTATGTTGATAAATTAACTATTATTTATTTTTTATAATCTTGTTTGACTACTTTAAGTACTTAAGAACATTAAACTTATAAGAATATTTATTTGGCCCAAGTAACAGAAAAAAACGAGGAATAAATATGCTAATTAGGGGACAAGAATATACACTATAAAAAACTGTTAATTAAGATGATGAATTTAATTACGGATCGTTGTCCGTAACTAGCGATGGACTTCTTCGGTCAATTTTAAAAATAAAGGAGGTGATGATTCGCAAAAATAAAGAAGTGAAAAATTAGACAATTGAGAGAGTTTGCTACACCAACTTCTCTAACTATATCTTTATGGCATGTATGTCACCATCCTCCTCCTCCCATTGTATTTATTTACTTCTTTTATTAGGAAAAAATTTCAACTATATTACACACACATTTGTATATACATACATATTAATATCGACACGCAGAGCACTATACATATATATCTACACATGACATTTATTAATTTAACGAAAGCACTTTTAAAATTAATTGCTAACTAACCAAACTCTCTAAATTTGATAAAACAATATTATCACTCATAATCTCAATTATTAAATTTTGACACAAAAGCATGAACTTATATTTAGTATTTGGTGCCGTACGTGATACATAATTAATGCGACCATATCTATAAAAGTATGTATACATATATTATACGACAAATTAATTAGTACTCGTACTTAATTTACATGCAAAATTATTAAACTTGCAATGAATGACGAAAATGGCGTGCATGGGGAGTGTTCCTCTCACCTCACGGGGGCCGCCACCTGTTGATGATTGCAACTCTTTTTTGTTTTGTGTTAATATATAGTGATAAGGGGTAAAACTATCCATTTTTAAAATGTTACAGGTATAAAATAATAAAAAAGTAAATTTATATGTACAAAATATCCACTTTTTTAAAAAAGAATAAATATCTTTTATACAATGTCTTGATTTTTATAAAAGTAAGTCGGTTATATATTGAATGATAACTTCATTATTATGTTTTGACCACCAATTCTCCCAACTACTAAGTAAAGATTCTCTCAAATATACTAATACATCATTCGGTGCTTAACTCGAGCTCGTCCAATTCAAGTTATTTTTGCGATAAAACTAGGTATTTACTCGGGTTGCCTAACCAGCGGTTGTTGCGTAAATTAATCACCTAGCCAGCGGTTGTCATGGAATATAGTGGAAGAACATATTTCCAACTGAAATCCATGACAACCACCGGCAAAAAAGCAACAACCATCGATCCTCTGACTAGCGGTGGTTCCCTTCTTTGCACTTCAACGGGCTGTTGTCGTTGATTTATGGGTTACAAAATGTTTCCAACCTAAATCAACGATAACCGCCTATTAATATGAATCCACCGCTGGTCTCATAGCCAACAATTGTTGTTCATTTCTGCACTTTTAACAGGAGGTTGTCATGTTTTCTAGGTCTTTTAATCTCTTTAGTTGATAAGTTCTTATAAATTTCGATGCAGATGGAGGAATACATGTACGTGAACGTGAAAATTGGGGGTTCTTGGGTCGGATGTACTTACACGAATGGTGAGGAGAGGATAGTACCCCTACCAATGAATAACATCACAATATCATATTTGAGAGGCTGCATTTAATATATGTGGAGTTCACTTGGCACACAATACGAGATCTCCTATCTGTCGAGATCGAGGAATGGTCGGCTTATCAAATTTTGAATGACCACCGATCAAGAACTCCATGTTCTGTGTAGTAACCACCCGTCTCCTACAGTGTATGTCGATTTGGCAGTGTCATCTTATGATATAGGTGGGACATCGCGCAATACTGACTGGATGAATGATCTCGACGACATCAGAAGGGTCGCAGCATCCTCTAAATGGTTTAACAAACCAATTGGAATTCCTGATATGAACATATGTCCAGATGAAGATGGTGAAGATCATGATGATGAGGATTATGTTGCTTCTGAAGGGAGTTCCGAGCCTTCTTCATCAGATTTCGAAAAAGAACGACCCGCCGCTATGAACAGTGCTATATTCGCCGAATTTGCAGCATGGATGCACAAGGCAGGAGGTATGAGAAGAGTCCTTGAGATGATGTATCCTGATGTTGATGGGGATGTCGAGTACAACCCTAATACAGAAGAGTGTTTAATAAATTGGATTGTTCCAATGATCCCTCCTAATGCTTTGACATCGATATCCGACGTGCTGATCGAAATAAGGAAGACTTGAGTATTGCTGTTTGACTGTGAAACTTGGAGAGACGAACTGAATAACGAGTTATTAGATCAGACACATATCGACTGCACTGAGTATGTAAATTGTCTTCAGACTGCTCGTTCCTGTTGCATGCATATTGTCATGGGGGTATGTGGGCTGTATCCGAGTTCTGCGGTCAGCGCACATGTGTGAATGACATAGCTAATATTACTCCCAGAAAGGTTCACTCGAAGGTGATAAGTGCCTTTTTTGCAAAGAAGATGCGCACTGCAAATGAGATCATTAGGCCTAAGGCTATTTAGGAGGAGCTTAGTAGATGTTTCGGCATGGATGTCAGTTACAATGTTGCGCTCAGAGGACGGAATCAAATTTTGGAGATGATTTACGGTAAGTATCATGAATCATTTCAGTTATTGTCTGTGTATCTACATATGCTGAAAGTGATGAATCAAGGTACGATCACTGATCTCAATGTCAGTCCCGACGGTGGATTCAGACATTTATATGTGCTCTTGGAGCTTGTAGAGTCGTGTTTGTTTTGTGCATGAGGCCTGTGATAGTCGTCGATAGCACTTACGTTAAGGGGAAGAACAATGACATCTTATTCGTTGCAGTAACGAAGGATGCAAATGAGCATGTGTACCCATTGGCTTTTGAAATTGGGCCGATAGAGAATCATGAGTCTTGGTTATGGTTTCTTACCAGAGTCAGGAGCGCCTATGGTAACACGCCGAACACCCTGATTGTATCGGATGCACATGTGTCGATTGAGCATGCCGTCAGCATCGTATTTCCTGAAGCGACATACGATAGAATCTTGTACGAGTACGCACCCCAAGGATACCAATAGAATCTCTCCATGTCACCGGCTAGTGCCCAAAGCCACGGGAACGCTATCTTCTGGCCGTCATGCCCGAAGACGAAGCGATGTTGAGGTAGATATCGTCATCGGCTCCAGGGATGCGTCTTCCACTCTTGAAGCGGTTGACCAAGTCTGCAGCGGTCATACGGAGATCGCCGCTGCACGATCTGGAATAGACTTACGCGACTCCGATCGCAAGGAGCGGTAATATCAAAATTCGACGCCCCAAATCTCAAATCCGTGATCAGGGTGTGGTCCTTCGCTGTGTACTGCACATTGGACCCGTTGATGTGGAATCAAATACCCCGCAACGACTAGATAGTGCGGCAAGCGAGGTTGTGTATCGCCTGATAAGACAGCGTGTCGGGTGTCCAGCCGATAAAATAGCCAAATGGGCCGTTCCGAAACCTCTCAACCAGCAACTCATAGTCCCCGACATCAATTAGGGTGTCCTTGCCAATCTCTAACAAGCCAACCCTGTAGTAGGGGTATTCACCTGTGATACCCGATTTAGTGATTCGGGCTGACGGTAGCACGGACGCTCCGATTCCTTTAAAATTTAAACATTTAATTTGACACAAGATACAATATTGAACTTAAAAATATATACAAGCATAGAAAGTAAACAACCACTAGCTAAAGCTAGCCGGAAATCATCCATTGCCGGTGATGAGCCACCGCAGGTGGAAGCTTTATACTTAGATGTTGTCAGCGGTTGTCATACTTTTTAGATTGCAACATTATTATTTCACTCTATGTAGGACAACCACTGGGTAAATTGTAATATATATCAACCACCGCTGGTAGACCAAGCCGACGGTGGTTCATCATATGCCAGCAGTTGTCATCTAAACACATCTATAACATGCTATAAATCTATATTATGTGATCATCGCTGGTAAATAATAAACATATGATAAACCCAGCTTGATATATGCATACGAAAATTGAAAAATTTATTAAGCGGTTCTAAAATACATAGGGTGGATAAATATATACCTGAATATGCTGTGAGATTTCATCGTCGGAGTTGACCATGATATTCACCGGTGGAGGAGCAGCAGCGGTGGAAGAAACTGCGCAGTAGCAGCGGCAGCAGGGGAGGCTACACAGGAGTAGCGACGGTGGGATGTGGAGGTTCTTATGGTGGATCTAGCGGTGAGTGTTGGGTACTGGCCGCTGGTGATGGTAAATGATAGAGATTGGTCGACGGTTGCTGGGTGGAGGTGAAGCTTTGGGTGGACGGTGCTAGAGAAAGAATGCAGCTAGGACTGTCAAATCGTGCAGGTCGGATTGTTATCGGGTCGACCTGATAACAACCCGACCTGTTAAGATTATGCTCAACCCGAACATGATACCCAACACGATAACGACACGATAATGACACGACTTGTTATCGACACGATAAAATTTTAAATTTTATATGAAAAAACAACATAAAATTTATAAAATTAAAATAAAAAATAATGATAATGCATAAATTTTAAATTTATAAAATATAATTATTTTTATATTTAAAGAAAAATCAAAATTATTTTGAAAAAATATTTAAAAAATTAAATTTCCTTAAAAATCTAAATTATTAATATATTATAAATGTTGTTATCAGGTAACCTGAACTCGACCTGATAATTTCGTATTCTTATCGGGTCGACATGATAATGACCTGAACCTGATAAGACTTGACATTAACCCATTATTTTTGTGCGTGTTCGTATTGGATTATCGTTTCGTGTCAAAAATTGACAACACTAAATGCAGCGGTGGGAGAGTGAGAGTGAGCGTGGAGAGAGAGAGAGAAATTGGTGGATGAATGAGAGAGTGAAAGTTGGGAGAATCTTGGTTGAGTGGATATTTTTTACATATGTATTAAACTTTTGGATATTTTTGATATATAGATTTCGTAAATATACTTATTTTTTCCCATTTTGTTTTCAACATTTTTTAAAAATGGAAATATAATTTATTAAAATATTACTCCCCTTGTCCCACTCAAGATGACTCATTTTGCCATTTCCGTCCGTCTCAACAAGATGACTCATTTTCTTTTATAGCAATTATTTTAGGAGAGATATGTATTGAGTAAGTAAAAAGAAGGAAACTTTATTCGTATACGTGCCCAAAAGAAATTGACCATCTTGAGTGGGACGGAAGGAGTACATCACAAAAATCCAATATTTCAAACCTAACAAGTATTATAATTTGTACGTTTCTTTACCCGCTAAAAACACAATTTACAATTTTCTATGAACAAATTAATCTAAAGGTCTTTGAACTAAAATATTACAAGATTCTCCATGTTTACTTTAATTTACCTCATGATATTTAGCGTTAGTGGGAGTAGACGATTTTGTGACTAAAAAGTCTTTCTAACTAAATTTTTTTTAGCTCAAGTTATATAAGCGTCACCATGGATACCCAATTGTTATTTTAATTTATGTAACTTTCTTTTCTATAATTTAATAGACTAATATTTTTATTATTCTAGGCTAAATTCACACACACACACACACATATATTCTCATGGTTATCAATGCATGCAGCTAGCTACCCCTTGAGTAGTGTAGTGTGCGTGTGTTAGTACAGAAATATGAGGTTAATTTTCGTGGTAATACGTCTTGAATTTCAATCTTTCATAACGAAATTTTGTAATTTAATTTAATTAATTTAAAAAAAAATAAAATGATTATGAGGTGTAGCTGGAGGCATATCACATCACATCCATGGATGAAGTTTGGTATCGTTCCATCAAAATCCAAACCCCTTTTAATGCCGCATATAGAATAATAAAGCCCATTTCATGGAGTATTTCTTATATATTGACAAAAAAGTAGGAAATAGAATGCCAGTAATTTCAACACTAGGATTTAATTATCGCATTTTATCATACAGTATATATGTATATATTCAATTTATCATTTCATTATTTGTTAATTAATCATTATTGAAATATATACCATTATAAAATTGAATGACCTAAATTGACGTGATATATATAGTGTCTCATATTCTATATTCTATGTGTTTAAATAAAATTTATCATTCTAATTAATATTTATTAAAAAAAAATTATTAGTATGATATAATGCACCATAATCATTATATATTTTATTATATTTTAAATTTTTATAAAACTATACTTTTTTTTTGATATTTTCGATTCAAAAAATTAATTAAAATTGTTAAATGTTAAAAAATAATGTACTAAGTACGGAAGTTTACTAAATCGTATAAAATAAAAATTGAAGAAAAATCAAAATACACTCCATTCCAAAAAAATCGGACTTTCTTTAATCGAAATTATGAATATTTTATTAATTTTCGAAACTAATTTTAGTGAGACAAATTTTATGTGAGAGATAAAAATGTAGCGTTGAGTCTCATTTGATGAAAATTATATTTCTTCTAAAAATCTGGAGTCCGATATTTAATTAAGAATGCTTTTCTTAATGTGGCAGACACTGATTTAGTGATTTATAGTTTTATACTCCCTTTCGTATTTGAAAATTTAGCAATTTTTACTATTTTGATCGTCCGAATACGGTTGCCCCTTTTATATTTGACAACTATATTCCACTCCACTTCTCATAACAAAATTTTACGCTTATTTCATCACCATAGCCTAATTAAATTAAATTAAATTAAATTATTAAAATATGATGAGGGAATGGGCCCTCTCATATTCATTAATTACTCATTAGAGAGAGTGAAAGGGGCACAGTGCAAGAACAAGATTTCCTCTCATGATCACACTATATATAGACACAAAACGTGGTTAGAGTCATTTGGTAGCTAGGATTTGAGGGCAGGCAAAACTAAATCCCAGCTACAATCATTCATTCATAAGAGAAAATTAAAAGAGATCAAGAAAGAAAACATATATCGATCCATCGATTGTAAATTTGGACATCCATCATGGGAAGATCTCCATGTTGTGATGAGAGTGGTCTGAAAAAGGGGCCTTGGACTTCTGAAGAAGATGACAAGCTCATCAACTACATCCAAAACCACGGCCATGGCAGCTGGAGAGCCCTCCCCAAACTCGCCGGTACCTACTTTTCCATTTCTACTCCATCTACACTTAACCACGTACGTTGTTTTTAATTATTACATCTTCCTTTCCTTTCCTTTTAGGTCTAAACAGATGTGGCAAGAGCTGCCGGTTGCGATGGACCAACTACCTACGCCCCGACATCAAGCGAGGCAAGTTCTCCCAAGACGAGGAACAAACCATCCTCAACCTCCACGCCATCCTCGGCAACAAGTAAGTAATATTTCTTTAACTAACTAAACTACCTTCGATCTCCTTCCTCCCCGCCCACCAGCTTTATACGTTATGATTGTTTTTTCTTGGGAAACCTAATAACTTAATTAATCAACTAAAAGATGGTCAGCTATCGCATCACACCTTCCGGGGAGGACTGATAACGAGATCAAGAACTTTTGGAACACCCATCTCAAGAAGAAGCTTATTCAGATGGGGATCGACCCCATGACTCATCGTCCACGCACTGATATCTTCTCGAGCCTACCCCACCTCATCGCCCTCGCCAACCTCAAAGACTTAATCGAAAACCCTAGTTGGGAGGAGCAAGCCATGCGCATCCAGAACGAAACCGCACAGATGGCTCGCCTCAACAACTACTTGCACTACATTCTTCAATCGCCGCCTCCGCCGAATCTCCACGCCGCCGCCGCCGTGCCGGAGCTCTCTGGTCTCAGCCTCTTGAGCTCGCTCAAGGACAGCAGCGCCTCTATTCTGAGCCACCTCGAGGCGGCGGCGCCTCCTCCACAGGGTTACATGCAGGAACCGGTTTTCGCGCATTTGCCGGAGTTGATGCAGGCGCAGGGAGGAGGCGGCGGAGTGCAGAAATTCTCGCCGGAGGGGTCTTCGCCGCCGTGGATGACGGCGGCTCCAGTGACGGAGAGTTCGATCACGAACGCGGGAGATGCGTGCAGCACGTCGAGCTACGGCGGCGCGCAAATGTGGTCGGAACTCTTGGATGATCCGTTCTTTCACGAGATCGCGTAAAGTGTTCGATGAAATGCCGATCTGGAAATATATATGTGATGTAGCTACTCTGCAGGAAGAGGTTTGGAAGTATTTAATTTCTTCTCAATTTCTGTGAATTTTCCATAGATCATCTTAAATTTCTGTCTGGATATTATCGGTGGGTTTTTCATTAAATTTTTAGTTTGTGGAGTAGGAACAAGTTTGAATTAACAGCCTAGATATTAATGATCATATCTATGAACAACTCTCGGTGAAATAGAGTCGTATTTTTAGAATTTTATATTATGTGTGACTTTTAGATTGGCTACTGTACACTACATGTATTTTTGGGTGTTTGATTTTGTTTCATGTGTACAAACAAAAGACAGAACCTTATAAGTATAAATGAATAGAGTCGTATCATATTCTTCTATGTATCACTTCTCTTACTCTAATATTGTACCTATTAATCTGTGTAGTGCATGTACTTATTTGGAATGGATTGAAATCTTGATTAATAATCATCTTCGTAATATTTCATATTTTTCCCTTTTTTCTATTTGCAACGTACATCATGTTGTTGCTCTAAATATGACTAGAAATTAAATTGCGGTGAGATTGCATTTTCTTTCCAAAAAAGAGACGCATGCAGGAATATATAATTTTCAGTACTGCGTACACATGTTTTCTAGGCATATTATAATTAATTTTAAGGTGTCAATTATTCACAAGTTTTATGTTTTATATATGTATTTATAGTCAAAAAAATAAACCCCATATATATATATATATGTGTGTATATATAATTAGAGAGGGAGAGATGGCTTTCTGGTAAAAAGAAAAGAATTAGTCAGAAATATTGATGAAAGCAGTGGATATAATCTTGCCAACCACACTGCCCACATCACGTCATATAAAAATACTTATGGTTGATGTAAAATGATTGGTCGTTCAATTCGTATAAAATTATTTAATTTAGGTTATATTATAATAGTACTATGAAATTTTTAGCTCAGGATTTGGAATCAGTTGACTAAAAACTAAAATGTCAAAAAGGTGACGTACAAAGGATTCTCAATGATAAGAGGGACCCAAGTTGTTAGGAAACACTGAGGTTTTATGTATTAATAATTAGCTAATGTCTTTGTTAGCATGCAAGAAGAATTAATATAATGAAGTTGATGGCTCATTCAGCCCATTTTCAACCCCTCCCTGCCCCATGGGATATATATTCAAATTAATAAGTATTATTGCATGAATAAACATGGATGACAATGCAGCGGATTTTGCTTTCCCACCATCATACCCATTTAATAATTTTATCTCCGTATCCGCCTCATTACCCGTTTAAATCGGGATAGGACTGGGGCAGATATTACTCGGCAAAAGAGAGAGGTCCCCATCAAGTACTCGTTAAGCAATAAATTTTTTCATATACACAACATATTAAAAATTATTATATCAAACATAAAACTTCTAAAAACTTTAAAGTATATAATAGTAAGCTACAATTCACCACATAATAGATTATAATTTTTAAATGTAAATAATACAAAATTTCTACTACCTTAGTGAAACTTTTAAGTGTAATTATATAAAAAATATAAATGAGTAATATTATCGGGACGGGTACCTATACACCCGTACCTAGGGGTGAGTAACATTTTGGTTCGGTTAAAAACTGAACCAAACCTCTAAAACCAAATAAACCAAATTGCTTAAAAACTAAAACCAATCCGACCAAATTATTTACAAAATCAAACCGATCCAAACAGAAAGTTAAAATTCGGTTTCGGTTCGCTTTTCGGTTATCCAAATATTATAACTATATATTTTTTCTCAACGATAAATTTATTATAATTTGCACTCGAAAATTGATGTTCAAATTATTTCAATAAAAACTTTATTCAATATTGCGTATGATAATTTACAGCATGACATAAACATTGAGAAAATTAATTTATTCAAACACTTTAAATTTGTAAGTTTACTCATTCATATTTTATGCTATTTGTTTACTTTCCTCTTAGTGATATGTTTTAGTATTATGTTAATTCTTTAGAATTTGAAACTTGTAATAATTCTATAAATGAGATTTTTTAATAAATACGGCTACTTAAGCTTAACTAAATTATTATTTATTTATTTATTATAATTTATAATATTATAATTAATATATAATAAAATTCGGTTTGGTTAATAACCAAACCGTTTTACTAAAAATCGATCCGAACCGAAATAAATTCGGTTTCAAAAAATTCAAACCGAACCAAATCCAAATATTTTAAAACCGATTCAAACCGACCAAACATCAATACTTCGGTTTGGTTTTTCGATTTGGATCGGTTTTTGTTCATCCCTACCCGTACCTGACCCAAATTCGAGATGGGTATAAGCTTTAAAATCCATACCCGCCCCTGATCCTAAAATTGTGTACCCGTACCTATTCCATTAAGACCGGGTACCCACGAGTAACCGAGTCCGCGTAAATAATTAAGTAGTATTATAATTTTTAAGTTTAACTTCCGAAAACAAATTTTAGTGTGGAAATGTAGATGGAAGGGAGTTGGTGAAATTGAACACTGAATCTTTATTAATTATAATAGTGTATAGAAAAATAGAGTGTTTAATTATTAGCTAGGGTGTTGGATCGAGACCATATATGTAATACGTGACGATCGAGCTGTATATAATCGAACAATACATATGTTATTTAGTTTATCAAAATATATATGCAGTGGATTATTAATGATTTAAGATCTCCAAATTATCACCGAAGAGAATAAGAAAAAACAGCTGTCCAACATTTATTATAAAAGAAACAAGTACATCTAACACTTTAGAACAAATAAAATAATTAGATTAAATTTTGCAACGGGACTTGAACCAGAGAACTCGTTCGTGAAATAAATCATCGCAACCACAGTCTAACTAATTGTAAAATAATCAATAGATCCTTTTTCAGGAGCGCGATTCATTTATCTTGAACATTTATGCCCGTTCTTTTAATCAAAGTATTAGAGCTAAAGAATAAATAACTACCAATTGAAAATTTCTTATCGACAAATTAAATCTATCAAGTGTCCTCTAAATTAGAAGTGGTTAGCACATAAGCAATCGTTAATTAATTATACATCAGAGAGGCTAGTACGTAGATGAGGGGTACGTGACAAGAAATTTCATGCAAAAAGGAGTGTTAATTAATTTTCAAATAATTACACTATCAGAAACCATAATTATGAGGAAATAAAGTGTCACGTATATCATGTAATTTATACCGTGTAAAAGTGATACCTAGCTAGTATACTTATTTAACAAGAATTGTTAATCTTAAACTTGTCAAAAGGATAGGTGGGATTTTGCTTCGTCAAATATAATGTGAATGAATTATATACATTGCTATATATACTAGGTAGTCTCGTTTTGCTTAAATTTTGAGGAAAATATTGAAACCTATATTTGTTAATTTAATTTGATTTGACTGGATTTGATTGAAGAACCTATAATGTTAGTAGCTATAGAGTGATGGGTTATTTAAAAAGTTGGTTAGAATTATGTATTAGTTGGCATAACCTTATTGCAATATTAATCTCTACAAATTAAGTGAGTAGAAGTCATGAGAAGATGGTATCCTAAGTCACAACACGTAATATATACTGTAATTATAATATACTGTAATAACCTAAGAACCTAGAATCTCTTTCTTTCCATATATAATATAATTAAGTATTTTTTTATTAGAATTATATACTGTAATATACACCAGTATATGATAAATTACAAATAATTAACACATGTTCTAATTATAAACTTTTTATAAAGAAAATCTATTTTGGTGTTGGCGGAACTCTTTTTCTTTTGAAAATGAAGACATGCAAATATTTTTGTATTGAGAACTAATATCTGATGAACAACTCTCGGTGAAATGTAAGAAATTATGGTCTCTCTAGAGTAGATGTTTGGAATGGCTCGAAGTTATTCCCAAACTATCGAATGTTCTTCCAGAACAATTTCTTTTATTTTTGTTATCTTCTAAAAGGAAAAAGCTAGAGGAAGATATTGGCTTCAGTTTTGGTGTGCTCGGCTTGGATGATTTGAATTAGGGGTGTCAATCGTTAATCCGTTCTCGGGAAAAATCGATACTGAACTGGTACCAGACCGGGAACCGGTTTTTGGGTATTGGTTTTTTGAGAAATAAGCCGGTTTCCGGTTCTAGCTTTTAAAAAATTACCGATACCGAACCGAGCACCGGTTTATAAAATTATATATTAAAAATATATATTTTATATTTTATAAAAGAATATTTATATATTATAAAATATTTATAAAATAAAATAAAATTATATTTATATTGGATTATTATTAGTTTTTAATTAATATATTTAAAAAAATAAAAAAAATGTTTTAAAATTATAAAAATCGGTACCTTAACCGGTTCTACTAGTTAATCGGTACCGAACTGGTCGGTACCTGGTTAACCGGTAAAATAACCGGTTCCGATACCGGTTCCCAAAATTGTGACTTTTTCGGTACCAGACTGATTGACACCCCTAATTTGAATGAAGAGAAATGAAGTGATTTTTAACAATGATGAGTGGGATCAATAATTGATACTTGGAGAGATTAAATCTCTTGTTTAGAATTGAATTATGGGAAAATCGGATTCGAAAGTATTCTTTAGAATCTGGTGTTCGATGCCTCTGAATCATAATTTTTAATATGAACTGCTTATGGGGTCTGCTGATGTTTGTCTTATTTTATTTTGTGAATTTGATCTCATTGTTGCTGTGATGGGTTATGTTTTCCAGTTTGTCTGGTTGGGTGTCAGAGTTTTTCTCTTATTTTTGGATTATATGGCATGACTTATGCATTTGTTTAATAAATTTCTCTTTGATTTATTAAAAAAAAAATATACTTCATAATTAAGTTTATTATTGTTATTATTTGTATTATTATCTTTACCATTAAACTATTATTATCATTAAATAGAAGTATGTCATTGTAGATCCATAGTAGAAATATATGAGGAGATAAAATTTGGTAGTATATGATATTTTAGTTATATATATAAACTTTCTCCCTTCACGAAATAAATATTCATTTTCTTATATTAGTTTGTTTACGAAAAATGGAATATCCCACATCGAATAAGTAATGGATGTCAACATAGTATAAATATGAACTTCAATGGATTCTTTAATAACATGCAGAAAATCAAGTTTGCTAGTGGATCCATTGGGCCGTCGTAGCGTAACAGGCTCCCAACCCGTGGGTTTAGGGGTTACAAATGGTATCAGAGCCAACCCCGGGGGATCCCCATGGGCTTTGAGAGCGGTTCTACTTGAGTAAGAACGAACATCAAGTTTGCAAGTGGGTCCATTAGGTCGTCGTAGCGTAACGGGCTCCCACCACTTGGGCCTGAAGCGTTACAAAACAAAATATCTGTTTGAAATTTTTTGTTTTTTATAATTCATTTACCCTCCAAATAACACTCATGTGAGATTTACCAATCACTCAGCGATCCATAATGTGTGCCAACAACTCTTTCAAATAGATCAAAATTACTTTCACAATTAGAAAATAATAAATCACAGATGGACATAATAATTCTAGGAAGGGAAGCATCCCGTTTTGGGATAGGACACTTGGGATGATGTACGTCGCGAAAGACTCACATATAATGAATAACACACTTGGGATGATGTACAAAATCAGATTCATATGTGAATGTGTAACTAAGACGTTGAGGGGGGCAAAGATGAGGGGGATGAAGTTGATGAGACTTATATGAATGATGATGATAACATAAGTCGTTATATTGAGATTCTGGTAAATGAAAATAATTTAAATAAGACTGACACTAAGAAGACCAACATTAGGAAGGAGATTGAAGTAGAAATGAATTTAAGTGATGAAGACTCAGACTACCAACTTTTAGATTCAGATGAGACTGATGATGACATGGATGCATTAGAGCTATGTTCTGAGGATGAGGAATACACAGAAGCTAGGAGAAAATTGGCCGAAAAGTCTGATGAAGGTATATTTGACTCTGATTTCAGAAAACATGGAGGTGAGGTGGGGTTTTCTGATTATGAAAATTCCGATGAAGATGTTTATTCATAAGAAACTGATGATGAGCATGATAGGATCCGGGGTAGAATTAAGAGGGTAGTTTTTTTTTTTATCCTAAGAGTGATCTGAAACTTTTAGAACTTAAGGTGGGTATGAGATTTCGAGATGACTTTCAATCAAGAGAAGCAATTAGAACTAATGTAATTGAGAATGACAAGGAGATTCATTTTTCTAGTGTTAATGTAAAGCAGATGGAGGCTAGTGGGATGCTACAGAAGTATCAATAAGGGAACCAGAGTATTTGCAATTAAGAGAGTGAGGGAGAATTATACATGCAATAAGGTGATGAAGAATGTCCAAGTTTTAAGCAACTGGATAGCAAATACATATCTCAATGTGTTCAAAATGAAGCCACATGTTACTGTAAATGACCTAAAGAAATATATTCTACAGAGGTATGCTTTCCATGTTTCATATGCAATATTGTATGCAGTAAAGCGTAAGGCTATTGATAAGTTGAGAGAAAGTGTAGTTTAACATTATGCCAAAGTTAGGAGTTGATCGCACTATTTTAAACACAAAAATAGGTTTAGAATGGAGCAAGCAGAGTATCATATCCACGAGGACTGATAACCGAAAACACACTGAGTAATTCACGTAGAGATCCAATTATTATCTAGGCAAATAATAATATAGATGTGATCGAATCAATGATAAACATAATAATAAACAAATGATAAAAAGAAGACTCCAGGGATAATGCACTAACACTAAATCAATTACGGATTCGACAATTAAATTGAATTAACATATTTTAATCCTAATGCATGTGAAGGTTCACATAAATAACCACATACTCCCGGATCGGGCAGTCTATGATAGTTGGCTAATTTAATCCCTATCTCCGCTAGGTTTCAAGAGAATTAAATCAGTTACAAAACGCGCACAAAGAATATCCTCCTACAGTTCTCATATCTCCGCTAGGTCTCAAGGGAAAACATGTATGAGATAAATACCCAAAAATCCAAAGAAACTTAGAAAAGTTGCCTGTTATGCCTAAGAAGAAAAGAAAAAGAGATCAGGATGAGATAAATACCCAAAATCCAAAGAAACTTAGAAAAGTTGGTGTGCACATGACGTGCCAAAGATGCTTACAGCCTAGTCAACATATTAGAAAGTGTCGTAATGAAGCTGTTGAAAAGCCACCGAAAGAAAAAGTTGATTATTTTGTTCTTTCACATTGACTCTTTCTATAACTTATGTCTGACTCTTTAATATTGACTTTTTATATGTTTCAACTACATGGCAAAAGAGGTAGGCCACCCAAGAACCAAACACCTCATCCAACGTCAAGTCAACGTTCTACAACAACAAATGAATAATGAAACCAAGAGGCGGACCTCACAAACACCAAGTACCTCATATTTTTGTGTCAGATTTTGAAAACATCTACATGAGCTCATCAACTCAAAAAGGCCCAACTTTGTTGTTCATGGAGAAACAAGCACAAGAACAAGAAAAACTATAACAAATGATACTTCAACTTCTGCCTCGACACTTACTGATATTGAAAATCATGAGAGCAAAAAGTAGATTGTTAGCTCTTTGTTTTTTGAAGAAGAAGAAAATGAATTTCTTATGTTATTTTGGATGTATTTCTTAACATCATAATTGAACTTCTTTTTAGTGCAGTTTCTTCAGAGATGGGTGTTATTTTGTAGTAGTGGCAGTTGTGAAATTGAACTTGCTTTGTTTATATTAGTTATTTTTATGATGAATGGAAGTGCAATTGCTATTTCAGTATTATTTAAAGATGGTGAATGACCTTTGACTGCATTTCTTCATATTGCTTGATGCTTATATGTTACAACACAGTGAAGATGAATGAAACATTGATACTTAACACTCCAGCAAACAAAAATAAATGAAATCCTTCTTAACAACTTCACATTCACAGATATAACATCAACATCAACAAGAATTTGATTAAACAATCTACTGATTCATTGATTCAACCATAGTTCTTCAAAATCTAACCCATAACATCACTGCATCCTCATCTCAAATTTCACTAATATCTTTCTTTACATTAGGCACTAATGATTCATAAAAAAACACAATAACAACACTGACCAATATAAAACATATAACTTTATACACTCTAACCCTTTTACTTAAAACATTGATACTTAATTTTAAGTCCTGCGCTACAACGCATAGTTCTTCGAAATCCTTCTTAACAGCTTCACATTCATCATTCTTCAATCTTAATCTCTTTGAATAAACAATTTCCAACATTTTTTTGCACTTCAATTGCTCTTCAAAATTATCCCTTTCCATCTTCAATCTCTCAAACCCGACACGGTGGCTCAAAGAAAGATCATCTTCAAACCATTTGAAGAAGCCACAATTATCATACTGCATTAACTCCACGTTAGATAATTAACTCAGACTACAAGATCGAAGAAAAAAAATTATACACAAAAATCATACCTTTCTAGTAGGGCAATAATAGTAAAGTTTCCCATAATTTTTTTTTCAGAATTTGACGATGCAAGCTTTGCTTTGTATCCGTGTTGGCATATATATTCCATTTTTCTTCCTCCAGATTTATTTGATTAAGCAACCCCCGAGAATTCAGACATTTTTTTTTCTTGTGTGCGCGAAGAAGCTTTTTCTTCTTCACTCGCAAAGCTACGCCCAATTATTCAATCAAATCGACTCCAAATCAACGCCCCATTTTATGTATGAACCATAATTTTTGGGGATTTATCTGAATGAGGAAAACTGTTAATTAGGCTGTATCAATTTTGGGGAGTCATACAACACGTTTTTTCTTATTCAAACGACGCCATATTATACTTTAAATGATACTCCTCTTTCATAAAACATTCCATGCCAGTTTCGATTTTAAGTAAAGTCAATGATATGTTATAAATTGAGTAAGTAATAAAGTTTGTGTATTTTAAACAATCTTTTAAAGTTCGTGTTAAAATTAATAAAACGTCAAAACTTCATGTATTTTAAAATCATTTTTCCATATATATATATATAATTAAATGTTCAAATGAAATATTTGGGATCTACGCGCGTTTTTCTTTTGCTACAAGTAAAAAAGTGAATGACATCTACCAAAGTCGTGTCAAAAGTAATAGTTTTTGTTACAATAATGTCAAGTTAATTCAACTGCAAGCACACACATCATTTATAACGACAGTGCATTAAAAAAGTTTTAACCGATTACATGTGTACGTAAGGATTTTGATCAAAGTCGTGACCTAGATAACAACTTAATTTCTAAATGTAAGTCCAATTAATAAAGCCAAAGATAGATCAATGCATATTTCCTAAATGAGTAGGTGAACTTCGTAACTTTTCTATCAAGTGATTGACTATTGAATGTTAACCCCCACTAAATATTTTCAAACCATTTCTTATGTTTCATTAAATTATTGTTCTTGAATAATTAGAAATTACATCAACGTGGAAAAATGGGCTGAGTTAGTTCGTACAAGTAAACTATTTTTCTGAGTGTTGTGGAAAAATAAATTTGATCCAAAGTCAAAGACATTTCTTGTCAAACCAAAGTTAAACAATATAAATAATGAACATATTCTTAGATTTTGCCAACACAACTAATAATCTGAATCAATTTTCCGCAAATAATATTTTTTTCCACTAAGATTTAGCTATTTTTCTAAAATTTTAGTTATTACAACTAGAGGTGTTCACGGTTATGGTTCGGAATCGAATCGTAGCTGTGTCGGTTCACGGTTTGGAACCGAACCGTGTAGGATGGTTCCGGTTACGATTTCAAACCGCCAGTTTCGGTTTCGAACCGTCTAAAAAATTAATGCTAATATATTTTAATTTTTGAATTTTTAATAATTATATACCAATGCATATCATCATTTAATTTTGTATCATATAATTACCTTTTTAATGTAATACTATAATTACTAGGTAAATATTTATTTTAATTTAGTGTTAATTATATATAATATTCATATAATAATATATTAATAATGAAAAAAAAATATTTTGATATGTTATTATTTCATGAATACTTAAATTGAATAACACATTAAAAACAAATACATTGATGAAATGAAATAAAATAAAATGTTAATCTTCATAAATATAACAATATAAGATGAACATTATTAGAGTTTAATTAAGTTCTCATCTAGTTAAGTTTTATTTTATTTAATTATTAATGTATTCATAAGTTTTAATGTGTTATTATGAATTATAAAAAGATTATTATAAAAAATGACTCTTTATAATATAAGAAATAAATTAAATTTAATAATAAAATTGTGATACGGTTCTAAATTGACGGTTACAGTACCGAACCGCCAGTTCACGGTTTTAAAATTTTGAAACCGTAACCGAACTGTCGTCTACACGGTTACAGTTCAAAATCGAACCATCGGGTACGGTTACTGTCACGTTCCCATTTCACTTCTTTAAGTAAAATCGAGGAAAACGTGACTCGGAATAAAATGCGGGTAACGAAAAGAAATGAAAGCGTTGATATTTGGATGAAACATGAGACGTACCACTAAAAGATGGAGATTTCGATAGAATTTGGTATCACGAAACCCCAAATACATAAACGGAATACATAGTTCAATGCCAAAAGAAATATCTAATAAGTTCTTGAATCTAAAACAAAAGTCTGGCAGTGGAAACTAGATCAATATCTAGATTTACATGTATGACGACATATAAATCACCGAGAGTAAAACATAAAGAGTTTGACAAAACCACCGCTGAGCCTTCCACTTCGTCATCACGACTTAACCTGCACATTTATAAATATATGCAGGGCTGAGTACGAAAGTACTCAGTAAACACGTGCCGAAATCACATTCGTACTACTCCCTCCGTCCACGAAGTAGCTTCCCATATTTCCTTATCGGTCCGTCCACGAAGTAGCTTCCCACTTTACTTTCTATTTTTGGAAACCTCATACTCCACTCACTACTCAACACATCATCAATAATGTGGGCCCCATTCTCCACTAACTACACATTACTCCACTCACTACTCAACACATCATCAATTAAGTGGACCCCATTTTCCACTATCTACACAACACTCAATACATTTACACACTATCTACTAAAGTCAAACAATACATTAAAACCCGTGCCCGGTCAAAGTGGGAACGTACTTCGTGGACGGAGGGAGTAATATATTTGCAATTTCCGTAACACAGTGCAACATAGGGATTTTTGTCACTAAAGAACCTATGTTCACTAAAATTCTTGTGTGATCTTAAAAGTTCGACTGCGCAGTCTAAGTTCTGGAGTAATATTACATATCTGTAATTCTGGGTGTCGGGAAAGTGGTCACTTTCCGCGAACACTGAACCGGTCAACCCGCTAAGATGACTCACAGTTCTGTTGTATACTAGCCTTAAAAGATATAAATCAAAGGCCCGAAATCGATTAATTGTTCAACAGATACGCATCATACCAAAATATAAATATTTTCGACAATGCAATACTTCATAACATTTTAAATTCCAAAGAAATTCTAAGCGAAAATAGCAATTTGGTACAACGCATACGATTTGATAACCCTTTTTAGTACTTTAAAACATTATTGATTTATTCATTTCTTAAATCTCATTGCCTTTCCCAATTAAGATAAAATGGGGATTATGATTATTCAAGATAACTTACTTGAATTAATTTAAATTCTACTTAGAAAATTTTGTCAAGGCTCTATTGGGTAGTATTAATTTAACTTATTCTATTTAAATCCAATCCTTTTTGATACTAATTTAATCCAAAGATTAATTTTATTAAACCATGATTATGGATAACTTAATCCATTTTTAATACCCATTTTGGGCCCAGTCTATATAATTAATAAGCCCATAACTATTTAAAACAAAAATCGGGCCCCATTTGACTTCTATTATTCAGTCCGCTACAATGTATTGCAGGCCCGTTAGTTTTGTCCAGTTTTCGGCCCATTCGTTTAATATTTTCAGCCCATACAGTTTGTTATTGTTTGGCCCACGCGACAAATTTCGTTCCAACCCCTTCGGTAACAATTCACTTCTCACACAAATCAAAACCCTAATTCACACGCCCGACTTTTATTTTTCCTCCTTCGTCGTCTCGTTCCTGCCTATCCTCTCCTTCGCAGACGACTCCCTTCACTCAGTTTTTCTTTCCTTTCTATCTCTCCCTCGCCTCTCTGCTCTCGCTGCCTCTTCTCCGTCCTATCCTTTCGCCTTCTCTCTCGATTTCTCCCTCAGCGAGGAGCTCGCCAGTGTTCCCGGTTGGAGTAGCAGTGGCGTTGCCCTTCTCTCCTCTGGCCCTCCTCCAAGTCCTCCCCATCCCCTTTTAATTTCCTTTATTTCATCTTCGTTTCTGAATGCTTTTATTTCGGATTTTTAAGTCTTAATCTATAAAGAAATTCAAGCTTCTAAATTTCGATCTTTATCCATTTCATTTCTGCATGTGTAAATTTAGATTTTTCTTCTGAGATTGTTTTTAAATTTCTTAAATCTTTACACTCTGCCCTCTCTCTAGATCTGTAGCAGGGTAATTTGAAGGTAGGGTGCTCATCGGAGCTCTCTAGGCTGCAGTCCTTGGCTTTTTCTTTTATAGGTACATTTTAGTTCTTTTCTTACATTTTCGGGTTTAGAAGGTGCATGTTCTTTTCTTTTCTCAGTTTGGGTTTCAGAATTTTGACAGACCCTATTTTCGAATTTGGGGTTCAAATTTTTGGAATCCTTGTATTTTAGATTTCAAGTCTTCGTTCTCTGCATGATTAAATTTTCTTTCAAGTTTCTTGTTTTAACCATTATGCCAGACTATAGTTTTATTCTGCATCTGTTCTGACTTCTTTCTTTTAAATACGGGTTTGGAAAACTGGAAGAAGCTTCAGTTTAGTTAGGATTTTCAAGCTCTGATTTGTTTAAAGTTTTAGTCGAGTACTGACTTTGGTTTTGTTCTTATTCTGACTGAGGGACACATTTATTGGTTGCTGGTCTTATTCTGATTTGTTTGTTGGAAGGGTTCTGGAGATTGGTTGCCATGTGAGGTAGTCTCTATATCCTTAATTTCTGAGGTTTTTTATACTTTTGAGTTGGATTTCTTATTTTGGAGGTATAAACGTATTGATTATGTTCTAGAGGTTGAATATAATATATACATAAGTTCAAGTTCTAAAATCAGAAGCTATATATATATATATATATATATAAGTATATAAATGCCTACGTGTTCTGCTCTGTGCTATGAAGTCATACTATGTTCTAGATTGGCCCATGTTTTTCTTCTAAGTTCTGAAACTGCACATCTGTTTTGTGCAAGCCCTATGTACGTTCATTGTTTTATGCTAGAGTTCTAAAGTGATTGAAAAACAGTCTATAATCTACCTAAATTCAATTTTAAGACTTCTGAAACATAGTTAAAAACAGAAAGTTTTGAAGACTTTTGGATGTAGCATTATGCATGTTTTGTTAACTGTATTTAGCACGTTTCTGTTCTAAAATAGACATGGAATTGGTGAAGTCCCTAAATGTGTCTAGGAGGGTCTGCATATATATATGTTGTCCTACATAGCAGTTTCTGCATATCATAATTGCTTATAAGGTTTAAAGAAGGCTGAAATCTCTATTGTGCTACTTAGTTGTTTTAATAGCTGCAGTTCATGAGTAAGCATGCTATCTCTTTTCTAACCAAGATTTAATATAAAGGAAGAGCTCATACTTACTTTAGATATTTGGTTAGGGATTTCTCTTATGTATCTTCTGTAAAAGTAGGAAAAAGAGAACTGATTGAGTTGTGAACTTAACACTAAGCTGAAGGGTTGAAGTTTCTGCTTACCTTACTGCTTCTCAAACTGGAATTGGGGTGACCGAGAGGTTCTTCTCTTGAGTGGATGAATGCTTCTACGTGTGTGTTTAAGTGGTAGAGGAAGTAAGTAGTAAGGTAGGATATAAAAGAGTGTTTTGGGTGGGTTTGCAGCGTAGCAGTTCCTTAACTTAGTCTAACTACCTAGACACTTGAGTTTATCTACACATATAGCAGCTTGCTTCTTAACTATTTATGTTCATGTTCTGAATCTTGACTTTGGGGGCTGTCTTAAATTGATATACTTCCTTCTTTTGCAGGTGCAGGGCGGATGGGAAGGTGATGGAAAGGTAACAGCTACTACTCTCCCTGCAGCCAGTCCTTTCCTTACCTCTTCTTCCTTTCTCTTCTACTTTGGGGGCACATTTCTTAAGTTAGCATTCAAGTGTAAAAGATTTGGGAAGTAGACTAAATCTAATATTTATGTCTTAGGATTTACTAGGTGATTCTTGTCCATAAGTCAAGATTTTAGAAACGTAATGGAATATTTATAGCTTCTTGTTCTATCCTTGTAATTGTTACAATCTATGAATTATATGGCATACGTGTGTGTGGTTCTTTTATATACGAAAGTTGTGTGTGACTATGTTTACATCACAGATTCTCCTTACCTATTTCATAAGTGATAATCTATGTAACAAAGTGAAATTAAATTCTAATCATACAATCTCTTAATTTCCAAATCATTTAATCTAATAATCACTCTTAATTAAACCAGGAAGGGATTAATTAATAAATCGCATCTCAACTAAAGCATAGTATCACGATCATCCCATTTCTCATCCAAGTGAGACATTTAAAACAAAAATCCATATCTACTTTAAACATCAAAAAAAAAAAAAATTAGTATCTAACTAAGTATTATAACCCATAAAGCATTTGTCTTGTCCTTGCATAAGTTTATTTTAATTATCTCTTCGAACTTAAACTAGAAATTAATTTGTTTCGTCTTTTGAATAACTTCATTACCCAAACAAATTCGCATATATTCTAGTATTACTAAAACAAGTATAATCTGCACAAAAAAATATAATTACTAATATCGATTAGGTGATCGATATTCTAAACTTTATTACGAAATCTTCTTGTCCCGATTTTCAAAACATAAACTATTAGTAGAAAAATAGCGGGACATTACAGTTACGGTTCCCGAAACGACCGGTTACGATTAGATTCCGGCGGTTTCGATTCCTTTGAACACCTCTAATTACAACACGATAAAATATCATCCACCCATGATGAACGTTATTAATATGTATCAATGTATGCGAATAATGTTACATATCGTGTAGACAAATAATAAAAAAAATTATGAAAATTTATTCATTCTCATTTTTTGACTAGCTAGGCTTTATTGAATTATTATATAATTTAATATGAAAAAAAAATTGGATTACATTAAATTAAATTGCATAGCTGCATCACGAAGGACTCGAACCGTGACCTAATTCTTGAAAAATTAAATATATAATTTAATATTTATTTATTACGAAAAATTTATTGTGACTCATATTTTTATAAGATATTGTCATATTTCGAGCCTATTAACAAATATCCACTAGAAATGATGGAGTTGAGTTGTACAACATGAACTTAATGTATTTAATTAATAGAGATTATTTAATCTATCTTAATTCTTAAAAATAAAGTGGTGTGACAGTATATATTACCCTTATTTACTTATCTAAACTATAAAGATAATTAAATAGGGCATATATAGTTAAATAAACTGGCTTAGCTGTATGTCTTTTTATTTAATTGTTTTAAATAAGTCAGGAAAAGAAATACAAGAAGTTATATAAATACATATTTATTAAATATTGCAACTGCACACCTTTGTATGAATAGGGTGTCGTTGTAATGGGATCAGGTGGTGGCTGTCATTTTTATTCTAGATTAAGTAGCAGTTAGAAAAGCAAGTTATAATTTATACAGTTGAAATAAAATTCAGACAACTATCTATCACATGAAGACAAATATGTAAGAAGATAAAAATTTATTTTTATTCCAGTTAAGTAATGCTAATAAAAAAGATGTAATATAACATTCTTTAATACTATCTCTCCCTTCCGATAATAACAATTTAATATTCTTTTTTTTTATGTCATATTAATAATAATTTATTTTTTGGATAAAAATTAATATATGAAGTTTTCATTAATTTTTATGTAATATATAATTATTAAGTGTTTATTATAAATTTTCCGTATAAAAAATAAATTAATCGCAATTAGTTGGATATCAAGAGTATAACATATTAATTTCTCTATTGATTAGCTCATTAGATTTAAGATCCATTATCAATTTGTTTACTAGCTAGGTCCACTATTTGTAAGTATATTAATATGTCTAGCTAGCTAATTAGTGTTGTGAAACAAATCATTAGAAATTTAGAAGTTTAGTCACCACCTAATCTACCCTTTTGGGTTGGATTGAACCCTGATCGGACCCCAAAGCCCGAGTTTGGATCAGTCTAAAGTCAGTTCTGATCGGTTTTTCTAGATTTAAATCAGTTTACTTTTTCAAAAAAATCTAAATTTTTAAATTTAATAGGTTAATCGGAATCCGATCCAATCCGATGTTCATCCTAAATTGAATGCTACTTAAAACTGTATTTAATAATTGTAAAATCATTTTCATCCCTTCCTTTTCCATATAGAAATGTTCATTTTCTTTCCTTTTTTCGTTTTTTTTCTTGAAATTAAGAAGTGAAGTTGCTTTCTTGGGTTGAGCAATGAGGCCTCCTTGCTAGCATAGTTTAATTTTTTTCCTATATGTTACTATCATTTTTTTTTTCTGTGGTTAGGTTAATTATATTATTTCGTATTTATAAGAGTTTGATTATTCTGTACACTTGTCTAGCTATATGTCGAATTATGGTTACGGTTATTTTGTGGGTTTTGCTTTTTTATTCTATTTTCTTTATCCGTGAGAAGTGAAATCAAAATAGTTTGATTCGAAAGGATTGATTTATTAATTAACTCTTCATGTGAAACAATTGTAGCATCAACTAAATATAAAAAAAAAAACTGAAGAATACAACATGCATGGTAACGCAAATTAGTCCATAAAGTTCAGATAATAAATCAAGCTTGATTAATTTATTTATTGAAAAAAAATCCAAAGTACAATTAATTCACCAAACTTATTCAAACTATATATACAAGTATAAAGAGTAATTAATGTTGAGTATTTCATTTAAACTCATTCTATCATAATCTCATCATGACAATATAAGTTTCTGGATCCAATCACAACTAAAAAAATGTAAAAATTTCTTAATGTATAATTTATGTGTAAGAAATAAATAATGAATCTAGAAATATAATGTGGAGTAATTAATAACGTGAAAAAGAATGTGGGATTTGCTACACTGTGATGGATGCATCATGTGATATATTTCCCAAACTATTTCCAACACACTCACTGTGTTTATATTCACATTGCAAATGGATTAATTGCAGCTACTGATTCTCGTGAACTTCTTTCAAATCTTTTGCTTACGCAATATACAGTGACGAGATAATAATTAGTCTAGCAAAATAAAAACTTACAACATTCAATTTAATCACAAGTTTAAATCAAAACTTTTGACTGTTTTGCTCGTTTTTGGTGTGTTTTTAGTTCATGTTTAGTTGTGTTTAGTTTTTAGTTTGATTTGATTTTGCGTGTCTTTAGTTCGTGTTTACGCTAATTTTGTTGCACTTGTGTTGGATGTAGGATGACAAGAAGAGGAGTTGATCGAAGCTTAAATGATGTCGGAAATGCCGAAAATGCTAAGCCGAACGAAGCCGTGAAAACCGGACGGGATCTTATTAGGAGTTACGGGCAAAAGACGAGAGGAGAAAGAGCGCGAGAGCATGGTCATATGCGAAATTGTTGCGCATTGCGCAACAATTTTGTTTTGGCTCGTTCTCCTTCGTTACAACTCCGAATTTTGATCCATCTGCGGCTACGGATTCCTATCGAGACGAGTTTCAATTCTATCTTTTCAAAATTTTCTTATTTTGCACAGGCCAGCGGTCGCTGGTCCTGTGCTGCAGCAGCGGACAAAGAGGCAAAGCCAACGACCGCTGGCTTCCCAGCGGTCGTTGGCTGACAGTTAATAGCGGGTTTTTAAGCCTTTTTCATACCATTTTCAAGGGCTAACTTCCTCTCTCCCAAAAATAGAACTCGAACTTGTAATCTTAGAACTCTAGTTTAGTACTATTTGCTTGTAATTTCTACTTGGGATGAAGGATCGAGGGCGAGTTCGGCTCTCAATTCGAGACTCAATCTTTATAAGCATGTTTAATTCTTATTTTGATTGTTCTATGGATTTATTGTCTTCTTCTCCCTAGGTTTAAAATCTCTTTTAATTCTTTATTGATTGCTCTTCGATTCGTGCTTTTTGATTTAACTTGTGCTTGTTTAATTGAAACGCTTGATCACCGTTTTGATTTATCGTTATTCGCTGAGATCGAGAGATGATTCCAATACAGACCTGGGGTTAAATCAAACAATGATTCCAAATCGGAAACGTAGGAATCATATTTGTGGTTGTTATTGATTTTCCTATTGTGTAATTCGAATACGTAGGTTAGAATTACAATTTAATTGTCAAATACGAAAGTTAGTAATTAAGCAACTTTAGGAAGTCATTAATTAGCTTCGAATTGTTGTTCATAATTGAGGAATTCTTATTAGGGTTATCTAATATGAGAGTTATGATTGCCGTCTAATTATGGATACGTAAGTGATTAATTAGACTAACTTTTAGGAAGTCTTTGATGAACGAACAATAACATGAGTAGAGGAGCATGATTTAATTAATTGTAGGTTTTCTGAATTCTAGGCCCTTCAATCCCGAATCCGCCTTTTAATTTTGTTTATTGTTTTCGTTTTATTTCTTGTTCCTCTCATTTATCTTTGTTAGGGTGTTTATGATTTCCCTTTTCTTGTTTTAATAACACTTAGGATTAGAGCCGCCTTGTTAAGTTTTCCATTGAGATCCGACTGGGGTTAGCTTGCCACGTGCAATCGACCTCGTATAATTTACGAGAACCTAGAGTACACTTTAACATTCACTCATTAACTATGAAATAGCATCTATTTCTTTCCATTTACACTTGAGATTAAATGTCATTATTTTTCTGTTTAGAATTTAAGGATACAATAATAATTACTCATATATATATGTATATATATAAGTGGTTGTGGTTATTATATTTTTTTTCTTTCACTATTTTTGCTTAATTTTATATATTAACATTGTTTTAAAATAGTACTACTTAATTAAACATTGACGCCTAGTGATCATGTCTAACAAGTACACATGTCTAGATTTTTTAGTGACATGCATGTTGAACTTTCTTAAATACCAATCAAATTAAATTAATATATAATTGTAATTATATATATATGTGTGTGTGTGTACATAGAAAATCAGACCCCTGTCGTTCAAAATAAACCTCGCTCTTTATCAATATATATGAATCAAATAGCACGAGTAAATAGTAATAAACCATATGTTATTAATGCAATTATTAAGAGAAAAATTTAATATCATAACGTCACGGGAAAATAGAGTATTGTGCTTTCATGCATGTGGAATGTATGTGCACTTTTCTATTCATCATCTCTAAAAATATCTACGTAGTGTGTATGTAGTTAATGAAAATAGGTGGGAAATCCAGAATACTATATATATAAAGAAAAACAAAGTAACGACACAAGTCGAAAAACATAAATAAAAAAAATAAAGTGTGAATAGGGAGGGAGATATATAGAGGAAATTAATGTCGATAGAAGCATTGGCAATGGCTGGATCAAATTACATGGAAAGTGGCATTCTTTTTGAGAGGTTGGAGTTATGTCATGACTTCCCACCTTCATATCTTCTTCTTCAACATAATTATTGGATCAGTTGCAAACAAAATCTTGAAGAAGACAATATTATCAAAGCTAAAATCAAGGAATGGGCAAAAGTCGTCGTTGCTTCCAACAACGCTGCTGCTGCTGCTTCTTCTTCTTCTTCAAGTAATTGTATCGAGATCGGACATTTAATTACTCATTTTTAAGTGTTATTAGTGTACGTACTTTAATATTGTGTGTTATTATTTTCGTTTACTAGTTAGTATCTGCACAGCAGGAATAAAATGAGAATGCATGTGTAAATGATGAAAGTGAAAAGAAATGAAAATTTAAAGTTTGATTTTATTTTCTTCTACCTCTCTTTAAAACGAATCAAATAATTTTAATTTGATTGGGTATTCGATTCGAAATTTGGTAATTTGAATTTGAAATTTAGTGATTTCAATTCGAATACGAATATTTTTTTCGATTCGATTTTTATTCAAATAAGATTTGAATAGCATGATATTCAATTCGATATTGGTGAGTATTCAACTAAATATATAAATACATATTTATATATTAATATTTATATAAATATATAAGAGTGTATTTATATTTATAGTTTCCACAATTTCTAAAATAAGAAGGAAAGAAAAAGTGATAAAAATACATGTAAAATTCCGATAAGAAGTGGCCCCGAGTCTAAAATATGTATGTGATGGCTTAAGTGATAGCCAACTTTCTTAAGTACAACGTGTATGTGTAATTTATTGTCTTTTCGCCAATGTTATTAAAGCCGTTAGGCGCTTAGTCAGGCCGTAGAGGGCAACTAGCATTTAGGCGGTTAGGCAAGAGTCTAGACGAATTAAATTATAATGCTTATTTTATTATACTTTTTGCATCATATTTTATGGTACAAATTTTATAAACATACATTATTTATAATTTCATTTTTTAATTCATAATAAAAGTTAAAAATACATAATAAACTAAATAAAATATAATATCCTAGTCTTGAAAGTTAAAAGCATATATTTGTAATCTAATCTTCAATGTTATAGTTTAATATTTTTAACAAATTAAAAAATATTAAAAAAACCCTAAAAATGGTCTAACCCGCCTGATTAGGCCGCTCAGCCCGCGTAACCCTCCTAATCCGCCTAGTCCGCTTAGACAGAACCACTTTTCATATCATCAAATCAGCAATGCTCCGCCTAGTGCCTAGACGACGTCTAGGCCGATTTTTAGAACACTGTTTTTCACTAAATTCTTCCTTCACAATATAAAAGGTTAAAATGAGGTTTAGCTGACTAATAAAAAAGTGTAGATGACTGAAGTTGGACAATACCATGCAGATGCTAGATTATTAAGTATTTATTATTAGTATTAAATGAGAAAGTAAATTATCCTGAAATATAATTGAAAATAGAAATCTCAATATAATTTGGGAAAAGCAATCTCACTATAACAACATACAAATGAAATATATGTAAGAAAAACTATGTTCTGTAGATACACATACATACACACTATCACAAAGCAAAATATATGCTCCAATTCTCAATCAAAGAAAAATGTAAGAGACCGAAGCAAAGCAAAACTATACGAGAAGAAACCTCAGAGCCTGGTCCGCCCGGCCGACTGACTACACGATCATACAGTACGTACGAGGATGAGGATATATACCGAACGTAACACGGAAGTCATATTACTAATGCTTACTCGTTTATATGACTTTCATCTTATCTTCCACCAGAGAGTTCAATAGCATCCTGGTTGTAGATCGAATCTTCCCCCCAGTCAAATCTTCTTTGCAGCCTCTCGTACTCTTGCCTCCTCGACACTTCAACATGCTGCCACTCCTCCCATCTCTCTGCGAGCCCCTCTCCTTCTAGCATTCGAACGACCTCCGACATTGCTGGCCGGTCCTCTGGTGATCCTTGCGTGCACAACAGCGCCACTTGTATCATCATCTCAACTTCTTGAATGTTGTAACTTCTGGTCAAGTTCCGATCCACAATAGCGTCGAGCCTTTTCTCCCTTTGCAATTTCTTCACCTTCAAGACATTGGTTGAACACTATCAGCACATTCATTCAAAAATGCAGAAACATTACACATCGACAACTTACATGGTCAAGGAGTAACACATCGTCTTCTTCTTCCAAACGAGAGAAATCTATGGCTCGTTGCCCAGTAACGATCTCGAGAAGCATGATGCCGTATCCAAACACGTCAGTCTTTTCTGACGATTTCCCTGTGGAGAGATACTCAGGAGCTATGTGGCCCATAGTTCCGCGAACCTGCGTTGTTACATTGGTTTTCCTCACATCAACGAGCTTTGCCAGTCCAAAATCACCGACAACAGCTTCAAAATGCTCGTCAAGCAACACATTAGCAGCTTTAACATCTCGGTGGATGATTTTGGGATTGCAATGTTCGTGCAAGTACTCTAGCCCACGTGCCGTTCCGAGCGCCACCCGTTTTCTGCTAGGCCAGTCCAAAACAGGATCTCCCGGTTTAAGCTCTGTTTGGATATATCCGAAACAAATCAAATAAATGTAAGCTTGTCTGATCATCAAGTCCTTCAAAATACTCAAGCATATGTTATATCGTAAATTTAAACCATCATCCCAAGCAAACGCCATAACGAGGGTGGAGATGAAGATGGGGCATCCCACTCAAAGTCTTCTAATATCCGAATCAAGGTTCATAGTGTAATACCTCGGAGACGAGAGGCGACACTCAAGTTTTGCATAAAAGGGTAAACCAAAAGGCGCTCGGTTGGTGTGGTGCAAAAGCCGATGAGTCGTAGAAGATTTCTGTGAACAGCAACGCTGATCATCTCAACTTCACGCTGGAATGCCGAATCTCCACCGGGACTCTCAAAATCAGTCAGGCGTTTGACAGCAACCTTCGTGTTATCAGGAAGGATTCCCTTGTAAACTTTTCCAAATCCACCCTGTCCGAGTACATTCTTTTCGCTGAAACTATCCGTAGCAATCTGCAGCTCTCTCCATGCAAACCTCTTCAGCTGACCGAATTCAATTCTCCGGTCGACTTCACCTGCACAGCACAAATAAAATTTCAACCATATCTTGTTTCAGAACATTATATCCAATCATAACTAGAACTAACCTGGAACATCAACAAAAACTTCTCGTCGGTAGCCTTTATGCCTACCCTTCCACAAGAATAACAGTAGAAAACCTCCAAGAATAATGATAGCAAAGAGAGCAGCAACAATCCCTATTATCATGCCCATCTTTGATTTACTCGATCCACCTGTCAATATGGAGCGATATAAACTTATTATTGTGATCTTCCCACCTTAAAAATATTCTGAGTATGAAAGATAAGGCACCCTTATGAATTTGATGAGCATACAATGCATATATACCTCCATTTTCAGATGCACAGGTATGAGAACTATTGACGCCACAGTTCAATTGATTCCCTGTAAAACTGAAATAATGACTTAAGACTTAATTGACAGGGATGATGCAGATAAATGGATCATAAATATAGGAAACCACAAGCACTAACAGAGTGAACTGCGAATAATTCTTACTTGTACTTGGAGATCTTGAATAGCTGCTCGGGGATTTCGCCAGTTAGACTGTTAGAAGAAAGTTGTCTGCAAAACAAAACTTCATCAAGTCAAAGACCAAATTACGGTACCCCCAGACACATCTAACCCTATAGGTAAGAGAAGTAAGATTCGATAAGATGGGTGCTAGAAGTCACATACAGGTTAACCAAGCTTGAAAGACGTGCAAGTGATTGGGGAATTGGTCCAGAGAGATTATTTTGACTCAAAATCCTGTTCAAAAAACAGAAGTGTGTTACAATTTACAGTATAAAACACAAGAAAGAAAAGAAATAAAGACTGAAAAAAAAGTAAATGCCCATGCCATGAAGCTTGCTTACAGAAATGTTAGCTTCTCAAGATTCCCTAGAGAAGATGGTATTTCTCCAGTTAGATTATTATTTTCGAGATCCAACATTGTCAAGCTTGTCAAATTTCCAAACTCTTCAGGTATCTTGCCGGTTATCCCGTTTCCTTGTAGCTGGCTGCAAAGAGCATACATCCATATCAATACACCTTCTCATGCCACACAAAAAAATATCCTACGAGTTTAAGACATCCATTTTCCCGGCAGCTTCAAAATAAGTCGCAACTTGATCTCTTCCAGGAATAAAAAATTAACAATCTTGAAAAAAAACAAAACATGAAATTGACTATTCATCCACGCAGTCCATTTATTTTTCAATTCTTGAAACAATCACGTGTTGGTTGCATGGAGTACATAAAATGTCATTGACAAGATGTGCAGAAGCTCAAAAGAAAGTAGCACCTGTTCTTTTTATTGGGAACTGTTGCTAAATCAAATTCCAGAGGTTCCACAAAAGATATGTTACGATACAAAGAGATGATATGCAATTAAATTATTTGCAGGAATATAAAACATGCAGACCAATCAATCATAATGATTCATCTCAAAACCTACAGTGTATTCAGTGCCTTCAAACTCCCTATTTTCGGCGACAAGGTTCCAGAGAACCCCATATTAGACAATGTCCTGTCAAAATGCGACCATATAAGATTGTAACCAAAATGAATTCACAAAAATACGATCATAGAAACACATTCCTGAGTGCATAGATGCCATACACTGTTGTGACATTGTTATTACTGTCACATATAACTTTGGACCAGGTGCACGGATTAACTTGATTCTGATTCCAATCAGTAAGCTGATTGTTGGAAGCCTTAAGCGAATACTTCAAAGCATACAATGCATCTCCTGAACAATCCCGAAAAAGAATTTATTAGCCTCTTTCTAAACAGTAGCAGACTAAAATTGTAGGAAGATGTCTACACCGAGCAACCATATGAGAGAGTAACCAAAATGAAAGGAAAATAACAGAAGATAATATAGGTTGTTATGTACTCCCACCACCCCATAAATTTAGCCTATTTAGTCATGTATTCATTTTTGTGTCATACTGTCATCCCAAGTACTTAGTCATGTTTTCCTAAATGTAATGTTGAAAACTCCAACACACACACAAAAGCTGCTTTATCTTTTCAATTATATTACTGAACTACTCACTTTCTTAATATCCATGTTTTAGAACTAGATAAATTCATAGGGCGGAGGGAGAATAACTTTAAGTCTTTAACGAGTCCAATCTATAATGGGGTGGTTTGGTTTGTGTGATAGGATTGATAGGATTATAAGCTTTAAATCTATACCTTCTTATTCATAATCCTCTCACTCCTTATGAATTTAGTTATTTTTTATGCTCCTTAATCACTCAAATGCTTGATTAAATAATCAAGTCAAATTTGGTGTGATTATATAATCAAACATTTGAGTGATTAAGGGGCATAAAAATGGATTAAATTCATAAGGAAGGAGGAGGATTATGGATAAGAAGGTAGAAATTTAAAGCTTATAATCCTATCAATCTTATCAATCCTATCAAACAAACCAAACCACCCCAATGAGTATCTGCTGATGCTAATAGTATTCAACTACAACTACATGCTATGCAGAAAAAAAAAGTTGGCTATATTACCCTTGCATATAATACAAGTGAAATTTTAAAGATGGTAAACGGATCCAAAACTATTTCCATGGGTATCACTACAGTTACAAAGAAGCATCTCAACCTTGAAAACACAACGACCTTTTCCTTTGGCCTAGGTCTCACTAACAGGAAAAGTTAAAAGGCAATCCTCTTCTCAAGTCAAACAACAAGCAAACTACCTCTTTGCACCATATTCAGTATATTGTTTCCTTTTAAGAATTACCCACCATTCTAATGCAATTACTGCTGCTAAAGCAAATTGTCAATTGAAGATTAATTGAAATAAGAACCACACAAAGTACAAATTTTCATCATGGTGAAGAAGTTCCTCTCAGATTCCTAAACCAATTTGACCTACTTACTCTTACTTCTTTAAATGTTTCATTAATTACAATTTACATTTGGCAACATGGCTTGCACAATCATGACAATAACTCAACTATGTAGACGCTTCCACATGCATGCGGACAGAAGATAGAGTGGAGAACACTATGGTGGTGTTTACTTTGAGTGATTAGCTAGATTGATAAAATATAGGATTGAGTATTTGAAGGATGAGATTATAAAATTAGTTCAAAATCAAGTAATCCATGATTTATCAATCAAAGTAAACATTGGATTAACTTGGATTAATTTTATCAATTCATCTTATCATGCAAAGTAAACACCACCTATAAGTCATAATGTCATATACTAGGGTAGAGAAAGTGGTCAGCAGCACTAACAGTTTGTGGTTTGAGAAAACCTTAAAGAAAGTTAACATTTACAGGATCTACCTATTAGATGACTTTTACAGGTTCTCTAGAATAAATATATACGAATTTAAAGGATCAAGAGTAATACCTTGTGCATCAGGAGATACAAAAGTAGCTAAACACGCCAACACCAAGAATCCGATGAGCAAGTCCATCTCCATATCATATCAATTGATGCATATGAAGAGAGACCCTACTATTAAGCAGCCAATGAAACATAGCAAGACGTCTCGTATCCACGGCTGAGCATCTAGAAATCAGAAACCCTATTAAAACTCCTATTGACACACTTAACATCATCAATTTTTAGCTGGCCCATGCAATGCGGCAACACCTCTACAAGTTAATAGTACAAAAGAAATGTGTATGAAAGGATGAGAGAGGGAACATAGGCTCTAAATAAAATAAAGCCCATATCTATATGCAAGAATGGGAAGCTCATGATTTTAGCCCCCATTATAGGGTAACTCTCTTACATCTAGCAGTTTATTTCTATCTTTTTCAATGAAATATCCACTAGCAAGTCCTAATTATGGTAAGTGACACCCACAATCTTTTCTGGTTCTATTTTTTGCCACGAGAAAGCAAAGGATTAACAAAGACAAAGACAATAAACGGTAATACCAGAATAATTAAATAATCAAGACTACACCAATGACCTGCAATAAATAAATTTATCCACATAAACACAAATTGAACAAGACATGAGCTCTTCTCCCACCAAATTTCACAAATTAATAATCCAACTATCCAACTGTTTCAGATATAAATGAACACACTTTATCAATCAAGTGTCCTTAAATCTCCCACCTCCGTATAAAGCAAATCAAATAATTACAGCCCCATCACATTAAAGAGAAAATCTTTAAGAATATAAAGAAACTTAAATTCAAGGGCATCGAGCACAACCTCATCAGTTACAACACATAGAAAAATCTCAAACATCCCACAAAATTATCAGATGATACTTGCAGAAACGCCAACAATTTCCTCAAATGATTTTTTGAAATTGAAAGCAAAAAAACCTGAATATCGAGCAAGAAAGTTACCTAAGTGAAGAATCAGAAAAGGGTGTGATTTTCCTTTGAAGGACTATTGAAGTAATGAACTGCTACCTAATTTGGAGCAAATCTGAAGCACAAAAAGGAAGCTTCTGAAAATGCTCTTTTGCTATAATAATGGCTTTTTTGACTATTGACTCACTGTAAATGCGTGTAGTATGTGAAAGTTCTTTCTTTCCTCCTCTGCCTCTCTCTCTCTCTGCAATTATTATGGACAGATAGAGAAGCACTTGGGGTCGCAAAACTCAAGAAAATGAAAATGAAATTTGCTGGTGGTGGATGAGGGGGGGCCCTACTGCTTTGCTTTTCTTCTCGTTGATTTTGGGTTTTTTTTGGGATTTATTTAAAAGTAAACTACGGAAAAGAATTATTTCGTCCTAATAGATGAAGTCTTTTTCTTTCTTTCTTCCATTCTTTCTTTAATGAGAGCTATTGTTTTTCCAGAAAAAAAATGTACTGTTTATGTATTTGAACTCCTATTATCGACCATATTGGATAAATTTTTGGATTAATTTTATTGTATGAGGGGTAGATTGTCATTTCACATTTTTGTATGTTAGTAATACTTGTTTAGAACAACATGGTTGTGCATAAATTAATTTGTTTAGTAACATAAATTTCAGTTTTGTACCGAAAGTTAGGCACAAGTCATCTTTGATTTTTCAGTTAAGTTGGAAAAATGTGAAATATATATTTATTTTATTTTATTAGTTTGTCTAATTTGATTAGAGGAGAATAGGGGTGTGCATCTATCAAAATCGACCGCTCAAAAAAGTTTAAAATTAAAAATCGAAACGATTATGAAAAATATTAATTGAATCGACAGTATAAATAATATAAATTGAAAATCGACAGATTAAAATTGATTATTTTCGGCCGGTTCTGTTTTGAACCAAAACAATAAAGAAATTATTTTCTAAGTTATAAATAAGTTATAGGATTCATTTTCAAAAAAAAATAAATAATATATATATATATATATATTTCTAAGATTTTATTTTACAAATCAAATGTATATTATATAATCATATACTCCCCCAAATCTGCGCTTTTCTATAAAAAGAAATTCTAAAATTCTAAAAGAATGGACTACGAACGATACCGTAAAATCGCATAAAATTTTTCTAAAAAAAAGAATGATTTTATTTAATTTGTTAAATTTTAACTTGAATTTTTAAATTAGAAAGAGACTCATAATTCATTTTTCTCTTTTTTTTTTTATTTGACTAATGGAACTTGATTTGAATATTTGAAATATTGAGAAGAATTTCAGAAAGAATAAGTAAAAATAAATAAAAATGCTATATTTTTTTATTTAAGTTAGATTAAGTTAGTGCATTTTTTTTATTGACTCCTTTAAAAATAAGTAAAATCCGATAAATCGGAAAGAATTTATTACGAATTTCAATTTTTTTATGCAACAAACATATCAATATGGGTGGATTTCACCTTTCGATCCACTTCCAGTTCCTTTGTTAATAGGGGTGGGACTTCTTCTTTTTCCGACAGCAACAAAAAATCTTCGTCGTACGTGGGCCCCTCCGTCCCGGCTAAGTTGGGGCGAAACTTTTCGGCACAGTAATTAAGGTAGCTATGTTTAGTGTTTTAAGTAGGTTTGTAATAAAGTAGCTTTATAGATTAGTTAATGATGTGACATTCCTTTTCACTTTTTTATTTCTTTATTGTTAATAAAAAAAATTATACTGCATTATTTAATTTAATTTTCTGTTTTAATTCATTAATTTAATTTTATGTTTTAAACACTGCATTATTAACTGTGTTGAATGCAAAATTAATTGCAACAAGCTGAATAAAAAAAACTGAATGATCGATAATATGAATTTAAAAAACACTTAATGAATAAAACCATATTTATAAAAGTAGATAAATGGTCTAATACATAAACACACCAAATAGGTGTGATTTGGCCAAAAAAACTGGCGCCAATCTGAAAATTCAAACAACATTCCCAAACACTATTAAATCACTAAACACATTTATAGAATGCATACTCTTCAACAGATTTCACTAAACCAAAACAAAAAACCATGGGGAGAAAAGATTTCACAACAACTGAAAGGAACCGAATTGTCCAATATATACTTGAAGGCTGCATCGATGGGAAGCCAAAACGAGGCGTTCGTAAAGCTGCTCAACTGAAGTTCAACGTGTCACGACAAACGATTACTCGACTTTGGGGAGTTGCACAAAAGCAAAAGGAGGAGGGTAAGGCAATACACATCATTAGTGATAACATAAATAAACAAAGAGGGGGAACATTCAAAATCTAGCGAAAGGATTAAGACATAGCAAGAGTATCGTAGGTAGATGGGTGAATGCAGATATGATAAGGGCTCATATTTCAGCCCTTAAACCAGAGTTAACAGCCCCAAACAAGCTGTTAAGGTTGAGATTTTCATTAGAATCCTTAGAGATAGATAGGATTCTATATCAAATCAAGTTTAAGAATATGCACAACATAGTGCATATAGACGAGAAATGGTTTTATATAAGTAGGGGTTCACACATGTTCTATTTAGCTCCGGTGGAGGTGGAGCCACACAAAACTTGTACGAACAAAAAGTTCATCACTAAAATAATGTTCATGTGTGCTGTTGAAAGAGCCTTATTTGCAGACAATGGGGAAGTTTTATTCGATGGGAAGATAGGCATTTTCCCCTTCACTGAAGTTGTTCCAGCAAAGAGGAACAACAAGAACAGAAAAGCAGGCACCTTGGAGACAAGAGCAGTCGATTCAATCACAAAGGATGTCATTAAGGCTTGTTTGATAGACAAGGTAGCAACTTATGTTTAGTTTTACACTTGATCTCAGGTGAAACATAGTTCATCATCACAGATCATAACCTAACTCAACACCATTAGCATGATCAAGTGTGTGTCGGTTCTTACCTAAGTGTGTATATGTTCTTATCTAAGTGTGTATCTGTTCTTATGCAATAAATGAATGCAAGTGTGTATTTGTTCTTATGCAATAAATGAATGAATGCAATAAATGATGAAACATAGATCTGTTCTCATCCAAAAAATGTAATAAATGACTAAGCATAGATCTGTTCTCATCCAATAAATGCAATAAATGTCACGCCTCGATCTCCGCCCTTGTGGCGAAGTCCGGGTACGCGACAATAAAACAATTAAATAAAGGATAAAAGGAAACTGTGAACTTTAATTGAAACAAAAAGATATTCCGATAACTGAGTTTCAGTACATAACAAGGAGTTTAACTCGAAATTGACACCTACGTCAAACAAAAGTCTGAATTGACACCTACGTAAACAAAATTTTATGAAACATCTTGCAGCGGAAAAGGATCTACGTAAATCTACATGTATGAAGACACATAAACCCCCAAGAGTTCGACTACGCAAAAGACTGACAAGCCCGTCATAGCACCTCCATCCATCACGTCTCAACCTGCACATTTATAAATAGATGCAGGGCTGAGTACAAACGTACTCAGTAGGCACATGCCGAAATCGCATACGTACATATATAATTGTCATTGCCGTAAAGAGTGAAACATGGGGATTTTATCTTTAAAAGCACCTATGTTCACTAAATCCTTTTTGTGAAACTTATAGTTCGACAGCTGTCTAAGTTCTTTAGTATTCTACCATATCTGTTTTCTACGTATACCGTGAAGTTGGCCACCTTCTACGGACACCTGACCGGTCAACACCTTCGTCGACTCACAGTCCTTTGTGTACACTAGTTCGAGCGGGGTTGCTTACCCACTGGAACCCGAATTCGATTAAATGATAACAAGATAGGCATCGTACAAAACATAAATCATTTCGGCAATACAATACTTTAAAACATAAGTTCTCATTTGAAAACCTTTTTGAAATATCAACATAATAGCATACGAGCACACATAATTTCTTTGTAATAGAAAGCCTACTTGGATAGCTTCGATTTGTACTTGCTTTGGTCTTGAAATGCGAAATGGATCTCTCGTAAGAACCTTTAGAAAATCTCGTATAAGTTAGAATGCTTCAGAAGCTTTTTTTTTTTTTAGGAATATCTGCTTCATAAGAATGTCTTATTCTCGGATTCTCGTTTAATTCGTTAATAGAAAATATTGATCCCTCGAATCAATATATTTTCTAAGGTTCAAATCTCGTTCAAATTACTCAAGTAATTTGCTTTGAGTAATATAAGTGAAGTAACACTTACTTGAACAATTAAATTCTTAGTTTAAATTTATAATTAATTATTCAATAATATAGCCAAGTTTTAATAATTTAATCCTTTTGATATCCTTACAAATTATTAATTTCCTTAATAATTCTTGAAGAGTTATAATGGGTTGTTCCCTAATTCCTTTCTTAGCTTAACTAGAGATATCAAATCTCTAAATTTATAATCCAATTAATTTGATTTAATTAGATTTCTTGATTCAATTATTAGACATTAATTGTCTAAATTATAAATTCTAATGTTTAAATATAATGTAAGTATCTACTAGCCCATAAATAAATTTTAGCACAACACTAATTAATCTAGTCCAATTTATCATGTGTGGGTAGCCCATTGTTTTATTTTAAAATTTTCCAGCCCATTAATAAGTATAGCCCAACTTTTATAAATTTTTCGGCCCAATTCTTCAGCCCAATTCTTTTAAATCTACAGCCCAATATTCGACTAACCCGGCCCAGTAATTTAATTCACAGAAGCCCAATCTAATAATTTCCTAGGCCCAGTTGATTTATTTCATTTTAGCCCAAAGAATTTATTATTTCGGCCCATTACCCGGCCCACCTTCTCGATCATTCTACTCCTAAACCTAGCCTAACCCACTTTCATTTCTTCTTCTTCTTCTAGACACAACACCCACGCTTCTTCCTTCTCTCCCTCTCTCAGCCGTTCTCTCCCGGTATCTCTCTCGATTCAACACTCTCTGCTTCCTTCTCTTTCGATTCTACACTCCCTGTTCCCTTCTCTCTCTATTATGCCTCTCTTTCCTCTGGCAGTGGAGACAACAGGCTGCTCCCCACCTTGTCGTCGCTACTTCAGCTTAACTCAGGTAATCTAAACCTTACTCGTTCCTTCAAAGATTTATAGTTTCAATTTTATTTGCCTTCTAAAAATTTTCCCAAAATTCTCTAACTATCCTGCTTCTGCATGTTTTTATCTTATGAAATTGAACTAAAATGCATTCTTTGGGCACAACCCAGATTTTAAATTCGTATTTTGTACTAATTTCTTTCTATGTTAGATTCTGAGGAGTGTTGCTGGATTCTAAGTGTGGAGGTGGGTTTTTTTGTTTTACAAGTCTGGAGCAAGATTCACTGGTTTTAGCTAAGTTCCTTTCCTTTACTTTCTTGTTTTCGTTTTCTTTCTGTCTTCAAATCTCTTTTATCTTTCTGGCTCTATAAGTATCTCTTTGCTAAATTTGTGGAGTAGGGACATAGCCATATTATCCTTGGATTTTCTAAGTCTTTACTGAATTTCCTTATACTTATAAACTCGAGACATGCGTGCATGCAATCTGTGGTTTCTAAGTCAGGACAGTTTCTACTTAGTCTATGTTCCAAGATTCTGAATCTGCTTCAAAATTTCTGGTAGTTGGGGTTGTAGTTTTCTTTTAGAATTTTTCAGTCTCGTTTGCTATTTGCATCTCTAGGAAAGTTATTATGAAGCAGGTTTGTGTTCTTATGTTACTGAAAGTTCAATCACGGTTTCAAGTTTCTGGTTTGGATTCTATAGTGAGAGTACTCTTATGTGCTAATATAATGGAGCTATGTTTATGTTCTGGAATTTGTGCTCTGTCTTCTTTTATAAGTGATTAATTGACAGAAACATGTATTCATACTCAGTCCTTTATTTTCTGATGAAGAATGGCTATATTCTGATTTCTATGTTCTGTTTTAATAGCCTATGGTTTGGTTACACACTAAGTTCATCATGTTCCTTTAACTGAGCATTAAACAGGCTCATAATTATATGTTTTCTCAATGTTCTAAATCCTGGTTTCTAGTCCCCTAATATACTGAGGTAAAATTCTGCAATAGAGTGCTAGAACCCCTTTAAACTTCTCAATTTAAATCTGTATAACATTATTATAACTTTTATTCTGTTTGATGGATTTATTTGGAGGCAGTATGCAGATTATAGTTAAACATAGTTGTAAGTTGAAAATCTAGAAGACATAAACTTAAATGTATAGTTAAAGCTTAGATTCCTCACCTTAGGACTTTAACTACTTCTTCTTGTTTTGAACCTTTCTATCTTCTCCAGCGGCAGAAAAGTATGTATGTTTTTGTGGTGTAATAAATTGCTTATGTTAGTGTCCTTTTTATAGAATGAGAAGCTTTGTTGCTATCTATCCTAATCTGTCAAATCTCTCTCTCTCTTTGCAGGTAAAGCAAGGCATGGGAGGAAGTCCCTTATTCATTCCAGCAGTAGGTTTGAGGTGTTGGGGACTTGTGATTCAATCACTCCCTACTTACACACTATGCTGCAACCTGTCACTCCCTATGTTCCTGCCTTGTCTTTGCTTAGTATAGTTGTAGGCTCTTTAGAAAATATCTTCCCTATGGGATAGGTGTACTCACCACCTTACTTAGCACTTAGTGTAAAAGAAGTCCTTACCTTTCTTTCATTTTTGTTTTCCTATTTCTCTTCCTAATTCTGCCGAAGTGTAGCTCCAGTGCAATATATAATTTGTTTTGTTCCTAATGTAAATGTTTTATATAATTTTTTTAGCCTTCTTTAGTATCTTCATGCATGTGCATATCCACTTGAGTGCAATTCCCCTTCCTTTCAATTAAATCAATTTGCAGGTCTTACTATTTATAGATATTATATATATATATATATATATAACATCCTATGTGTGTGGTTTGAAGTGCATATGCACAATTTAATAAGATCAATTATATATATACCTATGCGTATAACATGTTACTTAGACAATTTAAATCACATCATTATTATTGTATGCATCCTAAGCATATCATTTATATAGTCCTCTAATTAAATCATATCCATATATATAACCAAGGTATAAACAAAATCTTAATATCAATCTCTCAAGATATTAATCATGTAATCTCTAAATAATTGTTATCTTAAACCAAAATTCTTCTTCAACTAAATTAAACTCTCGTTAGTTAAAATGCAATGTTCAATATATAAATACGAGTGCGTTCGAATATTGCTTACTTTGATAATTAAAAGAAGGGGCATTACAATAAATGACCAAGTACAAATCTATTTTTATTCATAAAATGCAATAAATGACCAAACATAGATTAAGTAAGTATCAGTTCTCATCAGACATAAATCAGCAAGTATCAGTTCTTATTAGTCATTAAATTAACCACCCATATTTATATTTTACATATCATACCAGCCATTATGTCAAAGTGGCCAGTAGGAGCAAGTAAGAACATAAGCATTCAACAAGATAATGTCAAACCCCACATAAAGAATAGTGATCCTGAGTTTAGGGCTGCTACAAGCCAAAACGACTTTAACATAAAGCTGATACAGGAGCCACCAAACAGTCCAGACTGCAATGTCAATGATCTAGGCTGGGTTAGAGCCATTCAATCACTACAAACAGAGATAACATGCAAGACAATGAATGATATACTGAATGTAGTGCGAGATTCATTTGAAATGTTATCACCAACCACATTGAACAATGTGTTTCTTAGTCTCTAGGGTTGTATGGTTGAGATCATGAAGAACCAAGGTAGCAACTCTTACAGAGTGCCACACATGGGGAAATGGGCAATGATAAGGGCAGATAGGCTACCACTTAACCTAGAGGTTTCACAAGCATTGGTAATGGAGTGCATGAAGTATTTGAAAAACATGAACAAACAAGAATGGATATTAGCAATACTGCAATCAATTGGGGTCCATGGAATTGAAGGATATTAGCATAGGGGTTCAGGCAAGGGATATTTTGTGTGTTTATGGTCATTAAACACATCATGTTGATGTGTTTAGGTTGTAAACACTCTTTTTTTTGTAAAAATATAGTGAGCTTTTGTAAACAGGTTGTACCTTTTGTAAACAGCCTGTATTTTTTGTAAAAAGGCAAGGGATATTTTGTAAACAGGCTGTGGGCTTTTTCTCAGGTGAAACATAGTTCATCAACATCATATCCAGAACACATTAACACCATTTACAGAACACATCAACAACAGTGCATACACATAGCTCCTGCATATCCAGAACACATACAACAAATATCTCAATTTCAGACTAAGCATAGATCTGTTCTTATCAAATATCTCGCTTATAAGACAAAGCACAGATCTGTTCTTATCAAATATCCCAATTTCAGACAAAGCATAGATTTCTTATTATCTAATATCCTCATTTCAGACAAAGCATAGCTCCAGAACACATCAACAACATACACCATATCCAGAACACATCAAGAACATTAACCAATCAAGAGCACATACATGTCAGACATGCCTGCTTCCCAGGATTCAGACGAAATAGCTAAAGGAAAAGTGGCTAAGGGATTGAGATCTCCATAATTATCCATCTCATCATCAGAAGATGACTTGGATCCATCCACGCCGCCATCAACCCCAATGGGGGGGGGTGGCGATGGATGGATCCATCTTTACCTGTAATCGGGGTGGTGAAACCCCTAATGGTGTACAACTGACCTCAACCCCACCGCTCTCATGTGTCATCGCGGTGGGGGGGAGTTATCCCAATTTCAAACAGTCCCCCACCGCTCCAATCTGTCATCATGGTGGGGGTGTGGTGACGCCAGAGGTTCCCTGTAATGACCCAGATTTTTAAAAGCCATATATTATATTTAGTATTATGGATGTTGAATTACTCCCTTCGTCCACCAAAATGGTTTATGTTTTGCCATTTTGGGATGTCCACGAAAATAGTTTACATTTGAAACTTTCCTTTTATAGTAAGTGGACCCACCACTTCCACCACACACAACTCAATTTAAAACAATACTTTAAGTGGAACCCAAACTCCACTAACTACTCACAACCAATTTAAAACACTACATAAAGTGGGACCATAACTCCACTAACTACATATCCCCATTAAAGTCAAAACACAATATTAAAACCCATGCCGAATCAAACCGTAAACCATTTTCATGGACGGAGGGAGTATTATTTTACTAATTTGAAATTTGAAAGTATATCTATTAGTTATGGTTGTTATATTTTTTTAAGGGATGTTATATACTATTTTATTATTATATAACCCTAACCCTAAATACCCACTTTTCCTATATATAGATATGTAATTCCTCAAACTTTTATTTTCTCTCACACCGCATAGATCTATCGTCCCCTTCCACATATTCTCAATATTATATCTTTCATATTTTTCTACAGTACAAAAAGAAAAACGATTTCATCTCTTAGTGAGATAATTCAATTATTTTAATTATAATTATCTATATATGTGTGTGTGTGCAGTGTGCGATATTATATATATGTGTGTGAACATTATTATATATATATATATAGATAGATACAGTGCATGTTATTATATATATGTATGTGTGAGGTGTGCGTTATTATATATATATATATATATAGTGTATATGTGTGAGTGCAGCGTGTGTTTCTTATATATATAAATATATATATATATATGTGTATTCAGTGTTTGTGTGAGTTTATATGTATATATATATATATATATATTGTATATGTGTGCGTGATACATGTATAGATTATTAAATTAGAATCTCATTTTATTTCTAGGTGCAACTTTGTGATCTATTAATTGTTATCGTCTGACTATCTCGATTGAAGTATTTATCAGATGAGGGATGTCTATTACAGTTAAATGTAATTGCTAATATTTTTACCGTATATGTGACTGTTATGTTGAAATGTCAAACCTACGTGATATATGAAAAGTCTTGCGCAAACGTATGAAGGCCAGAAACTCAGTAAAGGGTCCGGGATCTGAAAGGACTTTTGGGGTAAAAGCCACCGTGCAATACGGGATACATTATACGAGGACAATGATTCAGTAAAGGATCCGGGATCCGAAAGGGTTCTTGGGGTAAAAGTCCATCGTGCAATACATTCTACGGGCATTTGCATGATATTGTTATGTATCGTTGAAATATTGGTTGTTACGTGTCTCTCACTGAGTATGTAGATATACTCACTCCTTATTATATTATATTTTTCAGGCTAAGAGTCGGGCAGTGGCGTGGTGGTGGTAACAGACATCGTTTTTAGTTTTATTTTCTATTAGAAGGTATTCATTATGAATTGATTTTAGAAAAAATGTCCCGCTATTTATTATTCAAAGATTCAAAGGTTATTTCAAAGGCTTCCGCGCTACAGTTATTTCAAATTATTTTATTTACGGGTTTCAAATGTTATTTCTATGGTTGAGGAAAATAATATTTTTATTGAGGAAAATACGGGGCGTTACATTCGCATAGCGAGGATGGGGTGCAAATGGGTCAGGGTTAACCCTATCGCACATTCCTCGAATCGCGCTGGTGGAATAAGGGGCAAATGGCTCAGGTTTAACCCCACCGCTCCATACATTCATCGCGGTGGGATTTTTCCGATTAGACCTTCGTTTGAAGATCCCACCGCCATCAACTACACCTTTTGCATCGGTGAGAGGGTGGCGTGGATCTACCCACCCATTAGCATTAGGGTTCGATTTCATCGCGGTGGGGGGAGGGAGGGGGGGGGGGGGTCCGCCCGTTCGCTGGGGGGGGGCGGGGTTTCGATGGAGAAATAATAGGGTTTTCACCCGTAGGTGGGTGAGATTTTCGTAGGAGAGAGCGATAGAAGGCAAGGAATTGATGAAGGTCTAGGGTTTTCGCTGATGAGAGCGGCCGAAGGGGTGAAGGAATAGGGTTTCCTTAGAGAGAGAGATAGAGTTACAGAAGTGTAATGGGGAAGTGTAAAGATACTTCTCGAGACTTGGGGGGGAAGGATTAAGTTTGGGGAAAATATAATTAAGAGTTAACATTAGTTAATTAGGGGATTAAAATTCCTTATTTTTTTTTATCTAATTCTTTCTATAAAGGGAAACGCCCCAACATAGTCGGGACGGCCCGAATAGGAATATGTCTCAACTTAGCCGAGACGGAGGGAGTATATTTTTATCAAAATATAAACACGATTATTTAATATTTATATTAATTATACGTATTTAATATTTTTATGATTATATTTTGATCGGTTCAGTTATTAATTGAATCAAAAAGTTTAAATTGCAAAGTGAATTGAAATCAATTGATTCTAAAATTTAGAAGTTGAATTGCAAATCGAATCCGACCAAAACCTATCAATTTGATCAGCTTGTTGATTCCTATTACATTCTTACACATTTCTAAAAGGTTACATTAAGAAAAGAGAGAGTGTATAGTTAAGAAGTTTTACTCATGTAAATCTGCAATAGCTACACTTGTTCCTTTTTTCCCAAGTAACAAGTGTATTTGAGATAATTGGTTGTAGGGCTTAGACTCCATAATTTAGTGCACAAAATATATAAATAATGTATCAGAATCAGTATTGATTTTTTTTTTCTTTTTTGAAATTGCGTACTCAAAAGAATGTGATTGTGATGATCTTTGAATATTCGGAGAAAATTTTAAATGCCCCTATTTCAAAATTATATGTGGAAAATGCCGTTATTTTTGTTTTGATGTGGAAAATGCATTTTTTTTAAATATAGAAAACAATGTATTTTGTGTGAATGTGCGTGCCCAACTGACAAGTCAAACTTTGACATCTGAAAATAATACTCTTTCTATCTCATTAAAAGTGTCCACGTTTGACCAAATCTGTGAGAGTTTTTGGTTAAACGTGACCACTTTTAGTGGTACAGAGGGAGTACATTTAAATTAGTTTTTGAAAGATTCTTTGTTCTTTTAACTTTAGGATTTACAACAAAAAATAAATAATTTAGGGACCCAAATTAAATGTGTAGTATGATGCGCTATATAATGATATAACATTATAAAAAACTTGAACTAACGTACACATTCAAACTCTCAAAAAAAACTCTCTCATATTTCATTTTCAATCTATAAACGAAGCTTAAACACATATGTGGTGTGAAATTTTCAAGTGAAATTTCAGGTACGCGTTTTTATCATGAAAATAAATGGTAGATTTTTTGGACCTCTCACGTAAGTGTTCGGACCGCTCGGGACATGTCCAGGAGTGGTCCGTGTAGATAACCGAGAGGTCTCACCTTCTCTATGTAAATTGATATCATTTAAACATTACTCTATGTTTTATTTTGCAATTAAAGCATGTATGAATAATAAACAATAAAATACGTATTAACTTATCATATATTGAGTGTTTATTGTTTAATCTTTTGTATTTTTTTTTTGTCAAAATGTGATGAAAAATCTTAGAATAATTATATAGATGGACTGTATTTGGGATCCCTTGTAAAAATGTTGGACCGTTCGTGAACATTGTCCAAGCGATCCATACAGTTACGGTAGCAGTCCCAAAGATATTGTGTATATTATAATTTATTGAATTTTTATATGATTTTTAATACTGAAAATATGATTTATGATATGTTTTGTATAATATTTGAAGTTTAAATGCATAATAACATGATAAATTCATATATTCTTGACATATATTTCAATATTTTTGTTTAACTTTTGTTTTATAGATGATGAAATTCGTGTATGTGAACATGAGGCATGAAGGATATTGGGAGGAATGGTGTTACAAGAATGGACAAGAGCAGATTGTGCCCCTCGCCAAAACTAACATTTCAATGTATAATTTGAGATGTTACATTAACAACATATTGAGATCGTATGATAGATATTATCGTGTATCTTATTTGTCCAGGTCACAGCATGGAAGAGTTATTAAATGTCAGTTACGTAGGGATAAAGAATTAGTGCGGTTGCGTTTTAATGCATCATCTCATGTTGTGTACGTTACTTCAGAACTTAAGTGTTCATCTTCGCAGCCAAACGTTGTGTCATCTCAGATTGATGCATATTACCTACATAATTATTTCGTTTAATATTTAAACACAACTAAATAAATAAATAAAATTCATATTTAACAAGAATAATACATAATGATTCTATATATTGTGGGATCCCTCGAAAATCATTTTGGACCGCTCGAGCAGTCCATGATATTTTCGAGGGATCCAAATGATAGTACCATGTAATCCATTTTTCATACTATGTTTCATAATCATATATAAAAATATAGGCCTTATGACTTCAGAGCACTCAATTACGTTAACAAATTACACTATGACATATATTTAAGCATAAAAAACGTCATAATTATAAAACAAATAACATATCTAACATTATTAAGCATGTTGTGATTGAGATCCCTTGGTAATATTACGGACCGCTCGGTACACTTCGAGCGGTCCCAAGCAATTTTCGAGGGATCCCAATTATATGTTAAACATATATGTAATTCATACGAATTACCGTAATTTCTTGTGGAATATCTTTGTCCAAGTCCACCATGTTGGAGAAGTTAGTGTGTGCCGAGGGATATGAATTGAGTGTAGCCAAGAGTTATGCAACTTTTGGGGGAGATATCAATTGATTGAGGGAGACATAATTTGAATTGAATTGGGAGATATGAATTTTTATTTTTGGGTGAGAGAGATGAATTGGCCGAGAGGTTTGAAGAAAGATTGATTTATTTTTGGGTGAGAGATATCAAGAGAGAGGTGATAAATGATTTGTGAGGGATATCAAAATTTGATGAGAGGTGAGAGAGAAGGATTTATGAGGGATAAACTTGTAAAGGAATCAAATATTTTTGTTTGGTTCGTGATTCGATTCGAAATTTAATGATTCGTATTCAAAAGATTTTGATTCGTATTCGAATTCAAATAGTTTTTCCGTTTCGATTAGTATTCAAATACAAATCTGAATATTTTGGTATTCGAATCGATATTTGTAAATATTCGATTAAATATTATATATATATATAGATATCATATAGATATATATGATATCATATTAAATATTATATATATATATATATATAGATATATATATATATAATATCATATTAATAAAGTGCTCTTTTAGAGGCATAAAGTCCACTCCAAATTCATAAAAATATAGCTCAAACTTTTAAATCTAATAAAATATTATTTATAAAATATATAAATTTAATTCTATCTTTTTTATTATAATATATATTTTCTGTACAAATTTTCGAATCGAATAGTTCAAATCGAATCGAATATTTCAAATCAAATACAAATATTTTTTTTAAAAATGAATATTCGAATCGAATACGAATCTAATTTTAATATTCGTAATCGAATCGAATACTTCGAATAGTTTAACAAATACGAATCAAATATGCTTATATTCGATTCGATTCAATTCGTTTACAAGCCTAGTGAGGGATACCAAACTTTGTGAGAGCGATATGTTGGCGAGGTATGAAAAAATTGTGGGAGATATGAAATTGGAGAGAGATATAGTTCGTAGGTGGGGAGAATCTCATTAAATTTAGGGTGAGTTTGGTATGGATGATGAGATGAGGAAGGATAAATAATAAGATAATTACTATGAATAGTGGCATGATAACTAATATGAATAGTGTTTAATAATGTGTTTGGTATGTTAAAAAAAAGAGGATTATAACTTATTATTGTGTTTGGTAGATAGGATAAAAGGGTGTGATAACTTTAATATGTCTTTTGGTAGCTAAAATAGAAGAGAAAGATAACATTATATCTTGATAACTTTTGATTGTTCTGCAATGACCATTCTTAATCACGCACCAACTCATCAAACATCACTTTCTTGATATATTATTTGTGAGATTCTTGAATAAAAATGTTTCGTTTTTAGTTCATCAAGAACATGCCTAATCAAGTTAAGCACCGATGAACTTAAATTACTATACTACATCACAAATCACCTTCTACATTTCATCTTCAAGCACCTTCGCTTTTCACACTTCGAATGCAAAGTAATGCCCAAGAATAATTGGGAGAAGCCCCCAATTTGGAAGCTAAAGAAACAGGAAATGAGTGTGTATAACTTTGATACTCTTTAAGCACTTCTCTCTCTCTATATATATATATATTATATATATATAAGTACTTATCATTCCAAAACCAACTTTGTTTATGAATCTAAATCATTTTTAGTATGGAAAGTGTGAGCTTACATATTTAACTAAAGAAGAACTGAAACATTAACTGAAGTGCAACATTTAGGAGAATATGTTAATTTTCTTTATTGGTTAATCTAACTGCCCGGGATAATAAAGATTTTTGCATCTAAAAAAGCCAAATAACACCTGCCAGATTCAGGTTTTGTTAGATTAATCTGAGTTTTCAACGAATACAACATAATCTTCACATACTCATCATGAGTCAAACTGAACAAGAGCAAAATTATCTCCTTTACATTGGAGGTCGACTGTTGCCTAGCAGTTGGCCGACTAAGTTAGTCACCTGCGATTAAAATAATAGCAGCTATCAAGAAGTGTTTACATTGACACCTATAGGTGTGATTTACTGCACCAAATGTTCGAATAATAAGAGCATGTTTTATCAACTTGGTCTTGATAATAATGAATGAAAGATAATCTACAAAACAAACTCTGAAACATAAGACGATCCTTTAAACATAATCTTCTCCTGGTACTCCCTAAATTGAAGCCATGACTCAAATTATTAGGATATATATCATTTAGAATGTAATTCTGCATAGAATACCCTCCATCTACAGCAAAATGTTGTATTTTTCAATCTCTAAATGATACATGAAATAGTGGAGATAGACTTCACGTGTTAACCATTGATGACAACATCAAACGCATCAAGCACATTAACAAAAAAATACGTAATTACAAACGAGCATTACCAAAAAAAAACGTAACTAAGACTCTTGCACGGATTATGCATCAATAAATTATACAACCAGTTGAAGCATTAACGCAAACACAAACGCACAAAGATACCTACTTGTTAAACACATCCACCCTTTATTCCATCTCCTTCTCCATCATTCCAATGATCTGCGAGCACAAAAACATATAAAATTCACGGGAACTCCAATAAAAACCATTCCTAATTTGATATGGATACCAATACCATAATCTCATATTTGTATTTGACTGTATATAGATATATACATACATACAAATATAATAATCATCTCAAATCAAGATTAGTCGCAAAGGGAAGCTTAAATCATCTAAAACTGCAAATGGTATGTAAGTTGCTTCAAAGTTCAGTCATCTCTATAATCAGAGGCATAAAACATAGAGCTCATGCGTCGATGACCAAGGATACTTATCAATCCACAAATTCGGACATGAACAAATAAATACTCAAATTAGATCAATATAAAGAAACATAAAAATTTCTTTGTGTTTTTCCAGCGTCCTCTAGTTATTATGTTTATGCGCGCGCGCGCACACACACATATATATTCATCTGAGTAATTGAATAGCAGATTGCAGTATAAATACTATAGTTAAATAATACATGGGAGGGATTATATACTAAATGAAGTTTAACAAAGTTGGATCATGAATAAAGGCCGTTAGTACATGACTAGTAATCACCAATAAAGATTGAAGCATAATCGTGAGATTAATTGAGAATTGAAGAAAGTTACAATCAGAAATAGAGGCAGACATCAATACACCAAAACCAGTGCCAATACCATCACCAATCTTTATCATGGAATTCATGAAACTGATTATTGACATTCAAACCTACATTATACAATCGAGATTACATTCATAGCAAATCCATCAATGAGCAGACCGAACCAAATATTACAAAATCATTTAGTGAACAAGGGTGGGTGTCTGGGTGGTAGACCAGTAATTCAATATAGAGCAAAAAAACCTAAAAATCAACAAGGTGTTGGTCGCAGCCATTATCTGCAATTTCGAGACAAAATCAGGAACCCTAACTTGCATGGGTATAATTTCTACAAAAAATTTCAGAAGAACAGCAACGGCGGAATTGATTACATGAAATTAACAATTACATACCGTACATGCATATAAAAGGGGATTGTTGGATTTTTTGTTAAAATTTTCCCCAAATTCGTAGTGAAGAACAGACAAATTGAACCCTACAACACAAACAAAGCAAACAATCAGATAACCCAATAATAAAATCAAATCAAAGATACCCTAGCTAGCAAATCAAAGATTATAAACGCGTATGCGTATATATTACCGATGAAAAATTGTTCTTCCAACAAAATAGTTTCTCTGTGTGTAGGGTAGTAAGAGTGAAAGACGTCTGAGTTCTCGAATGGGGATGGTGTAGTAATTGATGTGAATAGAAAGTAATATATCTCTACTGTTCGATCCATACAAATTATCTGTCCAAAGTGATCAGATTATTATTAGCCATTGAACATTGAAATAGTAGAGGGCACTCGTTTTTATCTCGGCCGTTCAAATTAGACACTTAGCTACCAAACAATAGATCAAGACAAATTATTTATCTAATTTCCCTTCATCTATTAAACCTAAAGCAGCCTAGAAAAATTTTAATAAAAATATATGGGTCTCACCACTTTATATAAAAACAATATAAAAGTGGTCAAACTTTGATAAATAATGATATGTCCCTCTATTTTTAATAAAAAAATATTTCTTTTTTAAGGACATTTTTCACATAAATTTAAAAGTGAGAACATTTTCTACATCTATATTTTGGAATTGGATTTTTACCCATTACCACTTGATTATATTACTTGAATACGAGGGTGATATTATTATTATTATTATTATTTTAATTATCATGTTATTTTCCGGTATAATTTGCAAAAAAAATGTCTATTTCACGTATATTAATTTATATATATATATATATAAAACGTTGTTGTAACAAAATAGAATTAAATGAGCAAATAAGAAACAAAAATGTAAAAAAAACATATTTATGTGGTTTACCAATTGGTTATATCTACGCACAGATGAAAGTCGGAGATATCGCAATGGTTAATGTTGTTTATTAGGGTACATATGTAATGCATGGGTTGAAAATGATGATATGTTAATGTCATTTTCAAACTTGGTTTATTAAGGTTATGCTCAATGTAACGTGTTAAGCTTGAACTCAAAGACAATAATTTTCGTATTGACACGACACAATAACAAAACGATGATGACACGATATGATAAAAACATAAATTTATACGAGAAAATGACATATAAATCACAAAATTAAAATAAAACAATAACAATGCATTTTTTTTTCATTCACTTCATATAATTATTTTTATATTTAAGGAAAATATAAAATAAATTAAAAAATATATATTAAAAAATTATTTCCACTTTAAAATATAAATTATCAATACATTATTATATATTTTTGTTAATGTTTAACTTGAACCTGACATGCATCCCATCAGAAAACTTCTCGGTAATTTTATGTTTAATTTTATTAAATTGACTTGATAATAACTTAGGCCTCAATAAAATTTGAAAGTGGTCCACTAATTTTGCGGTGTGCTCGTATAGTTGTGTTAAAAATTGACTGTATCTATATGCAATGCAACAAGTTTTAAGGATAAAACTAGTCCTTAATTAAAATATAACACAAATATAACATAATCTAAGTAAAATGGACCAAAACTCAAATGGTCAGAGTAACATTTTGCTTACACAAAATTCTATATTAAACTAAATTTCCACTTAAATGATAATTACTGAAGAAAGTGGAACTCTCGAAGTAATTAAACTGATAAACATTTAAATCTTTTTGTTTCATAAACGAAAACTAGGGTACTTACATACAACATCATATTAAATGCACACGATTTACACGATTTAAAATACATGTGTCGGCAATAAATATATAAATTAAGCTATATTATACTAATCCCCATGACCATTGGTAATTTGGTATAAGGTTAATTGATAAAATACTCACATAAAAATAAAAAAAATAAAAATAAATACTCATATAAAAATAAAAAATAAAAAAAATTCACATTATATAATAATATGAGAATTTTTTTATCGTGCTAGTATAATTTAAATTATTTTATAAAATAAAATAATAAGCACATACTGAATATTCTCATATATTTATTTAAGTGAATATTTTTAACGTTTACTTATTAAAATAAATATTTTAATTTTTACCTATATGAATCGAGGAACGTGGAAGTTCATATTGCCCATTATTGGTGGTCAATTTTATTTCATAAAACCTATTCAAAAATGTATTTTGAAGTGTGGGGATATAGAAAGTATATTCGATATTGTATTGAATTGATTTTAGTTTTCCTTTTAATTTTTCTCTTTACATCATTTGATATTTTTGCTTGCGACTAGAGTTTTAAGTTTACAGTTTCCATCTCAAAGGCTTAATTAATTAATTATTTGGACATTAACCTATTTTATTTATTATTTTGCGGTTTCCGATTGAATAATTAAATCGATACAAAATCTTTACTATGATGCATCACTTCATAACTCAATTACGCAATCAACATATGCCAAATGATGAATTGATTACACCAAAATATAATACTTTATAAATTGTATATTTAAGAATCCAGTCATTTTCAACTTCAATGTTAAATACAATTCTTATTATCAACTCCAATTTATACTTTATGCTCAATTTATAATAGCATGTGTGAAGTCGTCCTGCTCAATCCTCAAATTTTAGAAAGATATGGTTCAATATGGGCCATGTTAAAGTCAAAGCAGCTTTAAAAGGGCTCTATTTATATCTATATAATACTCCTTTGTCCCACCTTAAATGTCTCATAACTTTCGCACTACATACAAAGACAACTTTAATTAACACTTTCATTCTCATCTACCCATTTTCTACTCATTATTATAATTATAATTACTTTTCCCTCATTCTTCAACCACCTCACTTTCTTTTACTCTTAATTTTTTTCACTCTTTTACTCCTTATAATTTTTTTTGAAACTTATTCTTCATTTTTCTTACGTAAATTTCAGTAACATAGCTGAAAATTAATTTAGTTATATTCTGTAAACATTGATTAACAACTTTTTTTTATCCTTTAATTAACATTCATTCCAAAATAAAAAATCTGAAAATTTAAATTAATTGCAACAATTTTCAAACTTTCCAAACATTCTTAAAATTTCAATACATATTCAAATTTTCCTCTAAAATTTCAAAAAGTGAAAAGGTGTTGAACATCAATAAATAGCACAAGTGCAACCAACATTCATTACATCTACCAAATCTTAACAACACATCAACATTCTTAAAACAAAAAAAAAAGTCAAAACATCCAAATGGCACCAAGAGGTGAAGATCTAGTTATTGTATCAAGAACTGCCATAGTGCAGTTCTTTCTCGCAGATTTGAAGAACGACAAACCAGCACGGGACAAGTTCAAAGAGGCTGCTGCAGCTTGGGGATGCAACAAGTGCACCATCACTCGAATTTGGATTGAAGCAAAAGAGTAAAGGGAGAGTGGTCAGTGCATAAATATTTCAAACAAAAGATTAGGTGTTAAGAAAAAAAGAGTAGAGATTGATCTTGAGCTTATAACTAATTTAGAGCTATTCAAAAGAAGCACAATAAGAAAACTTGCAATGAGAATTAATTGTAGCAAATATGTTGTAGGTAGATGGGTGATTAAGAGGCTGATCAAATCCCATAGTAATGCTATAAAATCAGACTTAACAGCTCTTAATAAGCTGTTAAGGATGAGATTTTCTTTAGAAGTCCTAGAGTATGATAGAATCATGAACACACTGCAATTTAGGAGTACGCATAACACGGTGCATATAGACGAAAAATGGTTCTACATATCAAAGACATCACACAGATTTTACCTCACAACCGAAGAGTCAGAGCCACGGAGGACATGTAAAAGCAAGAAATTCATTACCAAGATCATGTTCATGTGTGTTGTATGTAGGTCAATAATTGCAGAAAATGGGAGTGTTCTCTTTGATTGGAAGATAGACATCTTCCCATTCACAGAACATGTTGCAGCCAAGAGAAAGAGTAAGAATAGAGTAGCAGGAACAATGGAAACTAAAGTCATTGCTTCTATCACAAAGGATGTGATAAAAGACTGCTTAATCACAAAGGTAATCCATACAAATGATATGTGTGTACAGTGTAATGCTAGAATGATTTCAGTTTCTTACCTAGTGTAATTAGTGAGTTTGAGTTCAGTTTTCAATTTCTTACCTAGTTCAGTTTCTATTTAATGCATTAGTTCAATTTTTAGACTTCATTTTCAATTCAAATTGTGTCTGCCATAATGTTAAAGTGGCCACAGAGTTCACAATCATCCCAACAGATATCATCATTATCCACATACCAATCACATGAGCATTCAAGACCAGCAATCAGCACATACAACTTTGTAACCCACACAAAAACCAACCAAAAAAACCATCTCAACCATCACATAGAAGCATTTATCCCTAAACATGGATTCATCGATGCAGTTGTACACAAACATATGAGAATTTTCATCATCTCAGCAAATCACAACATTTCCCACAATAGATTAGAACAATTACCCATCAGAACCACAGATCTCACCAATTCAAGAACCAATTCAGATATCAGTCAAAGCATAATCAAGAACAACAACCACATAGCTCACCAAATCAAGAACAACAAACATTAGTCAGCATTGACATCAACCAAAACTCTCACCACATCAAGAACAACAGCCACAGACCTCACCAAATCAAGTTTTGGGAAAGATCTCACCAAATCGAACAAGCTAGACAATAAGATCCTCAGCATATTCACTTGATCTTTGGGGTAATCACGAACATAAGCATGCAGTTCCTTTTCAAGCTTCCTTTGATGGAGAATCTTCATAAAGGACTCAGATTGTGTCCACATGAAGTCCCCAAATTCTGGAAGCCAGAAGGAACCTGAACCCGAGTCCTCCATCCACTTCATCGCTCCTTTCTCCACCTCAACACCTCAAGCACCGCTCAGAGCATCGATGACTTCATCATCTGCCTCAGGGGAAGAGTCGTGAAGCCTAGGATTGAATGACACAGATCCTCCACGGATCTAGTAGGGATCCTTGCTCAAGATGTGGGAATGAGCAGAACAGAAGAGTCGAGGGTTGAAGATTAAGGGTTTGTCCTAGGGATGGGCATTTTGCCCGGCCCAGCCCAGCCCGGCCCAAGCCCGACGGCAATGGGCCGGCCCAAGCCCGGCCCAAAGATCAAATGGGCGGGCTTGGGATAAATTTTTTGGCCCATGGGCCGGGCTTGGGCCGATTTCTGAGCCCGAGCTACCCGGCCCGGCCCAAGCCCGGCCCAATACTCTTTGTTTATTACTATATTATATTTATAATTTTGTATATGTAATTACATTTATATTTATAATATACTATTATATTTATAATATTGTATATGTAATTATATTTATAATTTTGTATATGTAATTATATTTATAATTTGTATATGTAATTATATTTATAATTTTGTATATGTAATTACATTTAAAAACTTATATTTTTTTAGAAAAAAAAAACCGTAGTGGGCCGGCCCAGGCACGCCCGGCCCATGTCGGGCTGGGCTTGGGCTTGATATTTTGGCCCGCCCGGGCCACGGGCCTGGGCCGGGCCAGATTACAGCAACCTTGGGCCGGGCCTGGGTAGGTAGAAGCCCGGCCCAGCCCGGCCCATGCCCATCCCTAGTTTGTCCATACCTTTCTTGAAAACCCTAGTTTCAACGGTGAAAATGGAGGCACAAGAACATATCTCAGAAGATCTATTCAGAGATTCCAACATGCAGCCGCTTCCAACCTCAGATTCATCACGGGCTTCAGAAGACATCTCTTGATCTAGGGTTTTAGAGGGTAGACGAAGTGTAGTATCTGTTGGGGAATGTTTCTCAACACAAATCGAGTGGCGATCCATGCTCATCACATCGGGTATATGTAGAAATCACCTTCTAGGGTTCGAAAGAGGAGATGAACCAAAAAAGAAGAGGAGGCGTCATCTGCAGAGTGGCGTAGAGAGAGATAGGGGGCGGGTAGAGAGTGATTCTCAAGGAGGGTTAGGGTTTAATTAGTTTAATGTTAATGGGCCGGATTAAGTCTAAAAAATGGGCCAAAAGAGGAAATGAGACATCTCAACTGGGACACCCCTAAATGGTACTCCTTCCGTACCATTAAGCATGACACACTTCTCTTATTGGGACGTTCCACTAAACTTGACACATTCCAAAAATAGTAAAAGTTATCCCTTAAAAAAGGTGTGGACCCTACCACCTTTATCACTCTTACACTACTTTATAAACTCTCCTTAATAACCGTGCCGGAAAAAAAAAGTGTCATGCTTAGTGGGACGGAGGGAGTATATAAAAGTAACTATGGATTGCCCGAAATAGTAACTACTATTTTTAGTATTTAGATTTCAGATTTTTGTTTTTGAAAATGACAAATAATAGTGTATTATAATTAATACTCTATTTGTCCCGCTAAATGCGACCATAAATGATCCGGCACGAAAATTAAGAACGTAAAATATAGTGTTCTAAAAAAGTAGGAAATAAGTATTTTAAAGTTAAAACTTTTTCCTTTTTTGGAAAGTGACCACTTTTAATGAGACAGCTTAATAAGAAAACAAAACCACTTTTAGTGTGACGAACGAAGTATTAATAATTTAAACCATTACCAAATACAAATAGTTACAAAACACTTATTAAATAACATTGTCACGTCCCCATTTCATTTCTCTAAGTAAAATCAAGGAAAACGTGACTAATAGGGAAAAACGGATAACGAAACGAAAACGTTGATAAATAGAAGAAACGTGGAACTTACAATAAAGAGAAAGATTTCGATAGAGTTGTGTGCCACCACAATCCAATACATCAACGAAGTCTAAG
>JAPKLX010000008.1:4656801-4883202 GCA_026898415.1 Leonotis leonurus
GGGTAAGCATCCCCACTCGAACTAGTGTACACAAGGACCGTGAGTCATCTAGCGGGTTGGCCGGTCAAGGTGTCCGTGGAAGGTGGCCACCTTCCCGGCACATAGAAATTACAGATATGCTTGATTACTAAAGAACTTAGACTGATCAGTCGAACTCAAAATTTTCAAGAAAAGAAATGCTTTTGTGAACATAGGTGCTTTAGTGACAAAAAAAAATCCATATGTATCACTTAGAATGGTTTGACAATTATATATGTATGAATGTGATTTCGGGCATGTGTCTACTGAGTAATTTTGTACTCAGCCCTGCATGTATTTCTAGATGTGCAGGTTGAGCTGTGATGAAAAAGGGGAAGTGCTAAGTGAAGATTTTGTCGAACTCATCTAGTAGTAACTCTTGGGGGTTTGCATGTCTTCATACATGTAAACTTAGAAATTGATCCAAATTCCGCTGCAGACACTCAGATTAAGTATTCAGATATTTCTCTTCGTGCAAGTCTCATTCTTTTCCTCTATTTTTATGTTCCTTTCCCGAGTCACGGTTTTCCCGACTTTGGCTACCTTAGCGGAGGGCGGGCATGACACATCATTTCATTTATTATTATTTGTTGTCATAGATATATTATAAACTACTTATTCATATAATCAATATGTATAGTGTAAATCGTTAATTATGTTGACTTGCTTATAATAAACTTGCAATCGATTTAGAATTAATGAAAAAAATTAAATTTACAACTTCATATATATATATATATATCATAAATATTAAATCATTGTCTATTAGTAGACTCGTACTAACAACTTAATATTCTTTCAAATATATTTGAATTTAATTTATATACTCATATTCGTTCTAAAATAAAGTAGAAATGATTATAATACTCATTATTATTAGAGATGTTCAAAAGAATTCTATCGGCGGTTTTGGAAACTGAATCGTCAAAGATTATTAAAATTCTGAATTGTAACTATATAAGAAGCGGTTCGGTTTCAGTTTCAAACGTTCAAAATCATGAACCAATTGATTTTCGTCTTACGCCCATATAATAATATGTGTTATAAATTCGAATATATAAAATGTATATTATAAATAAATATTACTAATATTTATAAAATCTACCAAATTTATTTTAATTTTATGTTTGAGTATTCATCTAAAATTCGATAAATATTTTGTTACACATCTTTATCAATTAATTACTCATTCATGTTCAAGCTTGTATGAAAATAAATAAGATTATATGAATGTATTTATGTATATACATATATACATTCATAATTTGATTAAAAATTATATATATATATATATATATCTACCCATGTTTGCTAAGAAAAATTAAATATTTATAAATTTTATTGGGTGTGAATAATTTATTTAAATTATTTATTTATAACTACAATGCACACATTATCTCATGTGCTAATGTGATTCAAATTATTTTGTGAAATGAAATACATAAATACATGATCAATTTTCTCATGTGCTCATATAAATGGATATTTTTAATTTATAAATTTTTAAATGTATTTATTTTATCTTTTATTTATTAAAGTTAGTATTTAAATTTTTTATCCCTATATTATATATATATTATTTTTTTTTATAAATAACATGAACCATTTAATACATTTAAAGATAAAATAAATACATTTAAAATATCTACCAACTAATAAAAAAGTTAGTACGTAGGCAATAATGAAGTTGAGTTTCAATATCTAATGATATATGACCAAAAATCATTAATTTGATTGAATTATCAAGTAGGTATCAAAATATACTCATTAAATATTTTTTATATTAATGAAAATAAACTTAAATTATATATATGAATTTATTTATTTATATGCGCGCGTGTGTGTGTATATATATATTCATAATCTGATTACAAATTAAATATATATACTCGTGCTTGATTCAAAAATTATATATATGTGAAATTTATTAGGCATGAAAAACTTGATTAAATTATTTATTTATAATTATATTGTCTATATTTACGTCAATGAGTAGTTGATGTCATATAACATTAATCTAAAAGTTTTCATTATTTTGTGTGTTATCAAGTGTAAACAATTGTCTAAATAGGCCTAATTGTGAAATTGAGAATAAAATGACATGAATTGAATTCAATAGATGTCCGAACAAAAAATACATAAGTTTATATATCTTTTAATTATTATGATAAATAATTAGGAATGCTAATTTTTGGATTAAATGTTAAATAAAATAATGTAAAGTGTAATAATAAAAACCCTTAAAATATCTACCCACTAATAGATAACATAATATGTGGAGTAATAATGAAGCTCAATTTAATTCTCTCATAATGATATACGGTCAAAAATCATCAGTTTGATTGAATTCTCAAAAATGCATCAAAAATATATTTATTAACTATTTTTTTTATTAATGAAAATGATACATAAATATCAAATAATATACAATTAATATAGGATATATAAATAAATAAGAAGATTATATACTTCTTTATATTTATATATTATTATTTTAATAAGAAATACGATTTTTAATTTTTTTTATCTATATTGAGAAATATATGTGGATTATTCGAAAAATAAGATAATTAAAGGTATGTTATAATCATCAAATGAATAAATTATATATATTAAAAAAAATATTTTCAAATAATGTGACTCTATCTATTTTTATGTACGATTTATAAATTCTCATTAGATTTGAAATAACATATAATCTAATAATTTATATAAATTATTATTAAATTAGTTATCAAAATATACATATCAAATTAATACACCACTTTATATAATATATGTATATATATATATATATTATATTTATGAAAATGATATAGAGTACATATAATACAATATATAATATAGAAAGAAATAAAAATATAATATAAATATCTTGTATGGAAATAAGAATATATAATTTTATATATGATTAATATGATTTTTTAATCCCAAAATTATGAGAATTTAGATAAATATGAATGGAGTGATTTGAGAGTGTCACATGGAAACAAGAATATATAAAGTGATTTGAGAGTGTCACGTAGGATTTAAATCATAATAGTATTAATAATATCTAGATTTTCATAAGTATCATATATATATATATAGTGATATATTAAAAGAATATGAATTGAATTCAATACTTACTCAAACAAAAAAAATACATAAGTTTGGATATCTTTAATTAGTATGACAAATAATTAGGAATTTTAATTTTTTTCGATTAAAGATAAAAGAAAATACATATAAAGTATAATAATAAAATACATTTAAAATATATATCTATTAATAAATAACTTAATACGTGGATAATAATGAAGTTCAATTTCATCATATAATAATGATATATGGCCGAAAAATCATCAATTTGATTGAATTATCAAATATGCATCAAAATATACTCATTGACTATTTTTTTATATTAATGAAAATTATACTTAGATATGAAATAATATACAATTAATATAGGATATATAAATAAGAAAATTATATAGTATTTTATATTTATATGTTATTATTTTAATAAAAAGATACGATTCATTCAATTTTTATTTTCTATTTTAAAAAATATATGTGGATTGTTTGAATAATAATATAATTATAAGTATGTTATAATAATCATATTTAATGTTATAAATTATATATATTAAAAAAAATTCAAATAATGTGAGTTTTAGAAATTTTTATATAATTTATTTTTATTAAATTTAAAAAACATATAATCTAATATAGAAATTTAGACATTTTCATATAATTTATTAATTTTTATTAGACTTTAAAAGATTGTACATTATCTATATAAATTATTATTAAATTAGTTATCAAAATATACATATCAAATTAATATATCAATATATATATATATATATTATATTTATTAAAATAATATTTAAATATAGAATAATATATAATACAATCTATAATATCCATAAAAATAAAGACATAACATAAATATTATATACTTACATGAAAATAAGAATATATAATATTATATATGATTAACATATTGAAAAAATTGAAAAAAATTAAAAAAAATAGGAAAAAAAAAATGAAAAGGTGAGATAATTTGAAGGGTGGACAACTTGGTCCAATTAATAAATACTCTTAAAAAACAATTATCGTAATACGAGCATATATTATTTGAAATTCACGCTTGAAACATTTGGCTTGAATTTCCATGATACTATATATGTGTGTGTCGTTAAACTACCATATACTATGACGACAAAAAATATTGAAAATAAAATATGATATTCTTGAACTGAGCAATGGTCTACGTACAACCAAAACTTGATAAACCAGTCGTCGTCAAAACCAAAGCAAGAGTATGACACGTTCCAAATTTCCAACTACCTTAATCAAATCATTTAATTCACGTGCTTCATTTATCTCATGCCATGCCATCCCATCCCATCATGTTGAGTGAATAGTTTTGTGTAGATGAACATATTTGAATACATAAAGTAATTAATTTTATTTGGGATAATAAGGAGAAAGAAATGAATTTTAAATGAAGTAATGTTAAAAAAAAGTAGGTAATAAAATGAACTAATGTTGACTGATTATGTCTATATAATTAAAAGTAAAATGATTGTAATAGTAATAAAATGAGCAGTCTCCTAAACTCTCTCACTCAACACAACTCTGCGGCGAAATCCCATTGATCTCACCTTTCTCATCGTCAAATAAATTCACCAAAATCCAAGAGACAAATCCTTCCCTCTTCAAGAATTTACGGAGAGGAAACATACAAGTTCCTCAAGCTGAAGAAAACAAGAACAAAAATGGCCAAGTGCTTCAGCTTGACATCCTCAAGAGACCGTTGCTACCGGTGGTCGTTCTCCTCCGCCGGGTTGCGTTCCGTAACCACCGACCTCGGCGGTGGCACGGTGGTCCACTGGTGGGGCCCCAAATCCCACAAACCCAGCAAGCCGACGGTGGTCCTGATCCACGGCATCGGTGCGAACGCAATGTGGCAGTGGAACGACTTCGTTTCGCCGCTGTCGGCGCGGTTCAACGTCTACGTGCCCGACCTCCTCTTTTTCGGCGACTCTTTCACTTCACGCCCCGAGCGGAGCGAGTCCTTTCAGGCGGAGTGCCTCGTGCAGGCCATGGCGGCGGCGGGGGTGCGCCGAATGAGCGTGGTGGGCCTCAGCTACGGCGGCTTTGTCGCCTACAACATGGCTGCGCGCTTCCCGGAGGCGGTGGAGCGGGTGGTGATCGGCTGCGCTGGGGTTTGCCTTGAGGAGAGAGATATGGAGGAAGGGATGTTTAAGGTGAAGAGTGTGGATGAGGCTATTGAGATTTTGTTGGCGCAGTCGCCACAGAAGTTGAGGGAGTTAATGAAGCTTTCTTTTTACAAGCCGGCTAAGAATGTGCCCTCTTGTTTTCTCAACGACTTTATCGATGTGAGTTTCGATTCCTTGTGTTGATTCTTGATATGTTATTGTTGATGTTGGTGTTGATTTATTAGAGGTCTATTGAATGCAGTGTTTTAAGTGAAGGGAATCAAAGCCAATGTGACCCATTCCATAATAATGTGCATAAGTAGTTTTGTAATGATCAAAATAAATGATGCTAGGATACCACAAACATAAATATAGTAAGATTAATTATAAAAGTATTGATGGAATAATTAGACTTTTACCTGGGCTGCTCTCTTTCTTGAGCATGGCAAGTAGAACACTCTCTATACGCTCCATCTCTGTGTGCTTGAATATGATTTCCTTCAATATTTAACCATATTCGCCCAAGATGATAGTAGAAACTGTCATTATTAGCATCCTTCGTGGGACCTACAGCCATCTTCATAGGAGGAAAAATATGTGGCTTATTTGTGAAGAGTCGTCAAGAAATTCTTCAATCAATGTTGTAGCGTGCTTAGGTTTCCTTTCAGCAGCACGCAGAGATCGCTTTCTTGGTGGAGGCATTTGTATATTTTCCTCCTTGACCTATTCAAGTTCACTTATTAAGGGTTGTACCTCAAATTGTTGTGTACCACTTTACTTTGGACACTTGTAAGTGAAAATAGGGTGTACAAATGAAGCACAATAAGGAACACCACGAGGCTCCTTACCACAGTCGGCATTGAGTATCTGCTCCCTGGTGGTGTATATCTTAGAGTTCTTTGAGCTAGAATGCAGTTTTTTGATCGATGTTAATTGTTAAGGGAAGATCCCTCGATATTAATACTCCCTCTGTCCCACTTATTCAGACACATTTCCTTATTTGGCAAATCTTAAGGCACAACATATTCCCCTTAAAAACTATAATGACTAATATTGATCTGCATGTCAAAAGCAAATGAGTCTAAATAAGTGAGACTGAGGAAGTACGTTATTGTTCTTGATGATCATGTTTTGTGTTTGATGTGTTGTTCTTGAATATGGAAATTCTTGTGAGTGTGTTGATGATGGGCCTAATTGAGATTGAATGCATTGTTCCATTAAACCCAGGTGTGATGTTTCACATATTAGTTCCTTCTCGTATTGATTTGTGTTGATATTAGGATATTTCGAGATATAATGCAATGTTTGAGTGATTATTCGATATTAGTACATTTTTATTCTTGATCAAGTGTTGTATTTGATGTATTGTTCTTGAGTATGGCAATGGTTGTGATTGTGTTGATATTGGTGTTCACCGAAATTGAATGTATTATTCCATCAGAAGTAGGGGTGGTCCTTCGAAGATTAGTGTTATTCTCAAATTCTTGCTTGGTATTTTATATTGGTTGATTGTGTTGATGTTGTTTGCTTGTGTGTTTGGTATTTTATTACAAGTATAATGTGAAGCAATTGTTAGTCATATACTGGTCAATCTGTGGTGAAATCATGTTGAAAATATTGCATTAATTCCTATTTCTGCTCAACTGAACTTGGTGTCACCAGCAAAGTTGCAGTTGCACGGTCTCGTTTTCACTTAGTGAAGTCAGGACGACGATAAGAAATTGCCTAAACTTCTCATTAATGTGACTCTGTTTATCTATTGCTAAGTTCAACAAAATTCTGTACAATATGTTTTTTTGTGCCAAAGTTGATCCTTCTTGAATGTGTTTCGATATGCAGGCAATGTGTACAGAAAACCTCCAAGAACGAAAAGAGTTGATCTACGCGTTGCACAAGGATAAAAAGCTCTCTGATCTGCCTAAAATTACTCAGGTACGTGTTCTTTAAGATTCTCACGGTTCCTTCCCACCTTCCAAACTATCATTTTTCATAAGCATTGCTGCATTGCTAAGAATAACCACCTCTTCTTGCAGCCTACGATGATAATCTGGGGCGAACACGACCAGATTTTCCCTCTAGAGTTGGCTCACAGATTAGTAAGGTGAACTTCCAACTGTATATACTATTTCATCCCTTCATGCTTATATTCATTATTGCAACCTTTCTTGGTGGCAAAAGCCACACACACACATATATATATATAATACACTATATGCTTGGATCACAGACACTTGGAGAACAATGCGCGGCTGGTGGTACTAAAGAACGCAGGACACGCGATAAACATTGAGAAGACGAAAGATCTATACAAGAACTTGAAGTCGTTCCTCATGGTGCCTAAGCATAAACACGAGAGCAATGGCAGCAACAATAACAAGGTAGATTGAAGGAAGAGGGAGAAGAGAATATTTCCCATACATTTTACATAAGTATTATATAGGGAGTTTAGAAGTACACTATAGGATGAAATGTATTCTTGGTTGAGGACCCCAATCACCTTGAATTTAATTCTTTGTCTACCTAAATATGTATGTTTCTTGGTTGAGGACCCCAAAATTAATTATAATACAATAGATAAAAGAGTTAAACATTCTAGTTTAACAGGAAATTATTGGAATTGAGGTGGGAGGAGGAGACGTGTGAGTTTTTCCTCTTTTTTGTGTCTAGTTCAAATTAGAGAATTAGTAGCATTTAACTTTATACTTCATGGAATGCTAGTAAAATTTTGTTTGTTTAATAAGGATGTATCTTAAAACAAATTTTGGTTTTTGAAGAGGGTCCCACTTGTCAGTACGGTAAAATAGGAAGATAAATCATGAATGATTAATTAGTGGTAAGAGGTTAATGCTAAAACAATATGTATTGAATTGGAATTTTCTTGTAATTTAGATTAGTAAAGGGCAGAGGGCCTATTGTGCAAAAATGAGTGTAGTTAAATCTCGAGATCACAGCCTCTAAGGCCTCTCTTTCCAGCTCTCGGAAGGTGTTGAAGATTATGGCTGAGGCTTTCAATGATTGAATTTCAATCAACTCTGAGCTTCTTCACCTAAGAAATCAAACATGATGTCGTTGAGATCCGTTGTCTGAAAGAAGCTCGGGATATCCTTCAAACGAATGTCGCGCATTCCGGCTGCCCACTTCACCGGAGTCTCTAGCATCCCATCACTCAAATAATTATTTTTTGAGCTACACATCACTCGAATAATTGTTTGTAACAATTCAAAAACAATAGTTTTGTACTTTTTTTTCGTGCGCAAAATTATTACTCATTTTAATTTAATACTCCATCCGTCCCACTAAATATGTCACACTTTATATTCAATTAAGTGTATTATAATAATAAATTGTGTCAAATTTAGTGGAACGTGCAATTACATATTTTTTTAAAAATAGTTTAATTTGTGTAATTATGTATTGAATGAAGTTGGAGGTTTATATATATATGAATTGAGTAGTTTAATTATGTCGTGACATTAGATCTACCTCGTACTCTTGTGAATAAACTAGACTCCCTTAGCTTCTTGCTATTTACCGTACTCTACTATCAAGAACGATATATATATACTAAACTGGAGATCCTTCCAACCTTTGAATTAGGTGGAGCTAAAATAAAAATTTAGATGAATGCTTCTCATCTTGATATATGAGAAAATTATCTAGCAACATATATATATATATATATGTACATTAATTACAGCCAAAAAAGATTGAATTATTGCAGCGAAGCAGAGTTTAAGGTGTGAATATATATATATACCTTCTTAACAACTCATCTACTCCACGGTAGGCTATGTCTGCCTCGATCAACTATACTTTCATTGCATTAGTGGTAGAGTAATGTGGTTATTTTTAATTCCACCACCAACCAGGGTTTAATATTGCATTATTATGTTTTAAAAACAACCAATTTTGCTTTGTTTTTAAACTTGTACGTTAATTATGCAGCAACGACATCTGTAAGCAATACCTCCAAGTCTCCCAATCTGCAAGGGCACAAACAAACAACCCAGGGTGCAAATATTGATGAAAATATATATTCAAGTTAAATTTGAAGTTTGTATGTATGGCCTAGTCTATTACCTAACGTTGCTCAAATCTGGGTAGATTGCTGCTGCTGCTTTAAAATCCTGTTAAAATCACCACTCCTTATAAATAGTTGTTGAAATATACTAGTAGTAGTATTATTTATTTTCTGGATAAGGATAGAAAAGAAGAAGAAGAAGAAGGGGGTGATCACCTGGTTGGCAGTGGACGACGTGTAAGAGATCACGCACGACATTCCTGCTCCAGTTGCAGCCTGCACCAATAAGCAAAAAGGGGGAGGTTCTTTCTGTATTAATTATAGTACTGATTAAAGGCAAAAGCAGATTGAAGAATATGTGAAGTGGGGGTTGTTTCGTGTGAACCTGCAATCCGATAACACTATCTTCTACTACAATGCAATCCTTTTCTGACACACCCAATCTCTGTGGAAGCATGAATCTTTAATTTGATGCATCATCACATAATAAAGGAGATTTTATATATGAAAATGGAAATTACCTTGGCAGCTGTAACGTAGATCATTGGATCGGGCTTCTTTTCCTTTACATCATCACCTACAGAAGCAACAAGACAGAGAGAGTCTCAGAACAACAAGTAAGATACAGATGCCAATAAGACATGCAAGCTAAGTTTCTAGATCTAAATGGGTAGTTTTGAGAAGCAAAAGAACCACTTGCAAAATTTTGATCTGAAAGTACCTGCAAGGAAGCAATCGAGGCCTTGGAAACGCTCCTGTAGTTATAGACGAAATCAGATTTTGAATATGTGACAGCTACATTCTACTTCCAAATTTCATATGAGGGACTGAACTAGGAACATAATAAGTTTATGCAGATATGGTTTTTCATGCCAGCAACACGTCTCTCACTTGAAAGGGCATTCAGTTTACTCATACAATTAGTCCATCATCTAAATAAACAATGTTGTTATAGCTAAATCCTAGTGAAAAGCAGCTAAAAGAGACCGTCACAATAAGAAAAGTTTTACCAATCCAATTAGATTTTCCAAACACAGGACGACCGAACTTTTAGTTGCAGCCGAGCAAACGGCTAGCTTTCTCCCCTACAACAAAGAAGAGAATTTTAAAAGAAAGTAAGACTAGCACAAAAGTAACAATGTTAGGACATTTGATACAAGGTTTGGAGAAAGAACAAAAGTTCATAAATTTTGAAGAATGTGGAATGTGAGAAAATGATTTTATCTTACAGAAGCTTTTGCCTCGTCCATCAATCTCAAAACTCCAGGTCTTGGCTCAACCTGCACAACATAGTAACAAATTCTGGATGGATATTGGGAAATCGGGAGAGAAGAGAGAAAAACAAAACAAAACGAGAGACTTTTCTGCCAACATAATCTGGTGTTCTTACTGATCCAGATTTAATTATTTCTTTGTACCTCTCCGTCTTCCAATCCTGCAGCAAGATCAATTCTTCAGCTACTGAAACAAATCAGCCCAAATAACACTAAATAGACTCCATTGTTCGTGAAGAGCATGAGAGTGTGCATTCTTGTAGCAAAATTACGCATTTTCTCCATTCTTCAAATTGAAACTCCCCAAATTTACTAGAAAACTCTTCAAAAAATAACTCTTTAAACATAATTTAGAAAATTGCAGCTCAAAACAATCGTTCAATGGTTGAATAAGTTGTTTAAGACTTTGATAACCCATTGTATATAAAATCAGCACATATCCCATAGCAGAATAATCAGACTGCAAAACAGCTTAACAAGACCACACACCACTAAAATATCTATTCCTAAAACTCATTAAAATTTCCAATCTTGAACCAAATCCAAGCATTAAGTAGCCAATTCTTCAAGAACTGAAACTATTCAGTCAAATGCACTATCAACCTGCAACTCATAACAATTCACCTTAATCAAATGAGTTGCTTCATATCTTCTTCACGCATGTTAAATCTTATAAAAAACTTTTTAACTTTTTAAACACTATAAAGAAAAAGGAAAAGAAAAATGCTCAGTACCTGAAGAATGTCAATCAACTTTGCTCTATCTTCATCACTCTCAGGAGCCGAATCGAAAACCGTCGAAGTCGGCCAACCGTGCTCCTTAAAATACCTTCAATCAGATCAGAATATCCAACCAAATTACACGTGAATAAAATAAAATAAAAATACCAATAACCAAATTAGAAAATCTCCATTTGCAAAATACCATCGCATTTTAGGTTTCCCGCCCCCAATCTGATTCTGCAACTCATCGTAGAATTCGGGGGTCCAATCGAGCGGAGCCGACAACGGCGACGAGGGGCAGCGGACTTTGAAATGCGCGAACGCATCGTTGTAGGCTTGGCGGTGGAGATGCTCTGACTCCAGAATTACGCCATCGCAATCGAATATCAGAGCTTGGAGAGTCCTAGATGAAGCTGCGACTGCTAGGCGCCTGGTGGTGGTTCGTGAAGTGGCGGAGGAGAAGGAGGCGTTAGCTCTGGAGAGAGATAAAAGTGAGACGCGAGAGGATAGGGAGGAAGGGGCGGAGAAGTTAGGAGGGAAGAGGAAGATGGCGGAAGAAGCCATGGATAGTGCGTGTTGTGTGTGTATGTGGTTGTGGGTGAAGAGGATTTGCGCCTCTTCCAGTTTACTAACCGATATAACGACCGTTTTGTTTGGCGCTTTGGTAAATAAATAGTATGAGTAATATTTCTTTTTATATATTATTATGAATTAGATTATTTCATACCATTACGATTTAAGTCGACAATTATAAATTTACTTAATTAGAAGAAAATGTGAAACCAAAAGCTACACACTTGTGGCGATCCGTAATTTTGACTGTACTACATTGTTAATTTTTTAAATTAAAATTAAATTAAACTCCGATCTCTTCTTAATATAAATTAATATCTTCCCGTGCAATGCACGATTATAATTATATTTACATAAAATTAAAATTTAATTAATTACAAAGAAAAAAAAAGAAATGTTAAGTAACTTTAAGTTAATATCTAATCTATTGCTAATTATTCTTATATCTAATATATTGTTGTTGGTCCCAAATCGAGTATACTGAGTGTATGGGAGAATACACCAGTTTTGAATTTTCAATTTAAAAGCTTGTCAGTGGACTCCTTAAACTGAAGAGAGGTAGTTTAGTTAGAGTTGATTACTTTATATAGCAATCATTCAGTCTATACTTAGTGTTGGACTGATGGACTAATATCTTAAGTGTACGTGCAGAAGTGATGGTTTTGAAAGCTTACTCGTTTATTTAGAAAACTTAATGCTTTAAGTTCACTTTTCTTTTAATCAGTATTCAATATGCAATATATAGTTAGAAAGCAAATACTAAATGTAAATAGCGAAGACAAGAGGGTTTGGTTTGCGTGGTTCGGAGATAAAAACTCCTACGTCCACATGTACTCGATGTTAGTCGAGGGTTTCCAAGTAAATGGAGATTTGTCTTTCAGTTATCAATCCTAAAGGATTAGATGGACAGTAAAGTCTGATCACTTCTAGCTTCGAACTTAATCTAAACTAGAGCTATTCTTCGGTTACAAACTGATTCGCTATAAAGAACACAGATAACTGAAATCTGAAGGCTTGCAGTGTTCTTGAACTTGAGAGCTTGAGAGCTATGGAAGTTGAGAGAGAAATAGTGATTGAGAGTTTGAATGCAGAGTAACCGGTATCTTGAAGCGTTTGAAACAGCGAGATATATATAGGGCTCTCTAGAAATGTATCCGTTGTGAGATAGAGCTTGTTTGAATTCTTCCCGTTGGAGTCGTGGTTCTTTTTGCCATTTTTTATGTCTGCAACAAGATTGAGTTTCATCTATTGAGATCTTTTCCAAAAGTTGTAACTCCTATAGAGTAGCTTGGAACTCAGTGGTTAACTTCAGACTGGATTTCAGGAGTAGAGCTTTAGAGAGAACTTCAGTGGCAAGGAACATTTGCTTCATGCTGGCTTCAACTTTCAAAACTTCAGGTCATACTTCAGGACATGATCCTTCAGTTTTGGGATATAAACTGAGTTCTAGAGAGAACTTCAGTTACTTGCTTGAGTCTTTAGTCTTTTACCTTCAGATTGTACCTGTAAACTGAACTCCCTAACAAGTGAGTTCTAAAATAAGACTAAAACTTCAGTTTTGGACTTATTACATCTTTCATGAGATGTTTTGGAATTTGAATCAAAACCCTTATAAATATTTCCCAACAATTATTAATTGTTCTTGGAATAAATCTTGCTTTCTCTTCTCTTCTCTTCTCCTATATGTAGATTTAAGTCGTGATTTCTTTTATCAAAGTCTCAACTTTTTAGGATATATGGTAAACTTAAAACTGATTAGGTATATTTTCTATTATGTCTAATATTTCTAAGCAATAAATTAAAAATTAAACATTAACAATATTTGTGTTTTAATATCTGAAAATAATAATATCAATTAAGCAAGCTTTTAATTACTACATTTATATGTATTATTATAAGGAAAACATATCATATTTAAGAAAAATAATAATTAAATAAAATATGTGAAAATTGACATTATTAATACTTTTCATTATAATAATAAAAAAACATGAATATATTGAAAATTTGCAATAAAGAAAATTCAAACATCAGTGCAACTCATACATATATAATTTCTTCTTCTTCTTTGTAATTCTATAACTTTTTTGGAAAAAATAAATGTATGAATTTTTATTTTGAATATAAAATTGATAGTTACCCACAACTTATTCTAAATAACTGCTCTAATATCACTAAAAATATCCGTAGTTAAATTAATATAAATTTCATAGCTTCAAATTTATACATGAAATGCAGTTAATATTGTAGTTGTTCCATAAAATAATTTTTATATAGTGAATGTGTCCTTCATTTTAAAACTGTATTTTAAATATAAATAACATATTAAAATTTGACGGTAAAAGATAGTGGTTAAAAACTGTGTTTTTATTAGGGGTGAAATCTGGGCGGATATTATCCGCCCGATCCGATGCTGTATCCGAGCAGGATCTAATTTGGGATGAAAAATCAGTATCCGGTCGAATTTGTATTTGAATCCAAAAATTTAAATTCGGATCCGGGATCCGATTCGTATTACATAATATTCGCCCGTATCCGAAATTTCCATATTTTATCGGATATTATCCGCATAACAAATCCGGATATCCGAATTTTTAAAATATATTTTATTTATATATTATTTATAAGTAACAATTCGATTTTAATTTACTTGTTAAATGTTATTTTATTAAATTATGAGTGTGTGGAAATTTTAATTTCTCGAGTTTTAATATAGTGTAAGTCGCACCCTTAGATATATTATTAATTTATTATATCAATAATTTGATAATTAAATCGTAACTTACATATATTCTAAAAATATATTAATTTATTTATAATATATTTATTTATCTATTCTGAAAAGAGGTTGTTATAATAATGGGTGTATTTTTTTTAATAGATAGAATTCTTATAATTTGTATTAGTTATTTTATGAAATATTGTGTCAATAATTTTTGTATGAAATATATTATCCGATTATATTTATTCGAATCGGATCCGGATCCGTACCATATCCGTTCAGTATCCGTATCCCAAATATTCCGAATTCGTATCCGAATCCGGCTTTCCCGTATCCGATTCCGAATTCAAGAAAAAATATAGGTTAGATACAAGATAAGCGCTATCCACCCGTATCCGATCCGTTTTCACCCCTAATTTTTATATATTAATAGATACGAGTAACCCAAACTTTCACTATGCAAGGGAAGAAGCGTTTGAAATTGAGTCTTACTTTGTAAAAGTCAGAGTGTTGGCAAACATGCATTCATCCAGTTAGGGGCAGGGAGACATTAAACTTAACAGACCTAAATATTTCAGATAATTTCTCAAGACTATCCAGAAGTGTAAACTAACAGAGCTACTCAACGAATTATTCGTAAATCAATTCGGAAAAATCCATTCGGAGCTCGACTTGATAGTAAGCGAGCCGAGAGTTCGATACTTTTATCGAATAGAGTTCGAGTCTGACTCTGTTCGGTTCATGAGTTCACAAATATATTTGAGTCTGATTGCTCACGATCGAGTCACGAGCATTTAATCGGGCATGTTCTTGAACCTTCCATTGAGCCTTTAATCAAACACTCAATCAAGCATTTAATCGAGTCTCACGCTAAAATAATTAATTTTGTAAAATATAAAATTTATCAGAGGCGAGCCCAAACTCGAACTTGAGCTCGAGCTCGAGCTCGAAAACTATTAACATGATTATTAAAAAAGTCGAACTCGATCTAGCTCGAAATAATATTATCGAACTTCTCACGAACCGAACTTGAACTCGATAATTACATTTTGAATGGAACTCAAACACTCTAATATTTTAAACAAGTTAAGTAGGTGTTATTCGAGTCATTTACATCCCTAAAGACATCTATGTGCCAATAAGTAAGGAACGTGCTCCTTTTATCTCTAAATGCACATTAAGTCATTAAGTAATATGTACATATTCTTTGTTTTAGTTTGTCTTTAATCACTTTTGCCTGATTTTTTAATGTGTTATTTTTGTTTCTATAAAAAAATGAAATACCAATTAAGTAGGAAATAAGAAAAGCATTTTGTTCCCTAAAGAAAAAAATCCAGTAACTGTGGTGGCAGCAAAAGTTTCTGCGGATGCGTGCAGTAATTTGGAGTATCTATTTCTTCTTTCTTCTCTTCCACTATCAATTTTTCATTTGGTCCTCAAAACAAAAGTCAAAACTAAAATATTATTGGGTTTCAGAAGATGGACAAAACATCTCGTGACACCAATTTCATTGCACACCATTACGTCACTTATAAAGGAAAAGCAAGATATATATTAGCTAGAAATAAAGCTGCATCTTCACATTTATTATGTCAAATTAATTAACATGGCTGTCATGGAATGAAAATAATACTCATGAATATAATATATAACCGCGATTTCATTCAGAAAAAAAAGAAAAAGGAAACACCTGGAATGACTAAAAAACCGGTGATACGAGTTGTGCGAGCAACTCATTCGGGGGGCTTAATGGTAATTGTGAGTTGATACGAAATCTTATAATGACAACCACATAGGACAGAAGGGGAGTATATAAGTAGGGCATGGAAATCCCGAGATGATAAGCAAGTACATGCATCAACATGAATTATTTAATTAGTCATGGTACTGCAACAACTTATTCATGTTTCTTTCTTCTCCAAATCTTGTTTTATTACAACTAAATCAAAGTAGCAACCCAGGAATCAGAATATCATGAGTATGCAAACAAATACTATAACACTTTGAGTGTGCATGTTTATGGCTAGTGGGACCCAGATTTTCATTAAGTAAAGCCCAACATCAAAAAATTGAGAGTCGAACACCTAAATTTGTCCGATAAAAGAAATTTAATGCATTGAGTTTGAGTGTCGTGTTTATAAATTTTGTAAGAAGAGCAAGGAATGCAAAATGTGGGAATAGTACAAATCTCCATAGCACAAGAAGAGAACAACAAAAGATAAAATACTTTTTATTCCACTGGAAATGTTATATGAAGATGAAATATTTGTACTCATTCAGGTATTTCGATATTTTATTATATATAAACCCTGTGAAAATATTTTATAACTACATATATATACAAAAGTTGGACCAATTATTTGACTAAGAAGATATTTGAATACTTGCACACTTTTAATGAAAAAATTCACTAAGCTGTTAATTACATGCAAAATAATAATAAGTCCCAATCTAAACTAGAATCAAACTCTTGTGCATAGACAAAACATGCATGAACCCTAAAATTCCACGAAAGTTATTAGTCTGTACAGGTTTTACACACTACCAATTCTATTGTGCAAGGATCTGAGTGGGGCCCCCTGTTTGTAGAGGAGGAGGAGGGAGTACATAATGAATAAATGCTTACATTAATATTTATATATATATAATGTCTTGCTCAATCCCAATTCGCAGGGGACCCTACACAACCACAACATTTTCCAAAAATAATAATAATAATAATATAAAAAGAAAAGGTTATCATCAAGAATTCCAATTAGGAGAAGTGTATAATAAAATTTGAGAATATTTGAAAATTCTGGAATTCGTCAAGGGTTGTAAAAATGGCCGCCGCATCTGCATTTCCACCCCAGCGGCTTGTAATTGGAGTACCTGTTTCCGGCGGGGCCGCCGCCGCCGAAGTAATCGAGGGGTTTGACGGCCGAACTCGGCGTGACTCGGTTGTGACTCGGCAGCGTGGGCACCTGCACCGCCATGCATGGGTGGCACTGGTTGCATTTGTTGTGACAGCTCGGCGGCGTTGACCCCAGCCTTGTTTTCTCCGCCGCCACCAAATCCTACACCGGCAAAAAAATCAATTCAAATTAAAATCAAAATCAAAACTTGATCAGTATATCACAACGCCCACAAGCAAGAAAAGCATGCATAGTAGTACCTGGAGAGTTTGGGAGCAATGAGAAGTGGTTAGGAGGAAGAAAAGGGCAAAGAGGATTAATGGAGAAGGAGAAGTAGTCATGGCCTCCATGGTTGCATCTTTACTTGTTTTGATATGAAGAAGAAAGAAAGTCGAATACTCAAATGCAGAGAGAGAGAGAGAGATTTTAAAAGGTAATGATAGAGAGAAAGAGAGGAGTTTAGACTGTGTAGCTCTGTAAATTTGAAGGAAAGAAGAAAACAAATTACCAGCGGAGGTGGTGGTGGAGTGGGGGAGGGCTTGAAAACAACTACACATAGAAAATAAAATTAAATTGGAAAAAGAAATGTAATATTATGAAAATTTGTGGGTTGGGTGGTTGTGGTGGGGGTGGGGGGGTGGTAGGGGGCTGAGGCAAAGCTCTTTCTTTTACGCTATTGTAGCTATGTCCATTACTAGCTGTGTAGAAAGTGAAAGGTCTTTGCACCCTAACATGGTGCAATGGTAAATTTTTGCAAAGAATAAATTTGAGTGATATAGTAATATATATACATATATCTCTCTTGGAATATGGGAAGGCATGACTTATTATGGCTTCTTGGGAGGTGAAGTTTTATTGTGTGGGGGACTTCATTTCATTCGCAAAGTTAGATTATCTTTAAATGAAATTATGATATGTCGATGTTGATAGTCGATAAAAGTAATTATTTGAAACCCTCTACTAAATTTAACAAAGAATTATCATGCATGCATTTAGGAAACTAAAAATACACAAGCTAGCTAGCTTCTTGAATTTTCTTGTTTATAACAACCTTTCAATTTAACAATTACGGATAAAGGAATAATTGAATGATTAGATGGTCATAAATAAGGAATAATTTAAGTACGAATATTAAAATACTTATAATTGAAAAAAAAAAAAAATATATATATATATATAGGTGGGAGGGGTAGCTAAAGCTTCATTAAATGATGCAGATGACTTTTGTTACTGTGGGGAATGGTTTTGACTGAGATTGATTGAGAGGAATGAGGAAGAAAAGAGAAAGAGAGAGATCCAATAAAATTTGGATGAAAGGGTTTGAAGAGAGGTGAGGCAAATTAAAGGTGAATGAATTAGGGGATATTTGAGCTAGGAATAGGGAAGTAGTACAGTACAGAGGGGGGGCACCCACCCCACCCCTTGAATTCCAAAATTGCACAAGCATGGAAAGAGTCTAACCAAAAATCATTGTGTTTGAATATAGGTAGGTTTTGTAGTTTCATGAACAAGTCAAGACATATTATTAATGATTGAAACTAATAAACATAGGGTGTCACTTACACATTCAGCTTACCTTCATTCATTCTCATAAAGTACATTATCTCTCCCAATGGCCTCTAATTTTCTAGTGCCTTTTGTGATTGTGTGTGTTGGTTCTACTTCAACTTCATATTTTAAAATTGGTTTTAAAATTCGCCACGTCATGTAGTTGAAAGTTGAAATACTACTAATTGAAGGATACTTTGATTTAGATAAGCCACTTCATGTTTTACAATTTTGAATTATGTTAATTTTAACAAATATTATTTGTGTTTAAACATGCATGTGAGCACAAGAACAATCAGAATTTTCTATTTTCTAATATTGTTACATCTTCTATTGCATTAATAAAATTACTACATGTGGCATAATTAATAGTGTTAGATATAAATTATATATATTTTTTATATACCATAAATTTTAAATCCTAATCGTGTCATGTCTTGTAATCTTATAAATGCAATAGAAGATGTGACATCTTAAAGAATAGGTAATCTTGTTGCGTAAAAAATTGCATTCAGTTAAGGAATTTTTGAGATAGACTTGTTAAGCGGCGGATTTTACTCAAATCGAAACAAGAACAATCGAAATTGTACATATGGTAGTTTGATCAAGTACCTGCATTACTTGATTATTTAATTATATTTATATTTTAATTAATTTTTAATATGTTATTTCAAAATTTGACATTTTAATATATATTTATTTTAAATTCAAACATTCTCAATTAAATTCAAATATCGAGTAAAGTAATTAAATAAAAAATAATAAATATCATTAAAGAGTATAAAGTTATAAAATTAATTAAATTCATGAATAAAAACGATTAAGTTTCCAAATATTAAAATTTATAATTAAAATACGTATCGAAATATGAGAAATTGATGTTTATAATTACGTATAAATATGTAAATAACATAATTTTAATAATAAAATTATAAAAAAATAGGAAAAAATGACAACATTAATCCTGGATCGTAATCATAGCAAACATGTTGGATCGGGAGCGAACCAGTCATGACCGAGCCTAAACGGATCTAGGTTTGAGATAGGAATGAGAACAATAATTTTATACCTTAGAAAGTTTTATATGTTTTGATTTAAATCTGGATAAAATATACCCATTCACATTTACTCATTCCGTTCCACCTCACTTGTCCCACTTACCATATTAGGGTGTTCTCATTACTTGTCTCATTTCCTAAAGGGGTATAGATTAGAGTGTATTATAAGGAGTTAATGATAATAAAGTAGATGAAAGAATGAATTAAAAGGATAATAAAATGAGTATTGATATGCGATCCAAAAACATTTGGAACAAGTGAGGTGGGACGGAGAGAGTACGATTTAATACTATATTTTTTGGTGTATATTATATGTTATTAATAATTATATAAGTAGTATATAGGTTAAATAAACGACATTTGAAATGGTAAATTTATATAAAATGATTATTACAAGTCATGATTATTTCAGCCTTAATTACCTGAGTTAGAGTTACCACTTGGCACTTACCACCCCGGTTAGATCGAATCCGGCCCCCACCAATTTGCATTTGCATATTCTGGTAGAAATAATAATAATTGGTGGAAGTTTCTTTACTAATTATAGTCTGTCACACTTTATTCCTTTTATATTATATTATATTTTTTAATTTACTGAGGAACTGTCACGCTTTATTCTTTACTGACTCTATTAAATGTGGAGTTTTGCAACTGCCAACGCAATAATAAATCAATTTCAACCTCACCTTCAGTTTCTAATCAACTCATTTACTACTCGCTCCGTCCTCGCTCCGTCCCACCTTATTAGAGCACCCGCAGTGGCGGGCAGCTTGGGGTTGGCAAAAATGGGGTTGGGTGGCATTTTTGTAATTAAATGGAACTTTTGAAAGGTGGGGTTTGGGAGATTGTTGGTGTGTTGCAGTGGGGGTTTCACAGCTTGGGGTTTGGGAAACTCTACTAATCATTATAGAATGATTGAATTTGTATTAATTTAATTTGTTAATTTATAATTACAAATTTCAATTAATAAATATGTATTTAAATTTTAATATGTTTTATTTTATTTAATTATAAATTTCATAAAACGGAAAAAAAAACTAAAAAAACGAAAAATAAAAAAAATTAAATTACAATACTTAATAATTAAAATCCTCATTTAGAAAATGAAAATTACAATGCTTAATAATTAAAGCCCTAATTTAGAAATTGAAAATTACAATACTTAATAATTAAAACCCTAATTTAGAAATTGAAAATTACAATACTTAATAATTAAAACCCTAATCTAGAAATTGAAAATTACAATACTTCATAATTAAAACACTAATCTAGACCGAAATCAAACCTATTCTTAATTTGTGCACACATCTTGTTGTGCATCTCGAGTTGCTCGGGAGTCATCCTCGACGTATCCTTCATCAAGATCTTCCAATAAGCAAGTTTTGTTGTTTCGTACGTGAAGGTTGATATTGCGTTGGAGCTTAATTTCAAAGCATCCAACGCTTCGGTCGTTTGTTCGGGGGCGGGGGCGGAGTCGGAGGCGGAGGCTTTACCTTTGGCTTTTCTCTTCGCCGCCTTCGTCCCCATCGGACGTTCCTCGGGTTCGGTTTGGGCTTCACCACCTTGGGTGGAGTCGCTCGTGAAGCCTTCTCCCATATTATTTTTCCCCCGTTTGTTGGAGGAGGTGTCCGGAACAACGCGTTGGAACTTTTGCGTGTTCCGCAAAATCTCCCAACAATGCCGATATTTGAAGTCGGAGTTCTTCATTTGTTTGTACTCCGCCAACGCCTTTTGATAGACGTCGTAGTCGGAGTTGCCGCTTGCCCATCGATCCGAGCACCGGTTGTAAATCGCACAAAACTCCCGTGTCAAATTTTGGATACGTTGCCAATGACACTTCAATTGTCGAAGTTGGCGAGGTCTCGACGAGTTTTGACGGTTGAAGGAGTCGGTGATGCGCTTCCAATAGGCCTCGCCCTTTTGGTTGTTGCCGACAATAGGGTCTTGGCTTGTGTCGAGCCAAGTGCGACAAAGTATGATGTCGTCGGCCTCGGTGTAGGCTTGATCACCTTTGGGACGACCCGAACTCTTGCTTTGGGAGTGAGCAAGAGGCTCGTCCGTACCCTCCTCCAAAGAATCATTCAAGTTGATTTCTCCGGCTTCATCGGATTGTTGTCGGCCGGTTGAGGAGGTTGAGAATGTAGGAGACGGTTGTGAACCGAATTGGGGTGCGTAGGGAGGAAGTTGAAACCCGGGATAAGTTTGGCCGGAATAAGTTTGGCCGGGGTAAGAAGGAGTAGAAAAAAGAAGAGGGTTGAATTGTGAAAGTGAGAAATTAATTTGAGTTTGAGGGGAGTGAATATAGGGCGAGGGAATGTAGGGTGAATTTTGGCTTGAATAATTGCCGGACGAATTGTTGTCGGAGCTTTGGTTGTCGGAGCTCGCACCTTGGCTCCCACTTCGGAGTAAGAACGGATTGAATTCATCATCCATGATATTTTTTGGTAAGTGTATGAAATGAGTAGTGAGTGGATATGTTTGAAAGATTGGAGGATAAATGAGATGTGTGAAAATGTGGGATTGAAATGTTGTATTTATAGATGAATTTATAAAAAAAAAAAAATTAAAAAAAACGAAAAAATAAATAAAAAAGGGGTGGGGCGCGCGCCTGGGCCACCCGCAGCGGTGAACCCGCGCGGGACGCGCGCCCCAGCGCTCGGTTTCGCAAATGCCATACCCGGCGCGCGCCCGGGGCACCCACAGTGGGGGTTTCACGCCCGGGCGCGCGCCCCCCCCTCCCCCCAATGCTGCCCGGGGCGCGCGCCTCCCCCCCGCTGCAGCTGCTCTTAGTACATTATACTTTTTCTACGCATACTAAAACAACTCCATTTTCACTTTATTAGTCTCCTTTAAACGCTTCCTTAACTCCTTCCTCCCATTTAAGTACTTGTCCTTTATTTCATTTATTTTATGTATTCTATTTTCGAAAATGTTGGAGATTTTATAATTAAAATAATTTAATAAATTATTTTTAATTAACACAACAATTAAATAAAAATTATTTAAACTATTTTTTTTACATGAATGTGTCAGTAATATGTTTAGAAGATTATTTTATTCATTATATTTTCACATTAATTAATTTACAGATTAATGAAATCATTATTCATTGTTAGACAAAAATTTAAAAACAGAAATAAAGGACAAGAGTGTGACAAGTTGAACTTCTAAATTTTGAAATTGAAAAAATTGCCAATAGCACAAAAGTGATCCAAATTTGAATCTCCCACTAAATTTGTCTTACAAATATGTCCACTACCTACTTTAAAAAAAACATTACACTTTTCTTCATCAAAATTCTTACACAAAATGGGAAAAGAAAAGGATATTACACCAGAAACAAAAGAAGAGATTCTACAACTACTTCTTCTAAATTCGAAGGACGACAAGCTCAAACGAGGAACCATGAAGGATGCAGCCACGCGATTCAACTGTTGCGCCCGTACTGTTTCTCGGTTATGGGGTGCTGCAAAACAGAAAAACGCCATGGGTGAGATATTGAAGGTGCATTCAAGAAAGTGCACACCAAGGCCTAAAAGAGTGCAAATAGACTTGGAGCTCATTCAAAGTCTAGAGCTATTCAAGCGAGCAACAATTAGAAAATTAGCTCGTGGTATAAATTGCAGCAAGAGCACGGTTTGGAGATGGGTTAATAAATGACTTATCAAAGCACACAACAACGCCATCAAACCTGATCTTACAGCTCCTAACAAGCTTTTAAGGCTAAGTTTTTCATTAGATGCATTGTATTTTGATCGTGTGCTAAACATTCTGAAATTTAAGAGCATGAATAACACTATACACATAGATGAGAAGTGGTTCTACATCTCTAAATCATCCCACAAGTTCTACCTCACACCGGGGGAGGCCGAACCACATAGGACGTGTAAGAGCAAGAAGTTCATCACCAAAGTCATGTTCTTGTGTGCAGTTTGCAGGCCACTATTTGATGATAATGGCAACGTAGTGTTCGATGGGAAGATAGGGATCTTCCCCTTTACTGAACATGTGCCAGCAAAAAGGAATAGCAAGAATAGGGCTAAAGGCACTTTAGAAGAGAAACCAATTCAGTCTATAACCAAAGAGGTTATCAAGGAGTGTTTGATTCAAAAGGTATGGAAAGCTAGGGATCTATGTGTAAAATGTAATGCACCTATGTATGGTTGTATCTTAACTTCAATAGATGAATGCAAGAAATGAATGTTCTTTCATTTAATGAATGACTGTTGCATTAATTACTGCAATTTATAAATGTGTCTTGCCATTAATGTTCTTACCTACAAAGTTATCTTACAATTAATGCAGATTATACCAAACATAATGGCCAAGTGGCCTGAAGGGGCAAGTAAAAAGATTTTCATCCAACAGGACAATGCTAAGCCATACATCAAAGACTCTGATCCTGAGTTCAGAGAGGCAGCTACCAAGAATGGCTTTGACATTACATTAGTGTGTCAACCACCCAACTCACCTGACACTAATGTCAATGATTTGGGATGGTTAAGGTGCATACAAAGTATACAGACTGAGACAACAAGCTATAATGTTTCATAATTAGTTAGTGCAGTGTTGAACTCATATGAATCTCTGTCTCCTATGAAATTGAACAAGGTGTTCTGAAGTCTACAAGGGTGTATGATGGAGATAATGAAAGTGAAGGGTGAGAATTCATATAAGATCCCACACATGAAGAAGGATACATTAATTAGAGCTAATGAACTTCCAATAGATTTGGAAGTTCCTCAACAGCTTGTGCAAGAATGCTTTAGCTACTTACTTGAGAATGGACAACTAGTTGGGACAGTGGATGACCTAATGGAAACACTTGGCTTTGATTCAGAGGACTGAATGGGGGAAAGCTAGGTAGATAGATTTTGTAAATGTTGGGAGGTAGTTATGTATATTTTGGGGGGATAGCTAGCTAAATAGATTTTATAAATGTTGGCATATGTGCAGTGTGAGAAGTCTTATTGAATTAAGACTTCTATATATGCACATATGTCATTCATTATTGCCTTTACCCTATAAATGAAATGCAGTATGGTTTATGAACATATCATCAATTCAGCTTTTACATTTCAGTATGCATAAGAACACAATCAACACACAATTACATCAATCAAAGCAAGCAACCGACTTAGCCCAATTTATATCATTTCAGTCTATAACTCAAGATCCCAAACTGTGCTCATCACATGCAATATTCATCACCACATAAGCACACACAATCACCACAATCACCAGAATCACATAAACATCATAATGATTTCACTTAATCTATAATCAGAAATCAGATTAAGTGGAAAGATCTCACCAATTTGCCTCCTGTACGAGACAATGCAAGACTCAAATCAGAATTAGCAGCTGCATATTGCCCATACGTAGTTCTCTCTCCAGCCTCTCCCCCCACCTTCTGGCAAAATCCATAATGCAAGAGATGGAGTATCTCTTGAGGCATACAGTAGTTCGATAAATGCAGAGGAGGTGGCTGAAGAACACCACACAAGTTGCATATCTCAGGAGTCCAGTCCCCACCGTCGCCACACTCCTCACCGCCGCTCAGAATAGTGGAAACCACATGAGAGTGTTTCACCACAGGAGAGGGCGACAGAGACATATCGGTGGAGAAGTCTAGGGTTTCACCACAGATCTGTGAAGATGACACCGCCGACGCGTCAAAAGTACGCATGGTGGCCATCCACTCCGAGACACGACTTCTCTTCTTCGCCCTTGGTTGGGATAGCAATGATTCACCACCTCCAACCGGTGAAGGGTGAGAAATTTGGGGTGGATATGTAGGGTTTTCATCACAGCGGGGGTGAGGGGTGGCCATGGGGGAGATTCGACGGGATTGAACTCAGAAATCATCTCCAATTTAGGTGATTTCATCACGGTGGTAGGGTTTCAGACGAAAGGGGGGGGGGGGAGAAGGCTGGAGAGAAATCGATCGACGAGAGAGAAAGATTGTCGCAGAATGAAAGGAGAGAGGGAGTAGTTGGTGCTGTACGGAACATAATTAGATAAATAATAGGATTAGGTTAATTTGTTAATTGGGTTGGGTTAAGTGGGATAAGTAGTTGGGTCCAAAAATGAAAAGTGGACTAATAGTTTGGGACACCCTTAAAAAGAAAGATGGACTAATGGACTGGGATAGATGGAGTACAACTTTATTTATTTTTTCTACTACTTTTTTTTTCTTCTTTACTCAGATTTAAGTAACTAATAGTCTAATTCCAAGCGTTCTTTTAAAGGAACAAAGGATTGCAAGATCTATGTATATTCACGAAAAACTATTCTTCTAAATTTCACCTGGGATTATGAATAACAATTTTAATCATCTAATATTGCCATGACCATGTTAATTCGTGACTTTATTAAGATGTATAGAGTATAGGAACTAAATCAATAGATGATTTAATTTTTAACAAAATAAAACTGAACGTTTAATAGGGTTTGTTGGTTTAAAATATATTATCAAAATAGTAGTACTATATTATTTTTTATTATTTCTTTTGGTTCATTGGCCATTGGACAAGGCAAGATATGCCTAAACTTTTTCAGACTTTCAAATTTAAATTCAGTAAATTGATATCTAATTTTATGGATTAATAGTTGAAATTATCTATTTTTAATAAAAAATATTTGAGCTAAAATATAAAATAAAATGTATTCACATTTTTATGAGCATGTAACCATGTTATACCATGTAATGCATGATTATATGAGAGATTTTCTCATAAGATGTAATTCTATATATTTAGTGAAGGAATAAATGAAAGATTTTCTCATTTGCTTGTACTATCAATTTTCTCATGTAATAAATGTAGGTGGATTTAATCTTTTATTTTTTATTTTTAAACACGTATTTTTTTATATATATTTATTTGTCAAAGTGATTGTTCTAATTTTTTTTCCCAATTTTTATTTTACTTAAAATTTTCACCAAACGTTGCATTTTCATTAATTACATGTTATATGGCATACAAAAGTCGAGGGAAGCATAAACTTCCGTTACGGGAAAGCGATGTTGCTTTTTGGGTGAAAACTGTAAAAACATTTAACAATTTGGCAAAATTAATACACAAACTTTTGATTTTATTGCAATTTTTTCACAAAAGAACCACACGACACTGTTTTTCTTAATAGACGTATTGTCTGCCACCTAAAATTGTAACATTGCAAGTAAATATAAATTAGGTATTAATTAATTGGTCAAATTTAAAATTTAAATGAAACTCACAAATTTTGAAAAACGTTCGGATATACTTTTACCAGTAGGACTTTTTTCAAAATTTGACTCTAAGTACATTATTGTAATTCGTACATAGTATGAGATGTATGTATAAAGATACAAAAGAAAAATATATGAATAGTGTAATTATAATTAATATAAATAGTATCTAGTCATTTGTTTGGTAGATAAAATTTAAAAGTAGAATAATTTAGTATTTTGTTTGGTAGATAAAATTAGTGATCAACCCTTATATATTAATTAGGATCTATTATGATATATTAATTAATATATAATGGATGATTGATTTTTAATCTTGCAAATTTATTGGATAAGATCTAAAGGCCTAAAGGGCAATATAAGCATATGAGTACGTGTAATCTTAAATTCTTAATATTATGTTCGCGGTTGATATGTAAATGTCAGATAAATATGTGTCACCATAATTTTTGTTTTTACTTCATCCGTCTACAAATAATTAAAGTTTGACTTGACATGAATTTTAAAAATGTGTTTTGACTTTAATGAGATGTGTAGTTGGTATAGTTTGAGTCAGACTTGATATATTGTTTTAAATTAATTTGTGTATGTGAGTGAAATTTGTGTCTCACTTGAATTATGTGTATTAATTGTGATGGACGCACTAACTACTTTGGTGGGCAAATGAAATATTTTTTTTATTTTTTATTATTTTAGATGGAATAAATATTAATATGTCAATAAATTATTGTAGAAGGTGATTATTAATATATTTTTATCAAATATTAATTATTTATCTACACGACATAATATATCATTCGGCAACTTGTTAATAATGACCGCTGCAGACGATTGATTATTTTTGTTTAATTGAAATACTTTCGTTTAATTTCTTACCTACAGATGAGGAGTAAAAATAACAAATTTGAAGATGATTCACGTTCAAAATAGATGATGCATGAAAGATAAATGAGTATATATTAAAATAGATATTATTATTAAAAATATATCTATTAAAGACGATATAATTGGTATAATTATAATAGCGTAATTAATTTTATAAATTTTAAAAATAAAATAATACAATTATTTAAAAATAGTCAAATAAATTATAATGGTAAATCAAAATAATTCAAGAAAATAAGTACTCCCTCCCTCCGTCCCACTATTTCCGTTCTCTTTCATTAAAATAATACACTCATCTCAATATAAAAGAGAACGGAAATAGTGGGACGGAGGGAGTACTTTATTAAAATGGTAAAAAGGTAAATGTTTAAAATAAGCATACTCAATGCTAAAAGTGTAGTCTATGTGACATATAGACTACAGTTAAATCAACATGCACTACGGTTTTGAACCGTAGTCTATACCTTACATAGACTACGGTTTTAAAACCATAATCTATGACCATAAGTATACACTACGCTACTATAGATTACGATTTTTGTGGTACATAGACTATGGTTTTAAAATCGTACTCTATGAGATTTTTTCTATTAGTGTGTACATATAGCACACACTAAAATATGACTTCATAATATGGGCAATGTGTACATTTAGCAACACTAGGGTATGACTTCATAATTTGTAACAATGTTCCTGCAAGAAATCATGAGATGTGACATATAAATCACAAAATATATCAAAGCATAAATTAAAAGTAGTGCTTTAATTTGAAATTATAACTTTGGTATAATTATTATATTTTGTTTCTCTCTTAACTCTAAAAATTCTCTCTCGAATTGCTAGAGATTCTAGCCGAACACTTACGCCATTTCTCTTCCAAATCTGAACAAATTAAAATAACTCGACAATTATGATTGAGTCCTAGTTAACACGTAAAGATAAAGTTAATATTTGAATCATCATCTATATTTATATTTGGAGTCAAGTTTTGAAAATTTTGAAAAAATAGGAAAATAGGATAATTTTTCATGTTTAAATTTTGTGTTAGATATATTAACACCTTGCTTTAATTGTCACAGTGGAAATTTTGATTCAAACTCTTGTCATTGAGTAAAAGATGTTTTTTCTTTACATTTATTATGAATCTTTCTCAACCATTATTAAAATAGTCTTCTTACTCTCATCATCTTTGGTAAATTTAATAAGCCGCTTTACCATAGTTTTAGTAGATAATCTCAATTTAGGTTTAATAGTATATCTCAACTGAAGATGGTCGTACTTGTTCAATTTATTACTTTCAACTTGAATCCCACGAGGATCAAAATACTTTAACTTCATTTGTTTTTGCAACTACAACTATATTTTACCCTTCTCAAATCAAGTAATTTGAATTTAGTTATGAATAATTAATTTTTCACTTATACAATAAATATCTCATATATAAATACTAATAATTGTTATATAGTAAGATAAGTATTAATATATCTACTAGTGATTCGAACCATATGAATCATATTCGATAAGAGATTAATTTTCCACTTTCACATTTGGAATTGCATTGCCGGGTGGCAAGGAAAGGCTAAGTTAGAAGAGCTCGCACTCTTGTGAGAGAAGAAGGTTTCGATCGTAGTTTCGAGATATTACTAAAGACATATTAATAAGTGTTATTGTATAAATTTGCAAGGAGACGATCCTTTTGATACAGTGTTTTCGCTTATTTATTAGTCGGCTCGGGAAAAGGAAAAGAAGAAGAATAACTAAATGAGCAAATAACGATAAGAGTGATGCTAAATAGCCACATTGTGGCCACCCACACAAAGAGAAATGAGTATTTTCAAGTGTTAGATATCAAATAAAATTAACTTATTTAAAATATAAATTATAATGTATTCAATAAACTTAATAACTGTTATTTTCTAAATTGAATATTATATTACAATTATATTTTATAATACGTAAAGTTAGATAGAATCTAGAAATATTTATTATAGATTAAAACTATATTTCTGAATTTATAAAGTTAAATAACATTAAAAATATTAATTATTATTAATAGTTAATCTATATTAATGTGAAAAATCAATTCATTTTTGTTCGATCCAAAAAATTTAAATGGATCGAATTTTTTTCTCTATTAAATCAAATACGTGGTCACCCACAATATGGCTGCATATATATATTCAATGATATCAATAGATTTTCATTTATCTTGATGGTAGAGTTAAAAGGGCATTTGTGAGAGGTAGCTCAAACTTGTAGGAATAAAATGCATATATTAAACGAATTAACTCTATTTAATTATAGTAATAAAAATAAAATATAAACGGTGATATTATTTCAATTCAAAAATCGAAGAAGTAAATAACAAATAATGTTGGTAACATAATAAAAAATCACAAAACAAAAGCACGAGTACATGTCTCAAGACTAAACTAATCAAGTGAAGATGGAACAAGTCATAATTACACAAATTGAATTACTTCTTCAATATTTTTCCAAGAAAAGAAAAATATTTATTAGTGTGTGTGTGGTGCATACTTATTTAGACAAAAATGGGTTGTACTTGATCAAATACTTATTAAATTTTATCTGAAAATATGTGCACTCTAATTTCCAATTATTTGGAAGATCTCAGAGTTCAATAATAACAACTTTGAAATTGAGTTGTAGTTACACTAAATGCATATAACCCCATAAAAAGTACACAAATTTTGTTGAGCAGAACATTCCATATATATATATATAAATCATATTTATGTGAATTCTTGAGTTTAGGGGATCCTTTTCTCTTCTTCCCTTTTTTTTTTGTCTTTCGAGATTCATAAGCCACATTAACCTTGTTAAAATTGTGTATTAAAATTGTCCCACATTGCTTACAAGGACTACTATCTAAATGTGACAGATTTTTATACAAACTTCCATCATTCTATTAAACATCATGTATTTATGTAATTATGTCTCTCTCTTTCAATTCCATAATCTTTTTCAGCTTGTTTTAATCTTTTTTATGCTTTTATTCATCTACATTTACTATAGCACTAACGGATTTAACCTATAAATATTTAATGAGCGGTTGCATAAATATTTTTACGTTTTTGGTAATTTATAATATAATTGATATGTATTGTATGTAATTTTGTATTTTAAAATACGTATTAGAAACATATTGTAACATAAATGAGAACAATTTAAAGGCCTCTTTGGCAGACTCTTACGTGTTTTAGCATATTATGTTCAATTTTATACTATATATGTTGTTGAACCTAGAATGTGCATGCTATGTTTTCATATGAGATCTACTGTAGATAGGATAAATTGACCCATATAGAATTTCAAAGAAAACTTAGCAGGGTGATTCTAATTTTAAGTGCTATTAAAACGAGAAATAGAAATCTTAAATACTCTAAATCAAGATAATGCAGGAGAGCAAACAAATAGAAATAAATAAACAAAAACAGATAAATAAATGGTGTGATTTAGGATTTAGGGGCTAGGATTTGGAAGATTTATAATTGATTAAATCATGCTTCGATTTATCATGCATTTGATATTCATTAAGGGGTTCTTAAAAGTTGTATAATTAATAACTTACGTTTCATAATCAGGCAGCAATCATGACTTTCATATTGGATTACCCAATTAGCTAGGAATTCCTCAATTAATGAACAAATATTCGCACTCAATGAACGACTCTCTAAATTTGCTTAATCACTTGACTCTCGTATTCGTAATAAAGCCACAATTCTAACTTCCGTATTTGAATCACACAAATTGACAAACGAATTGCAATCCTTACGTTTCCGATTCAGAATTGGTGTTGATTAAACCTTAGGTCTAATATTGAAATTATCTCTCGGTCTCAACCAATATTTGAGAAATCAAAACGGTGATCAGGCGTTTCAATTGAATAAAAGCATGCAAGTTTAATCAATAGGAATGAATAAAAAAAAAACAATCAATAATCAATTAATAGAAATTCTAACCCTAGTAGAGAATTAACAACTCAAATTCATTCAATAATCAAAATATAAGAAATTAAAGAATAAATCCTGGATTGAGTGGCTAATCTCACCCTCAATTCGTCGTCTCGAGGGCGAATTACAAAAGAAAGCAAGTAAAAATACGATCGCAGCGGGGCTAGCGATCGCTAGGATGGGCATATTGTCTGGTCCGCTCGCGCGCCCCAATTTCTGCCAGCTCGTGTGCTTCTTCTCCCATGCTCTCATCTTCCGTTTGGCTTCCTTGGCTTCATTTCTTCGTCTTTTTGCTCATTTTCCGCACATATCAAGCAACACAATATAAAACACAACATCGGCATAAAAACGAACCAAAAATAACGAAAAAGAAACTAAAAGATGATTCAACACGACATGACACAACGACTAAAAACATACCAAACATATGCTAAGTTAGGTTTAGGATTGTAAACGAATAGAGTTACTCGTGAGATATTTGGGGATCGGTTCAAAAAAAAGCTCGTTCGGAAACTGATTGAATAGTAAACAAGCCATGTTTGATCCCGAACCGAGCTACTCTCATACATGTTCGAGTTCGTTTGTTCACAAGCATGTTACCAAGTTTATCATGAGTCTTCAATCAAATATTTAGCCGAGTCTTAAGCTGAATTAACTATTTTTTATAAAAATAAAACTTTATACGAGCTCGAGTCCGAGCTCAAATTTAAAATTATTAATATAAATATCAACATTTCATGAGTTGAGTTTGAACTTAATAATTTGTTGGGAAATATTTATAAGGGTTTTGATTCATATTCCAAAACCTCCCCTAAACGATGTATTAAGTTCATAACTGAAATCTGGTTCTTATTCTTGTTTTAGAATTCACTTGTTAAGAAGTTCAGTTTACATGTACACGCAACTTGAAGTACTCAAGACTGAAGTTCAAGACCAATATTGAAGTTTTTCATAACTCTGTCACAACCCGAACCAAATAAATTACTATAATTTATATATTTGAAATTTTATACGAGTTTTATTCGTGATATTTATTTATTTATTTTATGTCGAACTTATTTTATTTTAGTCGAGGTCGCGCCCCTAGTCTAAGATATACGAATAAAATTTAGTTAAGGACTTTAGTATTAATCTTATGATGTAGAATTTGAAAGTTAATATTTTATTTTATACAATATTTATTTAACTAATTATTTCCATAACCAGATTGTTAGACTTAAAGTAGATAGTTGAATAAGAAGTAAATCTTAGTCGGGCTTTAGGGAAAAATGTAAAAGTACAAGCCCACAACTCCAAAACACTCCATTTTATTTAAGATGAGACCAATAGATTCATTTTACTTAGGATTATTAATCAGAAAGTCATTTACTATGTTGTAATCTATATCCTAGTAGATAATGATCAATATATATATATTCTATAGATATTATCACTCTCCTCCGCCGCCTCTTTTTAGATATTTATATCACATAAGAACCTTCACTTTATAACAAATCAGTACATTTTTTTTCTTTCATTTTTCACTCTTCACCGTAGTCATTTGAAATCACAGAGGAAGAATAGTCTCAGCTGTAAGTCTCCAAGTATCTTATTTTGTTAATGAAAATTCTTCCATATATCTACTGATTTATTTGATCACAAAATTTTAAAAAAAAAACAACAAAAGAGAGTAGCTCATAAATCTAATTGTTTCCATCTGAATTCGTGTAATCTAAATAGCATAATCTGAAAATTTCATTATAAAGCTAGAGTAAGTGGAAGAAATAAAAGGATAGAACAAATAGTTCTCACTGTATCTAAAAAAAAAAAAAAAAATCGAATCTTGATTGAGTCGGTTGAGTCGGGGCAAGTGAGGGTGAGTCTTGTTGGACTTGAGGTCGCCGGAGTTGATTGTTGAAGGGGGAGAGACGGCAGCCGGGTTTTTCGGGTAACTGGGGAGAGGGAGTTCGGTTGCGGCGCTGCTGCTGTACTCCCACGGAGGAGTAACGAAGTGGGCGGCGACGATTTCGGCGGCTTCGAGTTGCTGGCCATTCGGCCAAGAGAGAGAAGAGAACATATACAGCAGAGAGAGAGAATGAAAACAAGGGTGAGAAGGAAAACAGTATGGCGGCGGTGGCGGATTGCTACTGTTTTGTCGAGAAATAGGAGAAACGACCATGGTTACCGCCGGAGTTGAAGAGGAAATGGGTGATAAAATGTGAGATTTAGGGGATTGTCTGTGTTACTGCGTTGGGGAGGAGAATTGGGGTTAAAGGCTATTAAGGAGAAGAAGTGAAATTGGGTTCTATACTAACTGATGGGCTTTCTTATTTATTTATTAGAGTTGGCCTATTAAAATTATTTTAATTAGTTAATTGGGCCTTAGATTAATTAATTTACTTGTCTCGTTTTTCTTCTTAAGAACAAGTATTAGATGATGTTTATAATATTGGTATGAGCCCAATCCAAGTACATTATCAATTATTAATAAATAAATAAAATAATAATAATAATAATAATAAATAAATAAATAAAATTATTTAGATTAATTTCATAAATATAATTTAGTATCATAATCAATGTATTAAATTAATAATTTTTAAAAATATGAATATGAATGTTTTTAATTAATAAATAATAGATTCAGAATGTAATGTTTAAATCATAAATTTAGTTTATTAAATTTTTATTTAAGATTTAAAATTTGTAATTATTGATAATTATAGGTTCTAATAAATTAAACTTTCAATATCATGTGATGATTAGGTGCGGCGCGACTAAGACGTTGTTGAGATTTTAATTTCTCGATTTTCAGTTCAAGGTTAAGGTGTGGTGATCTAATTCAGTTATGCAGTTGATTATTGTTGTCCATTTTAATATTATGTGTTTAGCTGTATGTGTGATTATGAAATCAGTTGGTGATGAGTAGGGCCGTTTTAAAACTGCCTCATTTTGCTCTCACTCTAGTTATTGCGCAAATATTTATATTATGTCGCCAGGAGCCCGTAAATAGGGTTCAGGACGTCACAGTCCTTGATTATTCACAGTGCGAATCAGTTATGTTATGCCATGGTACCGTATGTGCTTACCGTTTTATTAACTTGGACAATGTTAGCATATTATCCCACACTGAGTATACTTTGTATGCTCATGCTCCACTTTAAACATTTTCAGGTACTTGAGTTCGGAGATGCGTGGCGTGTCGAATGACGTATCAGTTTTTGTACATTATGTTTTATGCATGCATACTCGGTACTTATTTTGGAAATATTATGAAATGTTATCTTATAGTTTTTGGTCGGATTATATAATACGATCTGGATCATGAAATGTTATCATGATATATATATATATAATGAAAGTTTTGTTATGTTGGTTTAGTTTCAAATGTGTTCTGTTTTTTTTTAGATGGTTCATATTATATAAGATATACATATAAACATATTATAAAGAGTTTTCCGCATTTAAAAAGGTTTTGACAAAAGATCTAGTTTATTTATTTATTATTATTAGAGTTAGGGTGTTACAACTCAGTTAGCCAAAACTGAAGGACAATGCCACTGAAGTTGTGTCATGAAGTTTTGAAGTTGAAGTTATTTGAAGCATGAAGATAACGATGACTGAAGTTCTGCATTGAACTTTCCACTGAAGTTACGCTTGCTACTGAGTGATATGCTACTCCTATAGGCATTACTACTTCTGGAAAAGATCTTAGTAGGTGAAGCAAGATTTAGTAGATGACGACTCCAACCGGAAGAATTTCAAATGCTACGGATGAAGCTCTCTCTCACGACAGATATTATTGAGAGTGTCCTATGAATACCCCGACGCTTCAAATGCTTCAAACACCGGTTACCAAGCTTTCATACGCTCAAACTCTCTATCGCTCTCAAGCTTTCTTCTCCACGCAAGCTTTCAGATTAGAACACTCTTGCACTCACTGAATACTCTCCAGTGTGTTCTTAGCGATACTACACTGTAACCAAAGAATAGATCTAGCTTAGATTTAGTTCTTAGCTAGAAGTGATCAGACATTAATGTTTCATCTAACCTTCAAGGTTGATCACTATAAGACACCTCTCCACTTAGTTGAAAATCCTCGACTCACATCGAGACACGTGGACGTAGGAGTTTTTATCTCCGAACCATGCAAACCAATTCTTGTGTCTCTCTATTTACTTTCAATATTTATTTTCTAACGCTTTTCGCATATATTGAATACTGATTAAGTGCAAACTTGAACATTAACACTAAGTTTTTCTGATAAACGAGTAAGCTTTCAAACTACCACTTCCGCACTGCTATACTTAAGATATTAGTCTGTCATTCAAACACTAAGTGTAGACTGAAGGATTGCTATCTGAAGTTACAACTCTTTACTGAAGCTACCTCCCTTCAGATTGGAGATCCGATAAAGATTGAAAATTCAGAGTATAAATCAACCACACATCACCAAGAATATTGAACAGACAAGAGATGAAATAATTCGAGATCTACAAATTATACATGTTCAGAAGTCAAGAAATTTATGCGTATGTATAGAAATCTGGATTCTTCAATTCATTCATGACTTGAAAATTAGCAATCGAAAAGTTTATGTGTCGCCTTAGAAACCCTAGGATGAAGTGTTCCAGATAAAATGTGTCTGTTTCTATATGTTGAATTATGAGATGACAATAAAGTAATTTCAAAGTCTAAACTAGGTATTATCATTGGCGATCAAACACTCATCCATAGATAAAAATATATTTTTTTTTCACGTATGCCACACAATTGAATATCAGAATGAGTTTAATTTTATCTGCTTACTTACTTTAATTTATATCCTGACCAAGTTTAACTTAATCTACCAACCAAACACACCCTAAGTGTTAAGGTTAAACTTTCTCTAAAAATAATAATAATAAAATAGAATTAAGACAAACAAGCAAACTCACCAAAAATAAAGACATGACTAAAATGCCCACAAAAAACAAGGCGGAAAACTGTAACACAAATCATAATATCCCTGATTTTGAATTTGTAATACAATCTTTAAAAGTTACAGTAAATAACATAAATTAGAGAAAAAATTTAATTGACATTCAGAGTATATTTTTGAAGATTAACCAAAATATATTGTTTAAGATGTCAAATTTACTATCAATGAAAGATGAGGCACATAAGTTTTGCGGTCGACGAAAATAGTAAGAGAGCACGACTTCCAATAAATCAGTGTGTTAATGGATAAAAATACTCATTTTGCAAAGTGTACATGCCAAAATACCCAAAGTATAATGTACATGTTAAAAATACTTTTTTGAAAAAATGTAAGATTCTCTTACACATTATCTAGAAATCAATAAATGTTGGTTGTTAATATGAATGATTACTTCATTATTAACTCATAATTTGTCCAACAACTCAATTTCTCTCTCAATTATATCAAGACATTATTCGATTTTTTGCACGAGCTCGTCCATTTGAATTTTTTTTGCGATAAAATCAGGTATTCACACATTAATATGTATTTCATTTGGTATAAATCGACAACCGCTTGAATAAGAGCAAAAACCGTTGGTAGCCTAACCAACGGTTTTTGCCCATTTTTGCAGTTATATCGGCGTTTATCATGCATATAGGTAGGAAAATACAGTTCCAAGCACCTACAACCGCCTTTTTTGCACTTCAACGAGCGATTCTCCCGCATTTAGATAGAACACACATTTATGTTTTTTGTTTTCACGAGCGGTTTGAGTTTATTACTCTTTTTAGTTGCTTATTTCTTATAAATTTTAATATCATTAGTTGATTAATTAATATTATTGATTAATTAGTAATATTTTTAATATTATTAGTTGTTTAATTAATATTATTTTGAATATCATTAGTTGTTTAATTAATATTAGTATTAACTGATTAATTAGTATTATTTTTGATAATATTAATTTTTTAATTAAAATTACTTGATAAATTAATATTAATTGATTAATTAATAATATTTGTTGTTTAATAATGGCGTAACAACCGCTGATATATGTCGGACATAATGAATTCACCGCCGGTGGATGAATTTATCTTGCCTTTAAATCAGCTGTTGTCATATATATATATATATGATCCAGAAAATATATAATCTTTATATATACAACAACCGCCGACATAAAAATCACATAATGCATTCACTGCTTGTTATCCAAGCCAGCAGTGGATGATCATTAGCCGGCGGTTGTACCATATTTATATACTAGAGATGATATAAAATCATAATATATACATGATACGAGAAAAAAAAATCAAATATAGAAACATCTATCACTTTTTTTTATGAGCCGTGGAAGTTTAGAGGGTATTTTTATGGAATTTTTTCCTGAATTTCTTGTGGTATGTTTTTATCAGAGTTAGACATGGTTTTGATGCAGTGGTGAATGACTATGGAGAGATTTCTTGGCGGTGGTGGTCTGTGGCTGCAAGGTCAGAAAAAAACAATGAAAAGAAGAAAGAAAAGAGAAAAAGGAAGAAAAGAGAGAGGGCGCATTTGAATCAATAAAGTGTAGACCACTTTTAAAAAATGGATCTTTTCTACATATAAATTATTTTTTTAGTTATTTTACACATATCAATTTTTTAATTTGGGTAATTTTAATTTTCTCCCAAATTTTAAAGTTTCAAAGGCAATATTAATTTATTAAATATAAATGGATCAATTTGTAATATTATTTGCAATTTTCAAAATAAAGATTATGGTTAGCATATAAAAAAAAAGTTGCTACAGTAATAAACACGGTGTTGCTCGCTTAAGGAAAAAATGTATAGGGCAGAAGCCTATAGAATGATGGGTTCTGATCTTAATGGGCTGGAAGTATTTTAATTATCTTTTTTATAACAAAATAAATACTCACTTCTAAAAGTGATCATGTTTTCTTTTTGGGCCGTCCCACTAAAAATGGCCACTGTTCTAAAAAAGAAAAGTTTTTACCTTTAAAAATACATCACTCCTACTTTATTCACACACAACACTTTAATTTCTTACTCCCAGTGCCGATTTGCTTGTGGCCGCTTTTAACGGGACGGAGGGAGTACAAATTTGTAGATAAGAAGAATATTTTATTCTATTCATTTATTCACAAAAAACATTAACATTTCAAACCATTTTTTATATATAGTAATTAGATTTACTTCACTCAATATCCATAATCCACATAAAAATAATAAATTGAGTAAATCACAAACTATATTCACTAAATACTTTCAAAGTTCCACACAAAATCGTCAAATCACGTTATTAAAATATGTGTCATGTCATATTATTAGATTTTTTTTTAATGGAATGAGCACTATGTATCAATGTATTAATAATTATTTACATTCGTTCCATTAAAAATAATCACATTTCCGTATAGAGCCGTTCTATTAAAAATGATCGCTTTCTTAAAATGGAAAATTTTTTACTTTAAAAATATTAATTCACATATGCCCTTAGTCCCATTAAACATAACACGTTTTATATTTAAATGAATGTATTATAATAATAAAACGTGTCATAAATAATAAGGCGGATGGAGTATTGCTTTTTTTAAAACATACACTTTTTTTTTTTGATCTTCACGTCGGATTAATTACCATGACTGCTTTTTGTCTGAAAATTTCATGAAAGTCCCAATTTCGTAGCATTTCAATTCATACGATATTTATGATATTTTAATTAGGTTCTAAAACTGGTTTAGGTGAATAATCTGCCACGAAGGCTCCAAGCTTTGAGAATTAAGTCTGTAATTTTATTCTGATTGATAATCCTAAAATTTTATGCTAAAGCACTAAGTATGAAGTTCAATCCTGAAGGAACATCTTGAAATTATATATATTGAAATTATATCATAAAGATTTGGTTGTCTCTTTAATAGGTTTTTGTTATATTTTAGTGTATCGTTTTGTCGTGTTTTGTATGTTTGTCTTTTGTTTCGTGTCGTTTTATTGTTCATTTTACGCCAGTTCGTTTATGATTTGGATGTAGGAGGTGGAAATGAGGTGAAAATAGAACTAGAAGTGGTGCTTTATTCATCCCGTTGACAAAGCCGAATCGAGGAGAGCACGAGGAGAAAAGCCAAGACGACGAGGCTAAAGTTGGGACCAGCGCCCGCTGGGGTGCCTTTGTAGTGATTTTCAGAAAGCAGGACACAGCGGCCGCTGGCCCTGCAGACAATACGTGGGCAGAATCACAAGCCAGCGACTGCTGGCTGGCAATTCCAACCTTAGTTTTTATCTCGTTTTGGTGTCATTTTGGGGAGTGTGGACGATTAGACTAAGAAAAAAAAACACTTAGAAAACATTTCTTTACTTGCTTTTAGTAGATAGGATTTGGCATTTCAAGAGATTGAAGTATTTTCTAACCTTGCTTTGTGAATTCATAGTAAATGCATCTTAATGGAGATTTCTATGGTTATATTCTCATGGTTGGCTAATTATCTCTCTAGGGGGGTTAGATTATCTTATTATATGGTTTAATGCTTTGATTTGATCTTGAATGCTTGTTTGATTGGTTCTTTATGAGTTTTGTATGCTTGATCATCATATGAACTCTTAGATATGGAATTGATTGTAATGATTCGTTCTATGTCTCATTTGTAATCGAACAACCAAACCTATTAATCAGATTCGTAAAATTGGTAATTGTGTTTTGAATTGGTATTTATCTTAACTGTGATCTATACACGTAAGTGATATGCACGAGTTAGCTTTAAGAACACGTAGGTGATTAGCTAATCAACTTAGGAAAATCTAGTTAGAGGCATGATTTGATCAAAGAAGCATTTAACCTAGATTTAAGATAATTGTCACCCTAGACCTTTACTCTCTCGTTTACGTCGTTTACGTCGTTTACGTTTTTCATTAATTTAGTTATAATTCTTATCTCAAACTGATTTAGAGTGTTCTAGACTTGTTTATTGATTGTAGTGCTTTAATCATTGCCATGCATAGTCTTCGACGAGATTCGACATTCGGGTCGACTCTTTGCGTATTACAACTTCTTAGTATACGTTTTTAGTCGAACAAAATTTGGCGTGCCGGTGAAGGCTATAGGCATTTTGGTTTTAGTGCTTGTTTGTTTTTGTTTTCTTCTTTCTTGTTTTCGTATTGTGATTGTTCAGTTTAGTGATTGTTGTGTTTATATTTTCATTCTTGTTTTTGTTAGGAGTTTTCAACCGTAAGTTGCGTTTGACTTCTCTTTTTGTGGTGCTAGGTAGTGCATGCACGGACGCCGAAGTCTGAATAAGAGATTGGCACCCGTGTTGGACAACGTGCATAGAAGGAGAGAGTTGCAAACGGTCAACCTGGAAGAGGAAGTTGAAAACGACTATACTTTGGAGTCAGGGTATCGATCAGATCATTCAGAGAGTTCACCTCCACGAGATTTAGAAACAGATTGGAGTGAGATGAGCTCTCATACAGTTATGGCGGCCCGTCAGATGAGGGAACTTGCTAGGCCGGTTATAGGAGCTGCGGCATCACCCATTGTGTTAGGACAAGCAGCTCGGAACTACGAGCTCAAGAGTATCCACTTCAACCAGCTTCCGTCCTTCTATGGTATGCCGGCGGAGGATGCATTGAACTTCATCCGGGAGTTCTATGCCATAGTCCAGACCTTTCCGCTTGGGGACTTAACGGAGGATCAGTTGAAGATGAGATGTTTTCCGTACAATCTCAAAGACCGATCTAAGACATGGTTTATGTCTTTAGCTCCCAATTCTCTTCAAAACTGGAATCAGGTGTCTGAGAGATTCATGTCAAAGTGGTACCTGAACCAAAAGACTCAAGAGGTTAGGTCACAGTTGGTGACTTTTACATAGTTGGATGGAGAGCCTCTTCACGAGGCTTGGGAAAGATTCAAGTGTTTGCAAATGCAATGTCCTCATCACAACTTATCTCCGGAGCTGCTCAATCAGTTCTTTTATGAAAGCTTGCATCAAAACTTTCAATCTATGGTTGATAATGCGGCTGGAGGAGATATTGGAAACCAGACAGCAGAGGAGCTCATAGAGATATTTGAGAACATGGCCATGAATTCACAATAGAGAAGTTCCAGGGGCCTGAAGAAGAAGGTCAACGAAGCAACTTTTAGTAATGATATGGTGAGGCAACTAGCAGAGCTTACAAGGCAGGTGCAAGCTATCCGTACAGCGGATGAGCAACCAAGAAGAAGTGGAGGCGAGACATGTGGTATTTTTGGAGAGTTTGGCCACGTGGCTAATGTTTGTGCCAGTGCATACAAGCAACACCGAGAGCAGGAAGAGCAAGTAAATGCTCTTCAAAACTTTCAGCAGCGCCCGAAGTTTGATCCATACTCCAACACTTATAATCCGGGGTATAGGTATCATCCAAACTTCTCTTGGAGGCAACAAGCACTACAAGGACAACAAATGTCGCCTCAACATGGGTTCCAGCAATTCCAACAACCTCAACAACACTTTTCACAACAACAGCAACACCAAGCTCCACCTCAAGGTCCTCCCAAATCATCAGTGGAGGATAATTTGAATAAATTTATTCAAGATAGTCATCAACGGTTTGAGACAGTGGAGGCCTCTATGAAAAGGATTGAGACCCAAGTTGGGCAGCTTGCAGGGACAGTTGGAGAGCTTGTTCAGATGAATAAAAAGGACAAGCTTCCAAGTCAACCAAAGCAAGCTCAGGTAGTTACTGTTTTGAGAAGTGATAAGGTTGTGGATAATCAAGTCCGAATGCCGGTTGATGAGGACGAGCATGAGAAGGAAGAAGAGCGTATTACAGTAATTCCTCCTGAAGAGGAGATCATTGTTTTAGCCCCTCCTGAAGAGAAAGGGAAGGGAAGAGAGTTACATAAGGCTACCAATCCTTATAAACCTCCTATTCCTTTCCCAAGGCGATTGAGGAATGAAAAGCAAGACCAACAATTCTTGGATTTCTACAAGATGCTTTCAAAGGTTAATGTCAACCTTCCTCTCCTGGATGTGATTAGGAATGTTCCAGCATATATTAAGTTCTTCAAAGAACTTCCATCCAAGAAGAGACATTTTGTAGATGACGAGAAGATTGTCGTTTCTGAAGTAGCAAGTGCAGTGTTGAAGCACCAACTTCCCCCAAAGCAAACGGATCCAGGTAGTTTCGTCATCAAAATTTCACTTGGAAATGGTAAGTCCGTTTCAGGCATGCTAGATCTAAGGGCTGGAATTAACTTGATGTCTTATTCTATTTTCTTGAGATTAAGATTAGGTAATTTGAAGCCTACTAGAATGTCTTTACAACTTGCAGACAGGTCAATTAGGTATCCTAAAGGAATCATATAAGATATATTAGTTAGGGTTGGAGATTTGATTGTACCGGTTGATTTTTCCGTGCTTGATGTTGGTGAGGTATAAGAGTCTAGCAATGAGTATACGGTTCTTCTAGGAAGACCTTTCATGGCAACAACTAACACGTTAATTGATGTAAAAAATGGCAAACTTCAAATGAGGTGAAACAATTTCCTTGTCTATCAGGGAAATATCACCTCATCTTGTACAAAGTTTATTTGATACTTGTTATTATATTGATGCTATTGATACCTTGGTCGAGAAGGTGTTTTTGCAAGATATAGATGATGAAGAGATAGCAGCTAGTCGAGTTGAGGAGGTCCTGGCTCTCGACTCAAGTGTGGGGGTGATGGAAGTTGTGAAAGGAGAAGAGAAGAATAAGCCATTGAGCAGTCCGATTGAACTTAAGGAGCTTCCTAAGCACCTTAAGTATGTGTTTCTAGAAGAAGGAGAGACAAAGGAGGTGATTATTTTTGCCGAGTTAACTGAGGAGCAAGAAGAAGAGTTGATAGGAGTATTGAAAGAGAACAAGAAGGCCTTTGGTTGGAGCCTTGCAGATATAAAGGGTTTTAGTCCATCTATGTGTATGCACAGGATAGTACTTGAAGATGGAGCCAAACCATTCATAGACGGCCAAAGGAGATTGAACCTCAATCTAATGGAGGTGGTGAAGAAGGAAATCCTAAAGTTTCTAGCTAAATGATTGATCTATCCAGTGGCCGAGAGTGAGTGGGTGAGCCCCGTTCATGTTGTACCGAAGAAGGGTGGCATCACGGTAACGGCTAACGAGAAGGGAGAGTTGGTGTCAACTAAGTTAACCACGGGTTGGTGGATGTGCATAGATTACAGGAAGTTAAATACGGCTACCTGCAAAGATCATTTCCCTTTATCCTTTATAGATCAAATGCTTGATAAGTTAGTTGGACATGAATTTTATTGCTTTCTTGATGGATTGTCTGGTTATTATCAGGTGGCGATAGCTCCAGAGGATCAATCAAAGACAACCTTCACAAGTCCCTTCGGCACCTATACATATAGGAGGATGCTCTTCGACTTGTGCAATGCTCCGGGAACTTTTCAAATGTGCATGCTTTCAATTTTTTCCGAAATGATTGATGATTTCATTGAAGTATTTATGGATGATTTCTCCATTTTCGGCAATTCATTTCATGATTGCTTGAAGAAAATTGATATTGTGTTGAAACGGTGCATTGAGTGTAACCTTACTCTTAGTTGGAAAAATAGTCATTTTATGGTTACCAATGGTATTGTGTTAGGCCATGTCGTCTCTAGCAAATGGATAGCCGTTGATAAGGCTAAAATTGATGTTATTGAGACCTTGCCCCCTCCTATGAATGTTAAAGGGGTGATGAGTTTTCTTGGGCATGCCGGTTTTATAGGAGGTTTATTAAGGATTTTTCCAAAATAAGCCAACCTTTATGTAGGTTTCCTCAAGATGTTCCCTTTGTTTTTGATGACGAGTGTAAGCATGCCTTTAACACTTTGAAAGAGAAACTCATTTCTGCTCCTATTGTTGTATCTCCGGATTGGTCAAAACCATTTGAAATAATATGTGATGCTAGTGATTTTGTTGTAGGAGCTGTCTTAGGGCAACGTGTGGATAATATGCAACGTGTGTTTACTATGCGAGCTTGACTTTGAATGATGCACAAGTTAATTACACTACTATAGAGAAAGAAGTGTTTGCTGTGGTTTTTGCTTTGGATAAGTTTAGGTCCTACATCATAAGGTCTAAAGTTATTGTACACAGTGATCATGTTGCACTTAGATACTTGCTCACTAAGACTCAAGCTAAGCCGAGATTGATTAGATGGATTTTATTGCTTCAAGAATTTGACTTAGAGATTAAGGATAGAAAAGGAAGTGATAATCCTGTTGCTGATCATCTTTCTAGGCTAGAAAACATTAAGGACTCATTGACTGTTTTTAAGAATGATAAGATCCCAGATGAGTTTCCTTACGAGCATGCATTTTCCATATCTTCATTCTCATGGTATGCCGATATAGTGAATTACTTGGCCGCGGATAAGCTCCGTGATGATCTAACCTCGCAAGAGACGGCGAGATTTCTTAGATCTTGCAGGTACTATTATTGGGAAGATCCCTACCTATTCCGTCTAGGAAATAACGAGGTGATCAGGAGATGTGTGCTGGAAGTCGAGCAACATACTGTTTTGTCTCTATGTCACGAAGCAGAGTGTGAGGGATATTTTGAAGGCTGTAAAACCGCTTTCAAAGTCCTCCAATCAGGTATATACTGGTCATCTTTATTTAAAGATGTGCATTTATTTTATGCTTCATGTGATAGATGCCAAAGGGTCGGGAATATTAGCCGACGAAATGAGATGCCCTTAGTTAACAATCTCGTAGTTGAGATTTTTGATGTTTGGGGCATAGATTTCATGGGACCATTCCCTAATTCTCATGATTTTGAATACATATTGCTTGTTGTAGATTACGTGTCTAAGTGGGTCGAGGCTATCCCCACGAGGACATGTGATGCTAATATTGTCTTAAAGTTTGTGCAGGAGAATATCTTAAACAGGTTTGGATTTCCTAAGGCAATAATTAGTGATAGAGGCAAACATTTTGTAACAAGCTGTTTGAGAAGCTTATGAGGAAGTATGGCATTAAGCACAAGGTGACGACTCCTTATCACCCCCAAACATCCGGCGCAAGCGGAGACAAGTAACAAGCAAGTGAAAGGGATTTTGGAGAAAACAGTGAAGCAACGAGGAATGACTGGTCATCAAAGTTAGGCGATGCTTTGTGGGCATACTGAACCGCTTTTAAGACGGTTCTTGGTATGAGTCCCTATAGGCTCGTGTATGGAAAAGCATGTCACCTTCCAGTTGAAGTTGAGCATAAGGCAATGTGGGCCATTAAGGAGACAAATATGGAGATGATTCGTGCAGGAGAAGAGATATTCTTACAAATGTCCGAGTTGGAAGAGCTAAGGGACGAGGCATTTGAGAATTCCCGGATTTACAAGGATAGGGTAAAGAAGCTCCATGATCGAAAGATCTTACGAAAGCATTTGGAGCCAGGGATGAAAGTATTACTGTTCAATTCCTGACTCCTGACTCTTTTCGAGAAAACTCAAATCCCGTTGGAGTGGCCCTTTTGAGATCACGTAAGTGTTTCCGTATGGTGTAGTAGAGCTTTTAAACCCGATAACTAAGGAGAAGTTTCGGGTTAATAAACAAAGAGTGTAACAATACCTAGAAGGAGAGGTTTCTAAGAGAGGAATCGAGTCTCTAGTACTCGAGGATGTAAGTAGCTGTTGAAAGGATTGGAAGGTGTCGAGCTCACGACATAAAACGAGCGCTATGTGGGAGGCAACCCACACTTTTATCTAGTTGTTTTCATTCTTGTTCTAGTTCTTATTTTTGCTTTTGTGTTGATGAGTCTTAATCGTGTTTATGCTGATGTAGGAAGGATCCGAGAAGAAGATAGTAGAAGAGGAAGTGGAAAAGAAGAAGAAAAGGGGCAGAATGTTTAAGCCAGCGACCGCTGGGAACCCAGCGGCCGTTGGCTATACACGGCGGAAGACAACAGAAGACAGGGGTCAGCGACCGTTGGGAACCCAGCGGCCGCTAGCCCATTCGCGCAGAAGATTACAGACTGTCATAGCCAGCGACCACTAGGAACCCAGCGGCCGCTGGCAACTCTCTTCCACGCGATTTATTCACTTTCCCTCCCTTTTTCCTTCATTCCTATCTTCTTATTTCTCATTCTTTTCTCCCCAAATAAAACCCTAGCCTCCTAAATCCTCCAAATTCCTCCTTCCACTCTACAAATCTAAACCAAATCCTCCAAATTCCTTCTACCCATCACTTATCCTTCCTTTTCATCCATAAATTTCTCTATTTCATCCACCACATTGAAAAATCCAAAATTTTTAATTTTGGTAATTTCTCTACTCTTTTCACTTTCTTCTTGCTAATTGTGCTTTTTCTCCATGTCTAGGAACATCTGGCGTCGTGTGGAAGAGCCCGAAGATGAAGAGGAGCAAACCGAAGCCCCGAGGGAGAATCTCCAACTCACCCGATTCCTTTCATCCAGATTTTCTATTTATGAACCCGTGGAAGGTCAAATTTTCTTACGATTACTTACTTTAACTTTTAACCTTGGGTATCAATTTTATTGGGATTTGTTGAATAGGGTGCATGTTAGTTCTCAATTGCGCAAATATTTGAAAACATTATGCCTCTTAAAACTTTCGGATAGTGGTAACTTAGATATTTATAGAGAATTTTCATATGAATTATTTTCTACATTTGAATTTGGTGATGGACATAATTCTTTCCACTGTAAGCTTTTAGGGAATAATGTTACCGTGACTCGATCTATTATGTGCTCTGTTTTTGGATTCTCCTCGTCTAGAGGAGCAGCTACCCGAACCCCAAAAGGGTTTAATTCGGTAGCTTCTTGGTACGACCTCACCGGGCTCTATAATTGGAACCTGAGTGGCACCCCTAGTGGATTCATTAGGGATGACGCCCTTTCCCTCTTGCATAAGTTCATTGCTTTCAATATATCGGGAAAGGCGGAAGCCAATAATGTCAGTACCAATGAGTGCTTTCTGCTATCTGCCGCTGTTAAAGGGCAGAAGGTATGTATTTCTTCCATCGTCTGGGCTCAGCTTGAAAGAATTAAATATAGGAAAATGACTCATCCTGCATTAGCATATATTGCTTTTCGTCTTGCTCGTCACTTTGATTTTCAGGTACCACACAATTATAGATGGGTACAAAGTCTTAACTTGGATGCCACTTTTCTCAAGCATGTCGGCCTTCTTGATTCATCTGAGACTTCCTTCGTTCCCTATGAACGAAGAGAATGTGTAAGACGCTTCCGTGAGCGTGAGGCCGCTCTTGAGCGAGTCGGAGGCGCCGGTCCATCTACCGAGGCCCCTCCTGAGACTGGTGACCTCCCCACCAGTGCTGATGCCGAGATGGAGGAGCGTGCTTACGAGTGAGAGCAACAAGGCGGATATCTTGGAGGATATCAAGACGCCTATGACCAAGGCGGTTTTGCTAGTGGCTCCGGGAGTGGTTTTGGCGGTGATTACTTCACCCGGGATGATTTCAGATCCTTCCAAACTAACTTGTTTGGAAGGTTAGACACTCAGACTTCAGTTATTCGCTCCATGGATTCCTGTCTCGAGTCTCTAGATACACGTGTCTCCTCTCTGGAGAGACAATGGGCTAGCTGGACCGGGATCTACCCTCATCCTCCACCTTCATCCGAGTATCAGGATCCTCAAGATCCTCCGGCATTTTAGTTCTTTCTTTTGACTTCTTTTTCTTTTATGTTTTACTTTTATTTTTCTTTTTCTTTATTTGTTCTATTTTATGTCGGGCGTTATGTCTTTGTTGCAGGTACAATTTTAGGAGCATTTTGTTCCTGGACTTGTTGCTAGCTTATCGTATCGTCAGGGAAGTTTCCATATTCCTTCTATTTAATTCCGTACTACAAGGAAGTAGTAGGATTTAAGTGTGGGGGGTTTGGTTATTTTCTTGCATGTGTTGCATGTTTTTATTGCTTTTAATTTTTGATGTTTGCTTGTTTGTGATTGTGTTTGTTTATTATTCCCACATTTGATCATTTATTGTCTACTTGCTTATGCAATAGCTTAGTGTTGATATATATTGATGGTTGATATGTGAGCCTCGTATGTGGTATGTATAGGTGGAATATTAGCTAGGTTTGATTGTGATTGGGCTAGGTTGTGTGGTTAAGATGACATGTGAGGCATGTTGCTTTTATTAGTCGTATACATAGTGGTTATGATTCGGATTATGAGTGACTACTCCTTATTGTTATATGTTCGGTTTCCCTTAAATTATAAAAAAAAGAATAAAAACGCTAGAAGGGCGTCAATAATAAATAAAAATAAAAACAAAACAACGCTAGAAGGGCTTTAATAAAAGGGAAATTGAACATGTGGATGATATGGAGATGTGAGATGAGTGTACATTGTGACCATATGTATATTGATGAACTTAGTAACGGGCAACATTACATCTTAATTGAGTGACCGAATACAATTAGAATTGAGCCTAGGCTAATGTTGGTTTGAAGTTGTGAATGGTGGTTGGGCTTATATGTTGATTATTAGTATATGTTGATACTTGGTTGTTGGATTTTGCTTGAGGACAAGCAAATGAATAAGTGTGGGGGAGTTGTTTAGTAGGTTTTTGTTATATTTTAGTGTGTCGTTTTGTCGTGTTTTGTATGTTTGTCTTTTGTTTCGTGTCGTATTATTGTTCGTTTTACGCCAGTTCGTTTGTTTTATGATTTGGATGTAGGAGGTAGAAATGAGGTGGAAATAGAACTAGAAGTGGTGCTTTATTCATCCCATTGACGAAGCCGAATCGAGGAGAAAAGACCGAGGAGAGCACGAGAAGAAAAGCCAAGACGACGCGGCTAAAGCTGGGACCAGCGCCCGCTGGGGTGCCTTTGCAGTGATTTTCAGAAAGCATGACCCAACGACCGCTAGGAACCCAGCGACCGTTGTCCCTGCAGGCAATACGTGGGCAGAATCACAAACCAGCGACCGCTAGCTGGCAGTTCCAACCTTAGTTTTTATCTTGTTTTGGTGTCATTTTGGGGAGTGTGGACGATTAGACTAAGAAAAAAAATACTTAGAAAACATTTCTTTACTTGCTTTTAGTAGATAGGATTTGGTATTTCAGAAGATTGAAGTATTTTCTAACCTTGCTTTGTGGATTCATAGTAAGTGCATCTTAATGAAGATTTCTATGGTTATATTCTCATCCATGGTTGGCTAATTATCTCTCTAGGGTTAGATTATCTTATTCTATGGTTTAATGCTTTGATTTGATCTTGAATGGTTGTTTGATTGGTTCTTTATGAGTTTTGTATGCTTGATCATCATATGAACTCTTAGATATGGAATGAATTGTTATATGTCTCATTTGTAATCGAACAACCAAACCTATTAATCAAATTCGTAAAATTGGTAATTGTGTTTTGAATTGGTATTTATCTTAAGTGTGATCTATACACGTAAGTGATAGGCACAGGTTAGCTTTAAGAACACGTAGGTGATTAGCTAATTAACTTAGGAAAATCTAGTTAGAGGCATGATTTGATCAAAGAAGCATTTAACCTAGATTTAAGATAATTGTCACCCTAGACCTTTACTCTCTTGTTTACCTCGTTTACGTTTTTCATTAATTTAGTTATAATTCTTATCTCAAACTGATTTAGAGTGTTCTAGACTTGTTTATGATTGTAGTGCTTTAATCATTGTCTTGCATAGTCTTCGACGAGATTCGACATTTGGATCGACTCTTTGCGTATTACAACTTCTTAGTATACGTTTTTAGTCGAACATTGTCCTAAAGGTATAGCTAGATAATCCACGGCTGAAGTGAAGGCCCAATAAAAATTACAATGATAAAAGTATAAAAATATAGTATTATAATCTAGTAATTGCAACTTTTCAAAAAAAAAAAAATATATATATTATAGTTACAAAACCGATTAAATATTACTATGTCTCAATAGCCAAATTAGGACTTGTCTTTAAGCATCCAATTTCTTACTAATTAATTTAACTTGTTATAATAATATTATGTTTAAGTAACAAATAGAATCCTAAAGTTTATAAAGTAATTTAGATCTCAAAGTCAGGTTGGTGCTACCACAACCCCATCTAAAAATTAGGGTTGGTGCTACCACGACCCTAACATCTAAAAATTGTAGCAAAATTGACATATTTAAATTCTAATTTTAGAGTTGAAATTGCTCTAGAAGTACAAATGTTATGGTTCCTTTTAATACTTAACTTAATTAATATTTTCTTATTTTTATACAAATATTTTTTATTAATAACATTTTATCATTTCAAACATCTTTAATATATGATTTATTATATTTATTGGTTAGTTAGAAACATATGTATATATATAAGTTATCATTTCCTCAAAAACTAAATTTGCCTACATATAAAAGTATAAAAAATATTATATATTAATGTACACATTAAAAATATCTTAATATTATATTCACTGAGTTACATGTGTTTTTAAATAATATAGTACGTATAATATTTGTTTTGTCATGTAATATTTTATTCTTTCAAATTATCCATAAATATTTATATTTCATGTCTATGCAAAATTATATAGAATAAATTAAAATAAAAGGATTATATGTACAAGTTAAAATCTTTATAAAATAATGAAGAAATTTAAATTATTAGTAGCTTGAACTATTAGATTATTATACATACATATTTTTCATAATTTTAATATGTTAATTAAAAATATTTTTTTCATAAAAATTTAAATATTATTGATCATTTAATGCTAATTTTGTTTTTTTTTCCTTTAAATTACTAAACTTAAAAAATATTTAAAAATTAATAAAATTTTAAACGTTAAAATTATGACAGCATCAACTCTAACTTTTGGGTCTAAATTGTTCCGAGAATGTTGGGTTGTATTTCATACTTAGCCCTAATAATATTATTATTATTTAGTTATTATTACGAATACACACACTATAGAATACATGAGATTGATCAAAAGTGCATGTAAAAATATCACTCATATTACACTGTTTACACACACCTAGCTAGTTTAGGTAGGATTGCATGGTGAAAAATATCATTATTTATATTTGTGTGTTCGTAACTTTGTAAAGAAGGCCCATTTTTATTTCCAAAACACTGTAAAGTTGAGTCCCAACCAACCATCATCATTTATTTTTCAACATTAAAACTCATCACTTACCTTTGGGAAACAAAATAGTTCCCTTTCTAGTTTCTCCCTCATTTATTACTAAATCCTATTCCTTTTAATTTTTTCTGCTTCAGATACAGTTTTGTTATTTCATCCACCGACTCATACATCAATATTCATTATCATGAAAAATAAAAGAAGGGAAAGAAAATGATAATAGTGTCTAATTTTACATTGAAAAATATATTATTACTGCATCTCTTTAACGAAGTTGCTATTGTGATAATAAATAAATTAAAGTTTCAAATAAACTTTCATATAGTAGTTTTTAAATCTAATAATTTGAATTATTTCGTTCTAAGTTGTGACAAAAATAAAATGATAGGGACTAGATTATTCATAAATAATTGGAGGAATAGACTGAATAATGGAAGACAATTTATCATGATATTATCAATTGTATGGCCACATTAATTAATAGTCCATCCTTCCCACTAAGTTTAATACATTCATAAAATAGTAAAAGTTATTCCTTTAAAAAGGTGTGAACCATACCACATTTATCATTCTTACACTACTTTATACACTCTCCTTAATAACCGTGTCTAAAAAAATTATGTTATGCTTATCAGAACGGAGGGAGTATTATAGTAGTACAAATAAATTAATTTATTTGTTCCCATCAAATTAATTCCATGAGTTCACATCAATCCTAAAATTAATGCTTTGTCCTTTTTATGTCATGTTGAATTTATAGTGAAAAGGAATGCCTTACTCAGTAGTTGAGATGAGTTGAGTTGTGCATAGCAAACTGAGTTTGGACATTTATCCCAGCTTCCTCCTGATTTGATGTTTCCAAAGTGGGCCCATTTACCCTTTATTATTCACTTAAAGGTTAAAACCATCCAATTCTTTTAATTTCCAAAGATTTCAACCATTTATTTAGTTTCTCTTTGAGATATATATAACTTTTACTCCTACTACGGATCCAACTAAACACATTGGAGTACAGTTGTATTTCCAAAATATTTTTAAATTAATACTATAAAAAAAAAAAAAGTTTAAGTAGTCACTATTTTCCACAATTTTGGTGAAATAGAATCATGAATAATGAGACAGAGTGAGTATCATTTTTGTCTCCCGCTCTTCACATTGTGTATACGCACGCACCCTTCATGACGATAGTTCGATTGTGATTCCAAAATTTTTAAAATGTGAATCGACAATTCAATTTTAAAATGTAATTGTGAACACATCTACGTGTAAGTGATGATCCAATTCCGATTTTAATAGTTCTGAACCGACGGTATAATAACCAAATTTCGGTTAATAAATTCTAAATAATAGATAAATAATAGAATGGTGAACTGACAATTCAATTATAATTCTTACCGATAAAACCTCTACGTACTACATGTAAAACTAATATTCAGTCATATTCATAATTAAATTAAATTCATTGTAGGATGCCTAATAAAGTATTATTGTATGTTCTTGGACTTCATTTTAGATGGCAGAGATGAAATTCAATAACGCATACATTCTAAGACAAAAATGATAAAAAGTGGATTTTTAAAATGTGTGGACTTATTATCTTTTAATTTTTTTTACAATACTTTTTATTTTACATGGAAAAAACAAATTCTTTTTAAGAGAACGAATGAGGTATTAAAAAGCAATAATCATTTGTGATATTGATGTACGACAAACACAGTAAAAAGAGAATATTTCAAATTATTATTTATAAAATTCTAAGTTTTCCCTAGTAGAAGAAATGAATACTCTCTCTCCGTTTTTAATAAATGTCATATTTCATTTTTTTTTTGTTTCTAAATAAGTATCATATTTCAAAATTTTAGAGTATATTTATGACAATCTTTCAATTTTGCCCTTATTTAATATTTATTAGAATTTGATATTATTTGTATGAATGTATTTATTATGTTATTCAATAAAAAGTATATAAGTAAAATTTTCATTTTATTGGTATACGTGATTTAATAAAATTGTACACTTATTAAAAAAATGAATGGATTAATTCATTATTTTTATAACATCCTAGGCCCACATAGTGAGAGCTCGTCAACTCACTAGTCACAATTTAGTATTCGTGTTGACTTTACCAAAATGTTTAATTATGTTGTTGGGAAGTCTATGAAAATTCATACTTATAATCTATTAATATCGCCTACTTTTTCGATGGGTCATGTTTCAATTTCTTTTGTTAAATATGTGACGTCATGTCGCAATCATCATATAGGACTGTCTATAGAGGCTCATGGGTCTAATGCAAATTGAATAAGTAGGGGATGACAATACAACATAAATATGAATTTCAATAAATCATGTAGTGCCGTTAAATTAAATAAGTATGGAATGTTAATACAACATAAGTATAAATTTCAATATATCATGTAGTGACTTGATTAACTATTTTGGCAAAACAATAACCAACACCAAACAATTTTAAGTGAATCCATTACATCAGCGTAGGCCAATAGAGTTCCCATCCGAGAGCGTGAGTCCTTACAATTTTCTTAATCCCATTTTGGAAGATTTACTCCTTGATGAAAAAACACCGACTAAATTAAATTGTTGTATACTGTCAATCCAACAATATGTAAACAAAACCAGAAAAGGTTGGAATAACTAAAGAAAAACACTTGCTTCATTCAATTATAAATAAACTTTGTCATGTCCCTCGAAATTTCATATCTTTCAGAGAAACTCAAAGATCGTTGTATTATTACAAAATTACCATCTGCACAAAGCCACAATGATTTCATGCAGCAGTTAAAAGTGAAACCTGTCTGGTAATAAAAGTAAAAAACTGCAATATCGATTTTTCACTAATGATGTGAATCATGCCTGCTAGTGACTTTTGATTTGTTGGGGTTCATTTTTTCTCAAATGGGGCTACGCTAATGTTGATTTTACAACATTAGATGACATCTTTTATGTCTTCAATTTCAAGAGAGATGAAATAATTTCCTTTTGCTGTTCTAATAGTGTCATTTCATCAATTTTCAATTCTATTATACTCTGGCTTTCTGAGTTTATAACCTCACAATAGGGAGAAAGAGTGAGTGAGATAAAGAAAGGAAGAATCTTGATGTATTTTTCGGTCAGTAAATACACACACACAGACATAAGATACGATACTGCTTTTCTATTGCTTCTCTTCTTGTTTTCTTGTGTTGGAGCTCTTTTACACTTTTCCACACTCACACTCGGACTCTCTTTCTCTCTCTGTCTCACCAGTGGGGGAGAGAGAGGAGAGAAGAGAGAGTGCAAGCTCAAGAGGACCCTTCATTTCAGGCGGATAAACCGGTGTGTGTTTACAGATCCAAGAGTAGTAGAAAAGGCTTAGGTAATTTTCTTGGCTGCCTTTTCTTCTTCTTTTTCTCTTTTTGTTTTGGGTCCGTGATTAGATGAGACACTCTAAAGTGTAAAGATCACATTTTTTTGACTGCATTTCCAATTGTCGGCTTCATCTTTGCTGTTACGAGTTTCTTCTGTTATCATGAGAAGCTAACATCTCTCTCACTCTCTCTCATTCTCTCTACTAAATTTGGGTGGCTCCTCTTTGTGCTCTTGGTATTAACCTTTGCTCTTGTTTCTGTGTGTGTGATAAGGTTGTGCTAATTTCTGCTTTCTGTGTATTGGGTATATTTGGATTGTAGCTATCTTTCTTTTGCTATACTTTTGATACCTGGCGCTGGCTATGGCTGATCTAAACATTTCTGGCAAATTTTAGCACAAAAGATGTGGGCACATCACATTTTAGCTGGTTTAACCTCTGCAATTTATTTTTTGTCCCTTTACGTTTCTCTCTCTCTCTCTCTATCTCTCCCCTTTGTTTGGGGGGGGGGGGGGGGGGGGGGGGTGTAATTCTAATCTTATAATTTGTGGTAGTTGATGATTTCTCTAGGAAGGTGACATTTGATTCTTGAAAAATTGAAAGAAACAATAATCAGCTTCTAGTAGAAGTGAGATTTGGGCTTCTGAATCTTGAATTGGCTCCAAATATATCTTTCTTCCACTTGATATGAGTTGGGTTTTATGGATTCTAGTTGAAGGGTAAAATTCAAAATCTTGAGCTCACAATCTCCTTAAACTTTCAACTGTTCATTCTAAAACACACACACAAGATGGTGTCGATTCTAGAACAAAAAAAGGATTTTGATTGTATATTATCTTGTTGTACGAATTTTCTCATATAGTATTCTCCAACTCAGCTGGGAAAGAATCTATATGTAGATGGAGGAGTGTGAGGATTCAAGAAAGTGGGATGAATTACTTCCTGATGCACTAGGCCTGATATTCAAGAACCTCTCCCTCTTTGAGGTTCTGACAGTAGTACCGAGAGTCTGTAAATCGTGGGGGAGAGCAGCTATGGGGCCTTATTGCTGGCAAGAGATTGACATCGAAGAATGGAGTCGAAACAGGAAGCCCGATGTAGTCGATAGAATGCTCCGATTGCTGATAGGAAGAAGTTCTGGTTCTCTCCGAAAGCTCACCGTCTCCGGCCTTGCCTTCGACAAAACCATCTTATACATAGCAGAGCAGTAAGTGTACTGCAGTTATAGTGGTGAGTTTTGGTTAGTTTTCGAACTTTTTGTTACTTAATATGTATTATTTTGGTTGCAAGTGGTCGATCTCTACGTAATTTGAGACTGCCAAGAAGTGAAATAAATGATGCAATAGTGGGAAAGGCTGCTGGAGCTCTGTGTGGTCTCACATACGTAGATTTGAGCTACTGCATTAGCATTGGAGCCAAAGGTCTTGAGGCGATAGGGAAGAACTGCAAGTCTCTCACGAGCTTGAGGCGCATAATGCACCCGTTGGAGGTAATCGAGAAGCTCTCCCAAGAGGATGAAGCCCTTGCCATTGCTGCAACAATGCCCAAACTCAAGAACCTCGAGATTGCCTACTTGCTAGTGGACACGGCCAGTATCATTGAGATTCTCCAGAGCTGCAAGCAGCTGGAGTTGCTCGACGTGAGGGGGTGTTGGAACGTAAATTTGGACGAGAAGTTCGTGAAGATGTTTCCCAAGTTGAAGGTGGTTGGGCCCCTCGTGGTGGATTGCTACGATATGAATGGATGGGACAACTGCTCAGACTACTCGGGCTCGTCCGGTTACCTTGCATGGGACTTCGTTGCAGGTGATGTGGATGATGATGAGGACGAGGACGAGGACTATCCCGACATACTAGACAATTTGTGGGAGGATGAGAACCATATCGATGACGTGGAGATGTGGTTTTATGATGATGTGAATGCAGTAGATGCTGGTTATGATTGGCCTCTGTCTCCTTGAGTTGAGGTATGAATAGCTATTGCGCTTATAAAATAGTTTGTGGTTTTTTCCTAGGTTATAAATATTTCATCAAGTGTTTGGAAGTGTATGAATAGTACTACTACTTACTATGTAGCAAGTTTCTAATGCCTAAAAGCACCAACAATTTGCCACTACTGGAATAAAATTTTTGCCCATTTCTTGCTACTGCTGTATGATATGCAAACTTTGCAGAGAGTGAGGCCATATTTGACCATTTAGCTACTGCGTTGGGATAAATTAAGAGTTCGATTGCGAAAAAGAAAAGGGAAAAATGCTTATTCAATCACGAATTAGGATCATTTTTTGTAATTTTAACCTCAATTTTAGAACTTGCCAGTGAAATTATTTTGCAAATTCAGCCTAAATAATTTGCAGGTTATAACTTTCAAATTATCATCGTTGGAGTTGATAAATTAAAGGTTGGACACTTGGACTTTGATGAAGTTGAATAGAGAAATATACTTCAAAGTTTAATAATTGCATACGACAATAAATTTCAATATCAACGGGAAAGTGGAAACCACTCATACTCAAGCAAAACCGGCTGTGGTCAATAAGCATTGACATCAACTCCGTCAAAAACCCAACACATGCTCAACTGACAAGATATGGAAATCTATATATATATATATATATGTATATATAAAACCTATGCAATTAATTAAAAATCAATTTTAATGACAATTTTATAGATAACTTTAATTTTAATGGTAAAAATAATATAATTATTAAATTAATTATTTTTAAAATTTAAAGAAATAATTGTTTTTATTTTCTCTCTCCTATAACACTTTTCTTCTAAAAATTATTTTATTCTGTTCGTAAAAATATTTGGACAAGTAAAATATAGATTTAATAAAAAAATATACTCCCTCCGTTCCGCTAGATTAGAAGCATTTTCCTTTTTGGGACGTACCGCTAGATTAGATGCATTTTTTTTAGTAATTTTTACAGTTTAAAAGTATGTGGGCCATAGTTACCAAAAACAAAAATAAAGCAAATATTGGTTTCCGATCCAAAAGCAAATGCTTCTAATCTAGCGGGATGGAGGGAGTAACACATTAATAAATAGAAAATAAAAATCATACAAATATTAAATATATTAAATTAAATATTTTTAAAATTTTAAATAAATAACTACTTTTATTTTCTTTCTAAAATTATTTTATTCACTTTGAAAAAATATTTATATTATGCATTTTAAATTAAAGATCTCGACAAAAAGACTAATTTGATATAAATAAAATAAATTTAATATACAAAATTTATAATAAGTTAATAAATTGAAAATAATTTTATATATATACATATTTTTATACATATAATTTGTTTATATGAAATATTTCTATATGGATTACGTATAGTTGTATTTATATTTTTTATTTTATGCTATTAATTAATATTTTGTTATTATTTAAATTTTATATAAATATTAATTATGAAAATTATAATTTATTTTATTAATTAATAGATCATATAAAATTAAAATAGATATATCATTAAAATTAAATAATATATAAATATTAATATAGTTATAATATATGAAAATTATATATATGTTGTGATAACTAATTTTATTAAAATTATATTTAAAATTAATATGATTTAATATATTTAAACAAGTTTTCAAACAATAACTATTACACGAATTTGTACTAAAATCATAAATCAGTTTGAATGATAATTTTGTAGTTGACTTCAATTAATAATCCATTGTTACATAAAGTATGTCAAAAATTTATTATTACATGACAAAAATTAGTATTTCATAACAAAATCTAAACTATAGATAATAATGACTTCAAATATATGTATTATGATTTTTTTATTAATATACACATGTTTAAATAGTTATATAATATTATTTTTGTATTGTAATTTTTATGATTATAAAAAATATCTATATTTACTTAATGTCTATAAATTTACACACACACATATATATATATATATAAATGCAGAACAATTATATATAGATCAATATTAATTAAGATTTTAGTCAAACTTTAGAAAATCATAATACACTTATAAAAATGTATATGTCAATTTTATTATATCAAATCAATTATTATAGTTTAAACCAATTAATTTTTTTGAAATTACATAAGTAGAGGTGTTTATGATTACACTTTGAAACCTAACTGTTAAAAAAAAAATTCACAATCATAATCATATTGTTATTATAATGGTTCACGGATTAGAACTGAACCGTGTAGAACGGTCACATTTTTTATTTAGAACCGTTTAAAAAATTTATACTAATATATTTAAAATTTAAAATTATAATTATTACGATTACGTACTAATATATATATTACTCCCTCAGTCCCATTAAAGATGATCCTCTTCTTTTTGCACGCAGACCAAAATAATCATCTTCTTTTTGTTTATCCCAATACACTTAAAGCACAAAAAATTACTATAAAAGGAAATGGGCCAACTTTAATGGAACGGATGGAAATGGAAAAAAGGACATATCTAATGGGACGGAGGGAGTATTATTTAACTTTTGGGATTTTTAATATACTCTTATCTGTTAATTTTTAGTCTATAATGATTACAAAATAAAAATAAAAATAAAATATTGTTATATTATCATATAAAATTACACGGTGTTATTGCACGTAAAATAAATAAAATTTACTGTTTCAAATTGCTGATCACGGTTCTCATATTTTGAAACTGTAATTGAATTATACTCAACATAGCCACGATTGAGAATAGAATTGTCGATTACAATTACGGTTCTAAAACCAACGATTAAAATCCGACTATAACATTCATGATTTCTTTAAATATATATCTTTATATGCATAAATTATTTATAAATAAAATAATCTTATGCATAGCACGGATGCACAAACTAGTGAGGTTAAAATTGCAAAGTTATAATTCATGATTTAGTTTAACAATCCCTCATGACAAACAGAAAAGTTCCTAACGTAACCATGCTTCCATATTCTTACAAAAAGAGCCTCAAAGACGATCTATTGTGACACAAGACCAAAATGCAAAAATGGCACATATTCTACAAAACTCTGCATTTTCGAGCAAAATACGTCGGTATAAAATCATCAGAATCTCTATATCCAAAACAACCTGATCGTCCATGGTTGCAATTTTACAGAGTTTTAGATGGAACCACTCTTCTTCGATATTCAGCTTCGTGTTCAATAACTGGTGGAATGTGCCACGTCCCGAGAGAAGGGCCACATTTCTTTCCACCTTAACGTTTTCATCATTTGCAGTTAGTTGTATGCCAAAGACCAGCTTTTATATCGGTTTCCATATATGGAAATTGGAAGAAAAGGAAGAAGCTAACCTTCTTTCGTAGCTTCTTCACATCTTCTGCGGTACTTTATCGACAATTCTTCATCTAATGCTTTGAACAATCGATCATACTTTTCTTCAGCTTCAGATATGAACTTTGCCTGCACAATAGGAATATATTTTTCAAAATGATGCACTGTTAGCAAGGCAACAAAATACGTAAAATGCTCTCCTCAGACCAGGCTGCAGCGAGAAGCTGATTCAATAATACTGATAAGATAATCCCAATGTACTAACAGACCCTCTAAATACTACTCCCCTTCATCATCACACTAATTTTTGTCTCATTATAAGTCACAGTAATAAAGTACAAAATGGATAGATCACACCACTTTTGAATAGTTAATTGCTTCCATAGTGGGACTAAGGGAATAAATAATATGCAAACCTAGGCCCATGCAAAAGTACATATTTATGGCTGACCCATAAAAGAGTCCATAATAAAAGAACTATAATTATAAAGGCTCAATAATCAATACTAACGATAATTAATAACAACTGTATTAATTCCATGTTGTTTCACGAACTCCTCTCAAATAAACCAACCACGGAGTCATGCTAACAATAGCTTCGACGGGAGAAACATCCTTGACCTCAAGGCGGATGTAAGAAAATTTCCCCTGAACATCACACACATCCATCCAAGTAGCATCATCAACACCAAGTCCTGACCACTGTAGTAAGACCTGCTCCACCTGCTCGCTCTTGTAGTCCACCATCCGATGCTGCAACACCTTCTCAGGAAGAAATGGCTGGTCAACGGAAACAATATCATTGGGCAAAACAGGCTCCACCACCGCTGAATCCACAGCCTTTCTCATCAAGGACACATGAAAAACTGGGTGGATACAAGCGGTCAGCAGTAACTTCAAACGGTAAGCAACAGCACCCATGTGAGCTTGCACCTCAAAAGATCCAAAATATCGGGGTGCCAAGCAGCGAATAATGTGGACTGTCTAAATGGCCAAAATTTCAATAACCAAGTCACCAGCCACCTACTTGACATGATGACGATGTTTATTGGCTTCACGAACCATGACATGCAAGGTTTTGAGAGGGTAGTGATGTAGTGGTCGAAAAGTGCCACTGCATTTCAAACATGTACCAGCCACTCCAATGTTTCAGATATTCTTCATTGCAATTCCACAAAAAAATTGAGGATGCGGGAAGGCGGCTTTAGTGAAGGGGGCACCGTGATGCAGATGAGGCGAGAGGGATCTGGAGAACAGTGAGGCTGCTGGTCTGCTCAAATGTGAATGGCGTGGCACAGGACTTGCGAAAGAAGTTGAATGCATTTTGGGAGGCTGCTTGAATTGTCAATACGGCAGGGTTTCTGGATGACGGATGAGTAGTAATTCAGGACCACATCCGGTATCTGATCATGTAACATCATAGATTTCCCAGAAAAAAAAAAATCCTCATCTGTGAGGTTTGACAGATGCGAGACTCGGCCTTCATAAGTGGAAATATATTTCGCCACGGAACTAGTGTTTAGTAGCAATGATTGTTTCATAGATGTTGAAAGAGGAATCATCACCAAAACGAATCAAGAATTCCTGACAGAACTAGTTGAGGCTTGGTTTGACTTCTCGATGCAGGAGTACCTACCCAAGGTTGCGCTGGACCTGCCATAGCAATGAGAAGCAGATGTAGCTTCTGATGAGGTGGGGCTTCATGGACAATAATGTACTGATAAGCACAGGCTATACATGCATACACATCAGACCCCTTGAAAGTAGGTGAGTCGATCTTCTGGAAGTAAGGACCAAGGGGATCCCTGAGGGTGGTGGAGCAGCTAAAGATTCACCAGATGGATCTGTATGTGGGGTTTTGGTACGGGATTGGAGATGCTACTTAAGTGTAGACTTGACATCTGTTGGTGGTTTGGGAAGATTGGGGTTGGCTATGGAGCATGTGCACGAGCAAGGACTCGAGTTCCAACCCGAGTCCTGAGATACGGTGTCAGACGAAGAGCAGAGCTTGCTGATGATGCTCAGTAAACCCTCGACTGTCTTCTCTAACACTTCAATGCGGTTCTCTCATGTTATCATGAACGAGACAGCAAATTGGACCAATTTGATAGAGTCAAGACGGTTTGGGCAGAAACAACAGAATAACGTAAAGTACTCTCCTCAGACGAGGCCGCAGCGAGAAGCTGATTCATTAATACTGATAGAATAATCCCAATGTAATAAAAAAGCCTATATTAATATGCAAATCCAAATCCCACACACAGGTGCATCTTTACGGGCTGACCCAATAACCACAAAACACCCACTAATAAAAGAACTATAGTTATATAGAACAATCAGTACTAACGGTAGCTAATAATAAGTCATATTAATTCCATTTCCATGTTCCACTGAGTGAAAGAAATGTCCATATACACTCACCAGCATGATTGGTGCTGCAGAAGCTCCGTAATATTTCACAAACATGCGAAGAATGTTGAAATTATTCTCTGCAACGTCATCCTACCATAAACAAAAACACAGTGACATACAACTGGTAAGAGAGCACAGTAGTTAACAACTAAGTGCTAAACACAACCACCAAGAAAGACTAACCTCGTAATCAAACCTGTTGCATCATTTGGTTAACCCTTGACGAAGTTTTAGTATTCCAACATGCACAAAGAAATGCAAATACTCTCTTAAATCCTAGCAAATAATGTTGAATATTAAGAAATGAAAAATAACATTTGGAGCAGGTAAGCAAAAGTTTCACTTTTACTGAATGTCCTTTTCGTTTGAGTGACACAGGTAATTATAAAAAACTCGAGGCCGAGAAAAATTGGTAGTACCAGCACTTAGAACTAATTAGTCCAGAAAGGCACTATTGAGTTCATTCACTATCATTATAATTTATAAGAGAATAAGTGACTGAGTTAAAAGTTTTCTAGCTTGGTACATAACTACCAAGAGTACTATACTGATTGATACAGAACCAGAATAGATATCAGAAGTGAATTTTTGTAAATGATTATAAACGATACCAGAGAATTATGTAAGATTTCCACATGCACTTCTAAAGATCTCATAAATGTCAACTTCCAGACTACAACGCAGTTAAGCAAATTGGGGATCTAATGCTAGTCTTAGCAGGCCATTTCTTCTATTGAGAAACAGACAAAACATTAGCAAATACAAAGAGATGTCACTTACAGATCATCAGATACTTCAACGAGCAACTCTGAGACTGAGAGAAATTCCATATGCAGTTCGTTTACCTTCAAAACAGCTTAGAAGAAGATATTTCAGTGAACTATATATCATGCCACAAAGAAAAGAGAACTCATTTTCTTTCTAATTTGAGACAATTAGAAGTGTCATTGCATACATTTACCATATGAAAGAGCACTTGGTGTAAATAATACAGCGAAGAATATGAATATAAACTGGTCTAGAGCTCGTTAGGAATCTGGTAAAAGATTCCTGAAAGTCTTCTAGTTTGCTTAAAATTTGATACATGATGAATACAAAAGATCATATGTGTTTTCATGTTATTATTACAAACTAAACTTTAGACTCGACTATTTCTCAAAAAACAAAAAACCTTTAGAGCTGACTGGAAAGACAATTCTAAGAAGAAAGAAAATGCTGAAACATACCAAGAAAATGTTTGATGATGTTTAAATAGGATACCTTTTCTCCTCTCACTTGATATAACAGAAGGTTCAGCACCCGATAATCAAAGGATTTAAGATGGATGGCTCTTGTCACTTCCTCAATTGATATCTATGCAAAGGACCTCTGATTAGTACAACTGAAGTAAGGGATTGATCTCAAATTGACAGGAAAATTAAGACATCATTCTTCACAAAGATGCTAAATAAGTAAATATAGTAAATATAGTAAAAGCAACAAAAGCATGGTGAATGATGTTCATAAAAATCTACAGTCCTTCAAGTGTGGTGTAACACAAGATAAGACGACTAAGCCACAGTCCCAAAATATTTTTCCAGAAAATTTTCGGGAGAGAATAAGCGAAGCAAGTCTCAGTTTGACTCCAAAGTTATGTCAAACAGAAGAGCACAGATATTTTTTGCCAATGTCTCATTGCAAAAACCACAATATTAACCACATTTAAAAAAACAGTAAATACATTAAATTTATTATAGTATTACAATATTAACCACACTTTTTTATAGTAAACAAGATCCATGGTGTTCATAAGGGACAAGAGGTATAAGTCTCCATATGCTAATGTTACATAGTAAATGATTAGAGAACTTGATTATAAACCAGAAACATATCATGAATACCATTACCTCATTAACTAGTGTTTTCTTATAAATAGTTTGTCACATAATCAAGTTTTCTAAATAAATATCGAAGCATTAAAAGTTCTGTCAAAGAGAAATTACTTTAGAATTATGATTTATGCCACACATGAAAGTATAATTAAGTCTGATAAAAAATGTACCTCCTTGTTCCTCACCAGCGCATAGCAAAGCTTTCTTTCCAGATGCCAATATTCTTCACCATATCTCAACTCTTCTTCAATCCTTAAACATAGTGTAAATCAAAGTAAAATATTTTCCAGACTTTGTCAACACTCATATTTTCTGGTATAGAGAAGAAGTCAAATATAACAAACTTAACTGGCAAAAGAAATGTAGTACCTCTCTGTCAGAAGCCTATGGTGTTCGAGTACTGTAAAGAGTGGTCTAAATGGATCCTTTTTGAACAATTGTATAGAATTAGGACAGAAGTTTGGCTCATCATCCTGAACTTCAGCCAAAATTAATACAACCAAACAGATATTGCTTTGAAGTGAAAATAGTCTAGGTAAAGGGTTTCTATTACCTCAAAGTCTTTAGTAGAAGTTGGAACCTCACCCGTTGGGGACTGTAGGAGTTTCTCATTTAAGCCATCCAACTAGAACAGAACCAAGTGACATTAGGACAAAGGAATGATTTAAAATCTGCATGATATGATTATTTATCTAATCAAGTGGGCAATTCAGCACAAGAGAGTTTGAGATGAAATAGTATATGTGGAACAATTTTACTAAATGAAGCTGTTGAGTTTCCCAACTTCTTATTGCACAGAAGCAGCCATATAAGTCTGTCACAACAACAGTATCCAACTATTTACTTTTTGATAGAATTGGGCCTAAAGGAACAGCAGTGTCTGTCTGTTCATACAAGTTTCCATATTTGATCAAAATCTTTTCAATGTCTTCTTAAAGCTACCTAAGTTATAATTGCAGAAGACAACTGACCTGATAAATATAGCTTTCAGTGAAGGAAAGAATGGGTAGGTTTTTGAAAATCGATTGCGGCTGTTTCGGGTCCATTTTGTGAAACACAAAATATGATCTGCACTGTTGATCTCAATCAGAGATATATCAGCATCAGTGATGATAATCTTCTTAAAACAGTTGAATTAGAATTCTAGTTCAGTAATGGTTCTTAAGTGCTTGACTCAAATGAAAGTTATGAAACACATATAACTATGGAAAAAGGAAGACTTCCACAGATTTCAGCTTCCTAGAAGAATTCTTACAAAATCCTCAAGTGTTGAATTAGAACGTATCATTGCATCTATCCCAATGACAGCAACATCGCAAGGGAGGCTCTGCACAGGATCCAGATTTGATTTGTCAACACAATGAAGTTGTGAAGCATTTCCCATCTGGCTGCAAGCTGCAAAACCTCAATTTCAGAACAACTATAATACATAAACACAGTTTATGTCCTGATACATAATTCAATCGCATCTTCTCATCCTTTAAGAACCTTGATACATCTCCATCCCCAACATCCATATCAGCATACAACCCAATCAAGAAACATGTTGCATGTTCAAACCACAAACAACATTTTGGAATTTATAATTGCATAGTTAAAACAAAAAAAATCCACTGTTGCTCAGCATGCAAATTAGCCATTAAGCCACACAACATGTAAAGTATAGACTAAGACTTAAGCTAACAATAATCGAGAGCAGTATGCGACCGATAATGATCATTCAAGATAGGATAACATATTGAAATAGAGCTGAATATTGCACTAGGAATTTTCAAAAGAAGATATCTCATTAAAGGATGACTTAAACAATATTCAGGATTGCCAACACTGGTTCATATGCTACTATGATACAAGTGTCAGAACATTAATCTTTAATATGCAGGAATATCAAGTATATGCATCATAAAGTAGACGAGAACCAAGAATTCGAGCATGACGGGGTCAACTTACTTATTGAAAGTATTGATGAATCTATCCCTAACAAAAACACTTCTAAAGTCATGTATTGCAGAAAGCATAACACGTAAGTTTATAACTGCTTTGTACTTTAATTAGTCTCCGACTCTCCAATAGAAGTTTGTAATAAACCATCAAAACATAGAATTTTTTCATCTGATATACTTATAATACCTCTTGAGCAACAACGTTTTGACAAACTTGAAAAATAGAATGCATCAACTTTAGAACCGCTATCAATTATAGATATCAATAAATGAAAAAAGCAAACTACCTTCTCCATAGAGTTGCGTTGCGTCCGATGTGAATAAATTCGCTATCTACAGACCCAGAGAGAGAGATCAGATAAATCCTCGCAAACTAGAAATACAACAAAGCAGAAAGTAGAGTGGATGAGTAATAATTAGCAAACCTTTGACATGTGTTTAGCAATCAATCGGAATTTTGAGGCGACATCAACCTCATTACAATCTTGCATCTGCAACGCACCAGGAATCAAAATGACAGAAGTGACATAAAGACGATAAAAAATCTAAAGCTCAAAATCCAAGCATGCTGAAAGTATTTTTAAAACCGAAAAAAGCAAAACAAAAGAAGATTAAGTGCTTATATCATCATGATTAGATTGATTATAATGAAGTGTGAGATCGTAGAGAAGCGTAAAGTGATTACCATGAAATAGGCGAAATCGGCGAGGAAGCGTTGGGCGTGGGGGTTGGAATCGGAAACTCCAACTGAATGAAGAAAAATTATATTCCTCTGCACTTGTTCCAGCATCTCCAGCCCTTCCATTTTACACCCAGAGAGAGAGAGAGAGAGAGCGTGCAGTGTCGAACTGAAACAGCAATATGAGTCTTTGTTCTTTTCTTATTCAGCTCTTATTTCTGTTCTTCCTCTTTCACTCTCTCTCAAAATATTTAAGGATTTACTATTTTTTTTTTCTTAAAAAAGAGTTAAATGTATAAAACACAAATTATATACTCAAATTTAAAAATGTTCAGATTCTAATCGTTTGGAATTTATACTAATCATAATTTTTTTTATGAAAACTAGAAAATGTGCCCGTGTGCGATGTAGGGTATAAATTAATTGTAAATTTTAATATATATGTTAATATATTAATATATATATATATTATAAAGTATTGGTATAAATTAATTGTAAATTTTAATATATATGTTAATATATTAATATATATATATATTATAAAGTATTGGTCGTTGAATATATCTTATGTTTTTTCTCTTTAAATGCTTGCTTCAAACCATTATATTTATAGGTGGTTTGAGGTAGGGATTAAATTCTACTCACGAAGGTATCCATTGATATTAAAATCACTCACACTCACTACCCACAGATACCCACGAACCCATCGGGTACCCACGATCCCACCACCCATCGGGTACCTGCAACCCATCACCCGCTCGATGCCCATCAACCCACCACTCGTGGGTAACCATTACCCAACATATATATAATTTTAATATTTAAAATATATTAGATATAATTTTTGATGGAAATCATAAATAATCTTATATAAAAATAGATAAATATGGTTAATATTAGATGGATATGCGAATTTTTTACGGGTATTTCATGGGTATTTTGCGTGTACATTTTCGCGGGTATATGAGTTTCGCGGGTATGGATAGTTAATATCCATAACCATACCCGCAAACTAAATGGATGTTAAATTCTACCCACGAACCTACCCGTGGATATCAAATGTCTCTCAAACCCACACCTATTAGGGTCGAGTACCTGCGGATATCGGGTACCCACGGGTAAATTGTCATCCCTAGTTTGGGGCTCGATCATCACCTTAACTTAAATATCAAAATTGTTACTCCCTCCGTCCATAAAAGTTCTTTTCATTTTAACTCGACCCGAGTTTTAATGTAATAGTTTGACTTTGTGTAAGAGTATATAGTGAGTGTAGTTTGAGACCCACTTATTTTATTATTTTTAAGTAATTGTGTGTATTGAGTGTAGTTTGGATCCCACATGATTTATTATTTTTAATTGAGTTGTATGTATGAGTTGAGTGGGTCCACCTACTATAAATGGAAAGTTTGAAATGTAAATAAGTCTTGTGGACGGACTAAAATGACAAAATGTAAAGAACTTTTGTGGACGGAGGGAGTATTATTTATATTAAAAGTAATAGAAAAAAAATTGTAGAAAATTTAACACGTACCTTCATTCAGTTATCTCATGGTTGTATGCATCTACAAATTTTGAAATAACTTTTTATAGACAATATTTGTTGTAGACTCGTAGTAGTAACATTATTTTGATTTTCTCCACCTAGCAAATTTTAAGTCCTCATCGAGTTTTGACTCTTGATATTGCTACATACAGTTGTCCATGTGTAAACACCATTTTGCAAGAATAATCCAACATGAGACAATGATTGTCCTTAACTTTTGTTTATTGTCATCGCATAAGAGACAATCAAAGGAAACTGTCTCCTTTCAAACTTAAATGACAATCTTGGATCGGCCAGTGTTAATGACATCTTTGGAATCAATACCTTCATATTCGCATTATCACCGCTAAACGTTTGTGCCTCTATCACATGCTTTCCAAGCTTTGTAACTATTAATCTTGTTCCATTACACAATCCGGATGCATGATCAATGTTTCTCAACAACATAACTGGTGTGCCTTCTTTTATATATATTTCATGATTAGGCACCCTTGAACACTTGATGGTGTTAAGAAATTCTGGTGTATGCACTTGTAATGCATATCCATATCCTAATCGGACTTACACGTTGAATTTGAACTTCTATAAATACAATCTTCACTCTTGTTCATTGATATCATGTGTTGATTCACAGACTCAACTATATTAAGGGTCAGTGCAAGTATTGTCATCTCTTGTAGTAAGCTCTTATCCATTTCTGTAGTACCATATGATGGACAAATTGCGTTAATGATGCAATCAATGGGATTACCTCACCATTTGATTAGAATGTCATCTGATATCTCTATGTCAACTTCACTATCATGTGGATCTCCAATCGTCCAATCACCGATGTTCGTAATCCATCTACTGAATTCTTCTAATTCAGCAATATCTTTATCGGTGGTAATTTGTTGCAGTCGCATATTTTTTTTATCAACTGCAATACTTTACAATTCCTCCATAGATAAGACGAATTAATTGTTGCAAAAACAATATCTTGTCTACTCCCTTTTGGTATAACTGGTAGTATTTGTCTGAAATCACCACATAAGACTATTGTTTTGCCTCCGAAAATAGTGTCTGCACTTGATGGATTGTCAAAACGCATTATATCTCTCAGACTTCTATCTAATTCTCCAAAACAATATTTGTGTATCTTTGGTGCTTCATCCCAAATAATGAGCTTACACTTGATTATTAGTTCTGCCAACGGGGCTCCCTGTTTTATATTGCACATCGATTTTTCATTAACGTTTATAGATATTTTGAATCACGAATGTGTTGTCCTCCCTCATGGTAATAATAGAGATGCAATACCACTGGACGCAACATTCAACAACACAATATCTCCTTTTGATCTTAGTGCAACATAAAAGGTTCTCCATAGATATGTCTTACCTATGCCTCTATAACCATATACAAAATAAAAGCCGCCGAAATTTAATCTCTTAGTATACACACTTAACTGCTTGACTGCTTCTCTATCTCCACAAGAGTGAACGCCTTAATTTGATCAATGTCCAATTGATGATCTGTTTTTTTTTTAAAATACAAATATTTATTATTAATTTATAATATAGTTAAAATACAGTAATATAATATTTCCTATAGTCATACCTGCATTATGTAACAATCCCCTTTGCGTATATAGTATGTCATCTGATAAATGTTCCCAACATGTATTTCATACATCATTTGGACGTCCTATCAAATCTGTTGATAACAACGTGACGAACAATTTGTGTAATGATGATGCATACGCCCAATGGCTTGCTTCTATTATGGCATCAGTATATTTTTTTATCGTCACTTAATAGACCTATTGCATAACATGCATCTTTAAATGTGCTATAGAAAACACCATCGACTGTCCTTATGCCTTCCTAACATGTTGGACCACGTACAATGTTAAATAGACATCTCAAATAATATCTCTCGCTTGTGCCAGGAGGTACGTAAAATATCATGCCGATCGAGTACCCTTGTTTCCTTGGTTTCCATTATTCCTCACATTGTTTCCAAACAAATTGTGTTGGGAACTCTGCATATGTTAATTTTCTTGCTTTAGGATACTTTCTATTAGCATCAAACCAGGATAAGAACATACTTTCTCCAACGGTTGGTTTACTAAGCACTTCATCAATGGTTTCAGTGTCTGTGAAGACGATATTTTGCTCATTTTGAAGGTGGAAACTCAATCTTTCTACTGCAGGTTTTCTATACTGAATTTCAAACCCGTATATCCGCCATGTGGCCTCACAAGGTGATATATATCTGCAGTCATAGTACATATTAACTTCATCAACAATTTCCTTTTTAGACTCTTCCTCTGCACTCAAATAAAGAGATGATGTAGCACGATCATGTCATTTGTTGATGTATTTAAATAAGTACTTAATCGATCGCGATTGATTGCACCATTCGATGTTTATGTGTGCTCCATATTTCATTAGAAGAACGATCATGAGGAACAACATATTCATTGTTTTGAACCACATTCTTTTTCAAGATTGTTCACCCAATATCTCTACGTCTGTATATTAGGTAACCATCTTTATCTACGGCTGTTCGTTCGACAAATTTTTTCGGGAAGTACTTGCATCAACCTTTTTCATGCATGGTGATTTCACATTTGCAATTCCGCGTGGCCCATGTAACATATAATCTTGTACAACTATGTAGTACTCTGGATCTATGTCTCTGTCTGGTATCTCAGCGGATATCATCATGTCGATCTGTTCTGGTGTTGGATCTCTATATTTTCTTGAAAGAAATAGCAATATATGTGCAAGTGGAAGTCCTCTTTTTTGAAATTTGACAGTATACACGACTGTGATAATACAAAAATTTAATTAGTTATTATTGAGTATTAGTGTATTTATAATGAAAATAAATTTAAATTAGTATGTAATCGTACATGCACTGACATTTCCAAATACATTGCCTTTACGTAACTCTTTCACCAACATGTCCAATCTTATTTTGAATACTCAACAGACAATATCAGGTCAATATTCAGCTTTCAATCCTCGACTTTGGACATATCTTGTTATCTCAGGCCACCTCGAATTGCATGTAAACGTGATGAATAAATTTGGTATCCAACCCATTTGCTTATGGCCATATCATCTTGATAATTTTGCACCATGTGTCTAGCTCCACCGGTAAATGTAAATGGCAATACAATTCTTTTCCTTGACTAGCTGGTTCTGTATTGCCTCTAAAAAGGGCCTCTGTTAGGCCTTTATACATCTAAGATCTTAGCTACTTTTGATTTCTTAATATAAAAGACAATCTAGATGATTTCACCATGGTGTATGTATCAACAGTTTGGAGAACATGATTGTCAGTGCTTCATCAATCCTCTCATGTTGTTTGTAGGCAAAGTACTCTCATACTTACATTTTTACGTGCTTTAGCCGATGAAGATGTGTTGACCAAAGTTAGTGGTATATCCTCACGATAGTCATCTTCGCCATAGGGGAATAACAAAGGATATTGTAAACCTAGGTAAACAACATTTAATTCATTAATGCGCTTTAATTCCCCTAATTGAGTTTCAATTATTAGATCTCTTTCTCCTAGAGCCTCATCTAAATCCCCAACAATTAAAGCAACAACTTCTGAAATAGATGGTAGGTTATATGTTCGAGCATCTCCCCCCCTCCTACCTTTGAGCTATATCTTGACGTTTGACCATGAACAAGAATTTTTTCCTTTGCCATTCGAAATATCTTCACAAGCACATTGTTTTCATCGAGCATTTTCCTTAACTCCGAAAAAATCTCAGCATGCATGTAGTTTGTCCACTTGGGTATTTTGTCTAATTCAATATAAAAAAAGATTGTTATAAGCAATGTTATCGATGACGGATGGCGGGTCATGACGGTTTGCCAAAAAACCGCCATACGAATATGGCATGGCGTATAGCGGGTTATGGCGGACACTTGAAAAAAAATATATAATATATGTGTTCAAAATTAAGAACTTAATCAACAAAAAATAATCTAAAATAACACAAATCATCATATTCAAGTCAAACACACCCACATAAACTCATAAATCATAACATAAGTCATATATCCTCTAACACATAAGTTTCAAATATAAATATAAAATGTAGCTAATAATTATTAGTAATCTTCCTCCTCATCAACCCCAACATAACCATCCTCTTTATCTTCATTTTCATCAAAGGAAGCAAATCCCTCTTCCTCCTCTCCTTCGGATGCCTCATTATTCTCATCAGATGATGCAAATTCTTCATCATAATCATCTACTTCATGATCATCTTCAAATTCTTCATCATTATCTACCAAAAACCCTCTTGGGCTTGAAGTAGTGGGTGTGGATCGTGTGCTTTTCTTCCCTTTGTCTCTAGCACAACTAACTCCTCCACTTGATGGTTCCTTTCTCTTTCTAGTGGCTCTCCTAGTGTATGTTCTCGGCTCTCCAACACCTGAAGCCTTAAACACAGTATTCCAATCAAGTGTATCGTCATCATCAAATACACGATCCTCCTCCTCTTCCATCTCCTCAATCAACCATTCATTGGAATCATCAAACTCGTTGAGTGAAATTGAATCAATTTCATCTCTAAGTTGATGTCTCTCATCCAGTTTTTGGTTGTATTTAACATACACCAAGTCATGTAGCTTTTTGTGCTCGAGCCTATTTCTCTTCTTTGAATGGATCTGCCAAATATTATGTATTACACAATAATCATAATTATATAAAATAACTAACTAGTTATAAACTTAGAATTATATTTACTTGCTCGAAAACACTCCAATTACTCTCACAACCCGAAGCACTACATGTTAAGCTTAAAATCCTAATGGCGAGGCGCTGCAAATTTGGAGCCAAGTGACCATAATTTTCCCACCATTCAGCTACAAAATGAAATATTGTTTAATAAATAATAAATTAATTATAATTTTAAAATTAAAGATCTTAATGTATTATCTTCCAAGTTTTGAGTATCTTACCCGGAGCTATTTTCTTCCTCTGTCGTTTGGCAAAATCAGATCCAAACAAACCCTTCTTCCTTTTATAATCAGTTAATTCCATAATAATCTTGTCCTGATCAGCTTTATCGGCTATTAAAAGTCCAATGCATTGAAACAATCCATCAGTCACCTCCAAATCAAATTTCAATCGTTGTTGCCTATCATAAAATATATCTGGATTCAAAAAATGACCGGCTGCGTGTAATGACTGATGGAGTTGGCTATTCCACCTACAATCAATGATGGTGAACACTTCGTTGTACTTATCTTCTTTCTTTTGGAAAGACTTCTCGATCGTTTCTTTAGCCTTCTCCATTGCTTCATAAATGTAGCCCATTACCGACTTCATATCACCATCAACAAGTCGTAGCACTCACACAAGTGGAGCCATGACTTTAAGAATGAAGACAACATTTTTCCAAAATCGAGGCATGAGGACAATCTTTGTAGCTTCTTTCCCTTTAGCTTCCTTGGACAACTTGTTTGCATTCCACTCCTCAAAAGTGAACATCTTTCTAATGTTCCCTTTCTCATTGTGGAGCCTTTGCAATGAGAGGAAAGATGTAGCAAACCTTGTAATTGCAGGCCTCGATAAATCATCTCAACAAACTCAATATTGCCGAATGGTTGTAAATAAAACCAACTAGACTAATTCCCCTTCGAATTTTCTTCTTTATCAAAGGAATCTTTCCAATGTCTTCAAGCATCAAATCTAAGCAATGCGCAACACACAAGGTCCAATACAAATGCTTCCTCTTCTCCATTAGCATCTTGCCGGCAGCAACATAATTACTTCCATTGTCGGTCACTACTTGAACAACCTTCTCTTCTCCAATATCTTCAACCATCGAATCAAGAAATTCAAAAATCTTTTCTCCGGTTTTCACAAAGTTGGAAGCGTCGATGGACTTCACAAACACACTCCCAGATAGAGAATCAACTAAAAAGTTAATAATGGCCCTCTACCTTCTATCCGTCCATCCATCCGACATAATCGAGCAACCATGTGTGCTCCATTTTTCCTTATTATTTTTTATCAATGCATTAGTATATTCTAACTCCTTGTTTAAGAGTGAAACTCTAATGTTATGATAGCTTGGAGTAGGCAAGTGTCTGCCGTATTGTCCAATTGCTTCGATCATGTCTTGACTTGAATTGAATGATATGCCATCTTGATACCAAAATCGAGCAATGTATTGATGAATCTGAGTTATAGATTCTTTATCAACTGCTTCTCTAATACCCATTTGCCTCATCTTCTCCTTGTTTCTTCTCTCAATTACAGATTTTGGCTTCTTCTTGAGAAATGAATCCATCAGTCCTTTCATCGAACTAGAGCGGTGCGTCTGACGAGAGGTGTTAGAACCTGTAACTTCTAATTCATCTTCTCCATCACTTAAACCTATCACTCCAATGTGAACATTGCTCGATTTTTTCTTTCCAGTGGTCTGCACCTTCTCTTTGTATGAAGCCCAAAGCTCTTCTCTAACGTCTTTCGGACATTTTAAGCACGGGGCAACCTTGCCCTTCTTCTCCATCAAATGTTCTTTTGCTCGAGGGATTCCGACATTCATAATTTTATTAAAAAATTTGCACTGGACTTTATTGGTTCCGCCCTCCAGAGGAATGCAATATTTCCAGCCCGTATCATTCATACCCGTTGAACATGTATCATGGCTCGACATCCTAATTTTCAGCTCTTTACTGTAACAATTAATTCCTAAAAGAATCAAAAAATAATACATACATAATAAGCATATAACAGTATAACAAACAACATATATAATACATATACAAAAAAAAGAACATGATATGCTGTCAGAAATTCAGATTTCAGAATATATAAATATATAAAATAATATAATATTAATATGATGATAATATTAATAATTTAATATATATAATATATTATAGATTATAAATAATACAAAAAATAATAAATATAAATATATAATATGCTGTCAGAAATTCAGAATATATAAATATATAAAATAATATAATATGTACAGAAAAATAAAAATAAAAAAAGAACAAAGTATACAAAATACTTAAAAAAAATTGATATGATAATATAATATATAAAATATTACAGATTATACATAATATGACAAAAAATAATTAATAATTAAATATAAATCTATAATATACCTGTCAGAATATATAAATATATAAAATAATATAATTACAGAAAATAAAAATAAAAAAAAGAACAAAGTATACAAAAAAAACTTATAAAATTTGAATTAAAAAACTTAAAAAACTAGGTTAGAATCAAAAGAATATTAAAAAAAACAGAAAAAGAAGAAAAAAAAAACCTGTTGCCGCCGGAGAGTTGCTGCTGTCGCCGGAAAGTTGTTGTGGCCGGTTGTCAGCCGCCGGTGGAGAGGTAAGAGTAGGGATGGCAATTTACCCGTGGGTACCCGATACCCGCGGGTACCCGACCCTATTAGGAGCGGGTTTGAGTGGTATTTGATATCCACGGGTAGGTTTGTGGGTATAATTCAATATCCATTTAGTTCGTGGGTATGGGTATGGATAGTTACTATCCATACCCGCGAAACCCATATACCCGCCAAAATTACCCGTGAAATACCCGCTAAAATATCCGCGAAATACCCGCAAAATACCCACGAAATACCCGCGAAAGACCCATCTACCCATTTAATATTAATCATATTTTTATTTAATAAATTTCTTATTTTGATATATCTAAAATTAAATTTTTAATTGTGTATTCCAAATTTTAATTGTTATATTTTAAATCTAGTACTAGGAGTCTACGATACACACAAACTCTTCATTTAAATTTCTAAATTTGAGTAAGAAAACCCTAGTCACTCATACTATCTCCAACTCCATATGTCTGTCGCCGCTCTGTTCCCCTCCGCGACTCCCTCCTCCACACTGCTCCCTTCCGCCCCCGCCGCACTCCTCTGGCCCCGCCGCTATTTTCCCCCTGCCCAGCGGCCCTTGCCTCCAGGCCCCCACCTTGCCGCTCGCCGTTCGACACTCGCCACTAAAAGCTCTCGATCCTGGTCTAGTCTACGAAATATCTCCACAAGATTACACCAAAACGCTCTGCAGTTTGGGGAGTGATGCTGCACTGCTTACAGAAATATTTGAAGGAAATGTGAAGTGTGTAGGAGGAGCAGAGTCCACACCTCCACCCAAAGATCTCAACTACCCTTCCATGACTGTCCATATCAACGCTACTAGTGGTGGTCAAGGAGTATCATTTTCTGTCCATATCAACGCCACGGGTACCCGCGGGTGGCGGGTGGGAGGTTCGTGGGTACCCATCGGGTGGTGGGTGGCGGGTTTGGGTGGGGGGTGATACCCGTGGCTGGTGGCGGGTCGGGTGGCGGGTGGGAGAAATTTTCGCGGGTATGGGTATGGATACCTACTATCCACACCCGCCACGCCCGATTGCCATCCCTAGGTAAGAGGAGGGAGAGTGGGGAGAGAAATAATAAAAGGTAGTGAAAGTGTGAAACCCTAATTTTAAGTTAGATAAATATGGTCAAATGGGCTTTGACCCAGTTATAAAGAATGCGCCCATATGGCGCGCCATGGCAGTGCCACACGCCATGGCGGTGGCGGCCGTCATACGGCGCCATGGCAATCCTGCCATGACACAGCCATGATATGGCACCACTTCTGAAATCCGCCACCGCCATCCGCCATGGCGGCTATTTGATAACAATGGTTATAAGATAATAATTGAGAATTGTTTATATATATGTGTGTGTGTGTATTTATATATTTAAATTATAGTTACCTAATTGACAACATTCGGTTATGTACTTCGTTCTGGGTGTCGTAAATATATCGTTGAGCAAAATTTGGTGGAGAAGATCACATGGGCAATAAACTTCCAATCAAATGATAATTTTGGCCATGCAATCCAAATGTCGGCGGTGATTTGTCATTATTTAAGCTCCGATCGATTTTCCCTCCCATTGAAGTGAAGGCAAGCATATTGTTGTATGATCTTTTGTTATCTCGAAAATGTTTACCATTTGGATCATTTCCATAGAGCAAAGAAGGCATAGTAGTTGAAGGGTTCTGGACTTGTGCACTACAAGAATTTTATACAAAGATTACACTACATACATGACGTTTCGATTTATATACCATCATGTATGTGCGTGTTCTTGGTAAACATGATAGTTATTGTAAACACCGTCATGTATGTAGTGTAATATTTATTCATAGATAACAATATTAATTAAAGTGTTATGTATACCAATACTATTAGATAACAGTTTAAATGAATAGTATCATGTATAATATCATTACCTAATTACAAATCTGCCACTTTTTTCATGTACTGTTAGATATTTTAGATTGAAGTGTGATCCACGAGGTGTCATCTATAGAAACTTAAAATTGAAAATTCTCAAATTGAACTAAACCCTTGTTTCTTCCCCGCTGTTTCCACCATTCGACCGTCGTTTCTTCCCCGCCGTTTATTCCCCCTCTTCCCCCCCCACTCGACGGAAGAGTCTCCATTACAGGTAAATTTCTCTCCCTCTATCTCTTTTCTCGGTCTGTCTTCTCCTCTTCCATTTTTTTTGACAGAGAGAAGTGCAACCCCTCTATAGTTGTTACTCTCTCTCTCACTCATAACTCTCTATTTCTCACAATTCCATTCCACATAGTATAGTCCCACACTTCTTCATCCTTTGTCGGAAGTCGTCAATTTCATCCCCCTCTCCACCAATTAGTAAAGGTAATATCTTTAGGGCAAACCCCTAACTTTCAATTTTTGTATTTAAGATTCATTTACAAACTATTTTTATTTTCAATACACATTTCATATATATATATATGTGTGTGGTTTATATAGATTCCTTGCTTCATATATAGCAACTGATTAATTTGGATTATCCAAAGTTGTATGTGTTTCCTTTAGGTGTGTTTCCTTTGGTACATTAATTTTCTTTCTCCAGGATATGTTATTTGAGAACAATTTTTTGTTCTTATATTTTATTTAAGAACTAAAATAAACAACAATTTTAAGCCTTGTGCCTCAATAATCTTATTTGATGTCATAATCATCACTTTCATGCATGAATGTCAATCATTTTGTCTATGTAGTATCGACTCACACATAATAAATTAAGGTAACAAAAGCAACCAAAATTCATATTGAGATAAAGAATTCACAGCAGATATATATTGAAGTTGCAGATGAAGTATTCTTTGTCTTTCTCTATTGTTCGGTTCTAATACATTTAAAGAACTAATTTGAAATTCGTCTTTGCCCCTTGCTGTCATGTGCTTGCTTACTATAACAGGCACTACTTTTATTGGTGGAAAGCCTAAGATCAAGTAAGTAAATAAATTAGCAACTATTACTCCACCAAATTCAAAAAAGATGTGTTTTGTGAGTGCTAATCACACTGTTTCTTTTCTTAAGTTTTCCATTAAAAGATTTAAAAACTGTGGATCACAAGTTTTTTTGATTGTATGAATAGCTTAAATTCGATAATAAAGTAATAAGTATTTGTATTAACTTGAACATAATTACATCCCCATATATAAACTAAAGTATAAATTCCCTCAATTGAAAATCCTAGCAAAATGAATGAAGCTCCACCAACTGTAACCATCATACCTTCTTTTAACTCAAATTTCTATAATCGTTTTACATGCACGACCAATTCATAAAAACTTTATCTATTGATATTTTTCAATAAAAACTTAAATTTGTTAGAATATATCAATGTTATCTTGATTCTTCAATTATAATCAACATCGTAACTTTTGGAAATTTTTATGTACCCATCTCTATGATTATAATTAGTGGGAATGATAGAGTGCACCCTCATCCTAGTGGCTTAGGTGTTCATGTTCCTCTACCTGAATAGCTCGTAATATTATATTAATGTATTATGAAAATTTGAATGCTTTGCACCACATTTACGAAATCTGTAGTGATACTACTTAGTAAAATGATTTAAAGGTCTTTTCCTACAATATGATCTGCAGTTATAGTCAACTAAGCCACTCTTGGATTTTGATTCTCAAGAGTTTTTTCTCTATAATCAAGAGAAAACGATTGGTGGAGGCCGTTTTAGACGATGATTTTGTATGCAAAATGAAGCTTATTCATTTAGATTGTTGTTATACCACTATATAGTACAATTAGGAATAAATATGTAGTAAACTTGTAGTTTGTTTTGGATGTTATCTCATGTACGTACGTTTCTTTGTATAGTTTTAAGTTGTTTGCTTATTTGTGTAGCTTCTTCCAACTTATAAAAGGAAATGACTTATTCTTAACAATTGTGTTGTGTGTAGAAGTGTTTTTAATTGTTTAGATGCACTACAGTGCTCATAATAATTTGTACCAATATTTGTAACTTTGAGAGACAAACAATATATATATATATATATATATATATATGTTACAGATTTAGAAAATTACTTGAGCTCTTCTGTGCGAGAAGGATTATTAGTTAAGTTAGTTAGACTCTGAGCTATTTTTCCTCTTTGCTTAAAAAATCTGAAATTCTGCAGTAATAATATGATATAAAGGTTATTCCGACGTAATTAAGTGTGTCGCCGCATGAATGTCTTTTGATCAATCTTAGTTATGACCGAACTTAGTGAGCTAGTTAGGCATTGTAATTAGCTCTTGCATCTTAGCATTTGAGATATAATATATGAATAAATATAGTTATTGTATTATTGAAATATTGTTATTGTATTATTGTTATCATATTAGTTTTATAATATTGTACAACTTTTTTCAAATATTTATGTTGCTTTAGGTGGTAGGAGAATCAAGGAAGAAGGAGGAATATATGTGCTTCCCAGAGCACTACTGTTCTTGTTATTCCTTCTTCTATGATGTTGTCAACAGAGGAGAAGAGCTTAAGTGTGTGAGTTTCACTTTCCTCATAATCGTCTTACTTTGCTATGTCAACATGTTCAATAACTTAACCTTGCTTTTCAATTTCTAGTGTAAGCATCAATTAGCTGCAAGACTTGCTGCCTCGACTGCAACATGCCTTGACGTTAAGGTTTCTGATGAGGAACTGACTTTGCTGCTGTAATGGCCCGCACTTTTCATTAGAACTATCTCGTATTAAATATCTCATAATTAATTAAATTACGCTTATGAATCAAATATCAATTAGCAAATTGATAATAATTCCTACATTTCGAACTCGTTTCAATTTAAATCTCATTATAAATGAGAGTTAGTATGAGATAAAAATCCTTATTGTTTAGTATTGAGAATCCTTATCATTATTATCCTAAATTGACTAATTATTGTTATTATTATTAAACCTTATGGTAATCTATATCTATATATATATTAAAACAAGGTTTTCAATTGAACATCAATTTCAATGGCAATTATGTAATTATATGCAAATTAATGTCTCATTACATAAATGTAAATTAAATGATTTAAGTTACTAATAAATAATGATTAAAGCCCAAATAATTGGCAAATAAAAGTAATATTCCAATTACTTGGCAAATGAAAGTAATAAAAGTAACTATTCAATTTTTTTGTATAACTATACTTTTTACTTTTTAATTTATTTGTATGTAAAAACATGTACAATATACATCATAAATTAAATATTGTGATGAAAATTATAATTAGATATATGATATAAAAAATAATTTCATTTGAACAAGTTACTATTATTTTAAATCGAAATAACTAAAAATGTGAAACAATGTTACTCTTTTTTAACTTGAATTTGTATGGACCGTTACACAAGAAGTATATAATTGTGTGTCTTAAATAATTATAATCAAAATAGATTATATTACTTTTAACTCTTTTTGTGCATCGCACGGGTACACAAACTAGTTATAATAAGAGTATAGTACAAGACATTATATATATATATATATATATATATATTATTTGTGTGATAATTCATTTAGTATATGAATGGATAATTAAATAAAATCAAAATTTTAAATACAACCTATTCTAGTGATGGAGGTCACCATCGATTAAATGGAAGGATGGAAATCTTCCATCATATTGTCATAATCTAAAGGCAAATACAACACAAATAAATAAGAGTACAAAAAGGCAAATCAGAATTATATGTGTACATAATGTGGAGTACGAATAAATACTTTTCATAAAGAAAATAGAGTTTTGATACTACATTAACACATAAAAACAAATAAAGTCTAATAGTACAAATCAAAGAAATCAAAATCTGAATTTAGAGTGGAGTGGCGGTTGGAATAAGGGAAGGATGGCAGGAGCTGCCACTTCCAAATCCCTGCACAAACAAAGAAGATGCATAGAACAGTCTCAAATAAAAAAATAAAATCAAAGGTTAAATCTGGAGCAGGTTGGGCGACTCAAAAGAAAGGGAGGCAGAACTACTGTTTACATTCCCATGCCCTGCATAAAAAGGAAAATACTTAGGACAATAACAAAATTTAAAAGTTAATATTACGCAGGAGAGAACCGCACAGGAAATCAATCGTTAAGGCATGGAAGGTTTTGGTAGATGACCTATGTTCTATTAAGTATATTAAGTATACTTTCTTTAATGAACTTAGAAACAAGAACATGAGTATATTTATATATATATTTAAACAAAATAATATCATAGAGCTCATCTTCCATAACCTTACAGATTCGAATTTAGTTCATATTCATGTCTCCCTTTTACTTAACTCAAATAAGCAGAACCTGACTTTCAACAAAACATAAACACATTTCCAGATTATAGCTTTAAAGTGCTATGTCAAACTCTTGCTAAAATTTTCTATACCTTAGGATCCAACTCACATAACACAACAAACAAACATAGTCTATCAAGTACTGAAAACAATAAGGTAAAGGTATACTTAGCTACAAGGAGTTTCTCTGCAAACAGAATCGCCCCATAACACCCCGCACAAGGCAAAGCTCAGACCTTGACCCCACACCAATCTCATTTCTCCAACTTTGAACCGTTTCTAAATCTTAACCAAAAATAACAAAGAAACCAAAAAAAACCCAAAATCTCAAATACATCAAAAACTGAGAAGATTTAAAATGTATGAATTACAGTAACAAATTGCATATTTCTTTTAAAATAAAACTTAGGCTTCTGCCTTAGGACGACTCTAAACACCAAAAAAAAAATGGGAGAGAAGGATAAAATTTATACCCTGAACTGAACTCCCGCGACATCTCCACCGAGAGAACAGCCGAGGGCGGCTTCAGGGGAGCGCCGACGAGGCTCCGCTACGCAACTGAGAGAAAAGAAGAGATAAGTCATTAATAGAAAAAAAAATGTATAAATCGAAATCTAAAATGTAAAAATGGATTAGAAATTTTCTCTTGAATAAACATCCAACCAAATCGAACATCTAATATGAAATTAAAACATGCATGGTAATAAAATTTAGAACTTGGTAGAGAAAAGAAAGATATTTAGAAATTGAGAGTGATTACTGTGGAGAGAAAGACGATGACTGCTCGGCAGTTTGGAGACGACGGCGGCTGGACGAGCACGGGCCAACGTGAACCGCTGCCCTCTATCGTCCATCAAAGCAAACTTCTAGAGAGAGATAGACTACTGAGTAGAGCAAGGAGAGAGGTTTCCGGCGGGACAGGAAAACAAGCGAGAGAGGGGGTGAGATCATTTCTTTCTTTTATTTATTTTCGGAAAAATAGGAATCGAGAGGGAGGCGAGGAAAGGCAGGAGAACCGGCGAGTGCTCCGAGAGAGAGCAAGAAGGGGGCTGCTGCTCCACTGCTGTGATGCAGCGTGAATGCGTGGAATGGAAGAACACGACCAAAGAGAGAATTCTCGTCTATTAAAATATCAAAAGCTGCTACAACATGCGATTAACAAGGATTAAATACTAGCCTTAATCGCCACAAATACGAGAAATAACAAAGAGGTCCGAAACATAAATTCAAAAATGCAAAAGAACCCAGAAAAATACTAAAAATGCAAGTTTGACCCTCTAAATGATTTCGCCACCATTTGCGCCGCATCATGCTCTCCGGGGCAGAGAAGATTCGTCCTCGAATCTGGAGCCGCATCATCATCAGAGGAAGAATCACCAGCAAAAGGCACGAGATGCTTGACGTTGAACACGTCAGAAGTGTGGATATGACTCGGTAGACGAAGGCGATAGGCATTGGAGTTGATCTTCTCGACGATTTCCAAAGGGCCGATCTTCTTGGAAGCAAGCTTAGAATATTCACGCGCCGGAAAGCGATCCTTAGTTAAAATAGCCCAAACAAGGTCACCAACCTCGAAATCAACGGCGCGGCGCTTGAGATCAGCCTGGGCCTTGTACTTCGCGGTATTAGTCACCAACTGGTCATGCGTCTGAAGATGAACTTGGTGCAGCTGGGCAACAAACTCGTCAGCAGTGGCATGAGGGCGGACCTTGCTGGGTAGAGCAAGCAAGTCAAGGGGGCCATGAGGGGAGACACCATACACCACGTGAAATGGGCTAAAGCCAGTAGTACGATTTACAGCGTGGTTATGAGCAAACTCAGCCTGAGGGAGCTTGAGGTCCCACGCCTTGGGGTGATCACCAACTAAACAAAGAGATTACCAAGGGAACGGTTGACCACCTCTGTTTGGCCATCCGTCTGAGGGTGATAAGCACTACTGAAATTCAACTGGGTATTAACAGCTCTTCACAAACTCCGCCATAAGTGGCTCACAAAGCGCGTATCCCGATCAGATACAATAGAGGTAGGCAGGCCATGGAGGCGGTAGACATCGCGAAAATAGAGTTGGGCAACAGCGACAGCGTCAGAAGTCTTCTTGCAAGGAATGAAATGAACCATTTTCGAAAACCGATCAACCACCACAAAAATGGAATCACTCCCGCGTTGGGTCCGAGGAAGACCAAGGACAAAGTCCATACTGACATCAGACCACGGCTGGGTGGGAATAGGCAGAGGCATGTATAGACCAGCGTTGGAAGAACTTCCCTTGGCTAATTGACAGACACGGCAACGAGCCACAAACTTGCCTACCTCTCGCCGCATCGAAGGCCAAAAGTAGGATGCCGCAAGCAACTGTAGGGTCCGATCATGACCCACATGTCCCTCGTTGTGGAGCTCCTGGATAATCTGCAAACGAAGGCTGCAAACAGGAATACACAACTGGGTACCCCGGAAAAGAAAGCCATCCTCCAAAATAAACGCTGTGGGTTCGCCCTGCTGAATCTGTGCCAGAACAAGAGAGAAATAAGAGTCATCCACATACAAGTCCACAAAAGAGTCAAAACCCGGAACATGTATACGCATCTCCGTAAGAAGACCATGACATCGACTGAGGGCATCAACGACACGGTTAGAAATGCCGGCTTTGTGTTGGATGACGAACGTGAACTGCTGAAGATAAGAAATCCATGAGGCATGTCGGTGAGAAATCTTATCTTGGCTGCCCAAATACTTAAGGGAGTCATGATCCGTATATAGAACGAACTCCCGCTGAAAGAGGTAATGACGCCAGTGTTTGATCGCCTGCACAATAGCATAAAACTCGACATCATAGGTACTGAAACGAAGCTTGGCACCAGAAAGCTTTTCACTGAAGTAGGCGACAGGTCGGCCGCACTGACTAAGAACAGCACCAATACCCGTCTTGGAAGCATCACAGTGGAGCGCAAACGGGAGGGAGAAATCCGGCAGCACAAGGATCGGGGCCGAGATGAGGCGCTGTTTAACCGCAATAAATGCAGCATCGGCTTCAGTAGTCCAAAGAAACTTACTCCCCTTCATACAGTCTGTGATAGGGGCCATGAGGCCACTAAAGTGAGGAATAAAACGCCTGTAGAAAGACGCCAACCCATGAAAACTCCGTACCTCAGTAATGGAGGAAGGTTTGGGCCAGTTAGAGACAGCAGTGACTTTCCCGGGGTCAGCCATAAGTCCATTGCGTGAGACCACGTAACCCAAGAACTGAACAGACTCTGTTAAGGCACATTTAGCAGGGGCTGCATAAAACTTGTCACGACGGAGGACAAGTAAGACCTCACGCAGGTGGTGAAGATGCACGACGGGGCTGGAACTGTAGATCAGAATGTCATCGAAATAAACGACGACAAACTTGCCAATGAAAGGACGGAGTGCTTGATTCATGACACGCATGAATGTGCTAGGGGCGTTGGAAAGGCCGAACGGCATTACCAACCACTCATAGAGGCCTTCCCGCGTTTTGAACGCCGTCTTCCACTCATCGCCCATCCGAATGCGAATCTGATGATAGCCACTCTTCAAATCCAACTTGCTGAAGACACGAGCACCACCCAACTGATCCAACAAGTCATCCAATCGGGGAATGGGAAAGCGATACCGAACCGTAATCTTGTTGATGGCTCGGCTGTCCACACACATGCGCCACGTGCCATCCTTTTCGGGAGTAAGGAGGGCCGGAACGGCACACGGGCTGAGGCTCTCCCGGATGTGGCCTCGGGCAAGAAGCTCCTCAACCTGTCGCCGCAATTCTTCGTGTTCCTTCGGACTCATCCGATAGTGAGGTCGGTTCGGCAGTGCAGCACCAGGCACCAAATCGATGTGGTGCTAAATATCGCGCAAGGGAGGCAAATCAGAGGGCAAGGACTCGGGAAACACATTAGCGAACTCCTGCAACAAGGGTTGCAGTTCAGCTGGCGGGCTGTGGGGCGAGACGTCACCCACAGGCTGGGCCAGCAGCGCGAAAACAAGGCCCGATTCCTCCATGGCGGACTAGAAAGGGACACGGGATAGGAGGGTTGCCGGGGGCGACGGTGTAACGGCGGATGAGGTGGACTTGGGCTTGGTAGGAACCAGCACAATTTTCTTGCCACAGAACAAGAAGGAATAGGTGTTGCCACGACCATCATGTAGGACAGTATTGTCATATTGCAATGGGCGCCCCAACAATAAGTGACACGCGTCCATGGGGACCACATCACAGTAGATGGCGTCTTGATACGTAGGACCAATAGAGAAGTTCACCAAAGCACGTTTCGAGACCAGAATATCGGTGCCTTGACTGAGCCAGGAGAGACGGTAGGGTCGGGGATGGGGTTCAGTCGAGAGATTCAGCTTGGAGACAGCCACCTCAGAAATGATGTTCTCACAACTACCTGCATCAATAATAAAAGTGCAAATCTTTCCACCAATAGTGCAAGTAGAATGGAACAGGTGAGTACGCAACCAGTCAGGCGCAGGAGCACGAGGGGATAAACAGGTCCTACGCAACAACAATAGGGGGCCAACATCGCCCGAAACAAACTCTTCCACCACGTCATCAACGTCATCATCATAAATAGGAGTATCAAACACAGGAGCAGACGCATGATCAAGAGTATCAGTGAAAAGGCCACGATTACCACTACCAGAGGGAGGGTGAGGGCAATCTGCCTGTATGTGGCCAAGTTCGCCACAGTTGAAGCATCCACGGGCACCGGGGCGACCCTGGGCAGGGGTGGAATACCCGCGGGGAGGGGCCGAAGTGGGAGGTGTTGAACGTTGTACAGGAGCAGGACCCTTGGGACCAGGGGTCGACGAACTGGAGCCGGCTGCGAGGCCCGAGGGGGGCCGAAAACTTGCAGTGGCTCGCCGGGCGGCCTGCTTTTCTGCTTGAGAGGCGCTCTGATGAGCCTCAGCCACGGTCAAGGGGTCAAACATGTTGAGAACGTCCTGCAACTAGTTGCGCAGGCCACCAATATACCGGGAAACGAGTTGACTAGGAGACTCGTGGAGAAAAACACGGGCAAGGAACTCATAGAACTCAGTTGAATACTCATCCACAGAACGAGGACCCTGGAGTAAGTTCTGGAAACGCTGGTACAATTCCCTGTCAAAGTTATAGGGTAAAAACGTAGCCCTAATATGCTTTGTGAACTTGTCCCAACTAGTAATTTTGGACTTGCCCTGGCGCACGCGTGTATGTTTTAGTTGCTGCCACCACGCTTGTGCACGCCCAGTCAAGCGCGTCGTCACTACAGAGACACGACGATCATTGGGAACCTCCTTGAAGTCCAGAATCTCGTCGACTTGAGAGAGCCAATCAATCAGCTCCTCCAGTTTGAGGTTGCCGGTGAAGGGGGGAATCTCCACCTTGAAACCCTGCTCCCATCGTTGATTATGGATAGGGCGTCTGGGGGCGCCGAAAGGGTTGTCGTCCGAAACAGTAATGTCGTCATCCGCCTGGCGGCGGAACCGTGTGGCTTCATCCAATCGTTGCGCCAATAAATTGATCTGTTGTTGCAGTTCGGCATTAACACGGCGTAGATCAGCAACTTCGGCATGAACAGCAGCGGGCATCCGCGGTTCGCGTCTGGGAGGCATGTCGCAGGATCGGCCGCTCTGATACCACTCTGATGCAGCGTGAATGCGTGGAACGGAAGAACACGACCAAAGAGAGAATTCTCGTCTATTAAAATATCAAAAGCTGCTTCAACATGCGATTAACAAGGATTAAATACTAGCCCTAATCGCCACAAATACGAGAAATAACAAAGAGTTTCGAAACATAAATTCGAAAATGCAAAAGAACCCAGAAAAATACTAAAAATGCAAGTTTGACCCTCTAAATGATTTCGCCACCATTAGCGCCGCATCATGCTGCTTGCTCTAGAAAGAGAGAGAAGGGGCCTGCTATGGGAAGAGAGAAAGAGAGAGTCATCGAGAGAGGGGAGTAGGGGATCTAGAAATTGATGGCCGGTGATGAGTAGGTTTAGGTGTAAGATTTAATTAAGTTAATTAAAATTGTGGGCTTTGATTAATTAACAATTATTGGCTGAAATATATAAAAAGAAGGCGGCTATGTTTTATTTCTAATGGACCAAAAATTAATAAAATTTATGGGCTGCATTAAGAAATGAATTGGTCCAGTCATATTTAATCAATGAGTCGGATTTTGGGTCGCGATTTGTACCGGTTGAATAAAGAGTTGGGTTGAGGAGATAAATTTATGTTATGATTCAACTATTAAATTTGAGTGAGTATAGGTATTTAGAATAAATAGGCTTGGTTCTTAATTCCAATAGGTTTAGTATTCTTAATAAAGTTGGGCTAAAATTTCAAATAACCATGCTAAACCCAATCCTTATATAATGAAATGATATCTGATTAAGATTTCTATTAGCTTATAAGGCTTAATGTAATGCCTTAAAATTTTGAGCATAGAATTTTTTTTAAAATAAAAATTCTATAATCCAGTACTAATTAATTGGATTAAGGCGTTAAAATAAATTAGGATTTAATGACTATAAAAGAAAATCCTACAAAATTATTTTAGAAAATAGTTTAAGTACCACTAATGAAGTTAAGATACAAGAATGATTCTCGAAATAGTATTTCCTCACAAATTAGAATGAGATTTAATACTCAATTTGAGTATCTTACTACGAAGTTTAATTAAAGGTTACTACGGGTGTGGGAGTCTGAAGACACGAAGAGGTTAATCTTAGAAGAAGAAGTAAAACTCATCGAGGTAGACTTTCTTATACAAAAATCAAAATGTGTGTGCTTATCCGTATTTATGTTATTTCTTTCCAAAAGTTTTGAATCGAAATTGATATTTCAAGTATTGTCTGCCATAAAATATTTTATGTTTTGTATGATGCCTATTTGATATGATTAATCGAATTCGGGTTCCAGTGGGTAAGCAACCCCGCTCGGACTAGTGCACACAATATGACTGTGAATCAACGAAGGTGTTGACCGATTAAGTGTCCGCGGAAGGTGGCCACCTTTCCGGTACACATTAGATATAGATATGGTAGATTACTAAAGAACTTAGACAGCTGTCGAACTTAGGTTTCACAAAAAGGATTTAGTGAATGCAGGTGCTTTAAAGACAAAATCCCTACGTTTCACTCGACATGGCATGACAAATATATTTGTAAGTATGCGTTTTCGGCATGTGTCTACTGAGTACTTTCGTACTCATCCCTACATATATTTCTAAATGTGCAGGTTGAGCTATGATGGGAGGAAGTGCTCTACAAGGCTTTGTCGATCTCTTTTTTGCTATTTTGAACACTTGGGGTTTACATGTCCTCATACATGTAAACTTTATTTTGATCATATTTCCGCTGCAGATGTTGATGTTCCTTGTTATGAATCTATATTAGACTTCTTTTAAACTCGGTTCTACTTACCGGTAATTTTAAAACCGAATTCTATGCTATGAATCATCTATATTATTGAAGTATCTTTCAGTTCCACCGATATTCCGTCAACCCCTTTTCTATCCCCGCTTCTTTAATCCTTCCCTTAGTCACGTTTTCCCGACTTCGCTATCCTTAGCGAAGGGTGGTCGTCACAGCTGCTCTCCAAGTTATGAAGAATTGGAGCAGCTATGGAGAACCCTTATCTTTTCCTCACTAGGTTTCCTCAGTAATGAAGTTGGTTATCTTGCAACTACAGTACAAGTTTGGCTCTACAAGTTCAGGCATTTTTTTGTTGTATATATGATGATGAACACATAGATTTGCTTAATCTCGACTTTTATGATTTTGTATCGGATGTTAGTTGATTGTTTTAAGTTAATGATATGATATTTTCTAGTAAAGTTTATGTATTTTATTATTTTCAGAATATTAATTTATCTATATTTCAAATATATAAAAATGTTTATATGAAAATAAGAAAAAATATTATTCAGGACCATAGAATACATGACGGTTCACTAAGAAAATGTCATCTAGACAGTTTAAACATAAAAGCATCATCTATAATACTTCATAAATGATAATAAAATATGAAAAAAACGTCATGTATTAACACTTAACATTACAGTTGATAGCATTATAGATAACGGTAAATAAACGTCATGTATGTGCGCTAAAAATGCGATCATAACACCACCTATCTTAACACTTTGATTTTTACATAGATGACACAAAATATCCATCATCTATGAGCGTATTTTTAGTAGTGGTGATAACTTTATTTTACCACTTTGACAAAGGGAATATTTTGGATTTGAACTGATGACATGGTTGTTCATTATTTCTTCATACCATAATATAGTTTTACAATATCCACATTTATAGAGTGGATCACCAATATCGCAATATTCTGTTAATTTTAAGTAAAATTATTTTGATAATTAATATATAATTTTAACATATTAATATATGCATGCATATTATAAACATTTGTTTTATACTAAATAATAGATCTTCTAAGGCATGCATAAATTCATATTATAAAGTATACTAAATATATAAAACGTAGATTGTGTACCTGTTGACGTTTCCTCCATATTCGATACATTAATCATGTCCAACATGTATGTCGTCCTTTCAAATGTACTTTGATAATTGACTTGATTTTCATCACATAGCTTAAAATCACTTATCGGATACAAAGAACTTAAAATGAAAATATATAATAATAAGTTCATATATATATATATATATATAACATGTAAATATTATTATATTGTCTAGCATACCATTGCGCGTATCATAAATTAATGAAGAAGGTATGTCATCTCGTAGGTCATCTCCTTCACATGAATTATGATTTTTTGTATTATCTTTTTTTGATTTTTTATGAGGCCGCTCTATATTCTCTACAATAAATATTTAAATTAACATAAATATATATTACTAAAATAAATTATGAAAATAATTCAAATAAAATAACATTATTTATATTTGAAATTAAAATATCAAATAAAAAAGTGAAATATAATAAAATGGTAAATTAATAAATCTGTATTTATTTTTCATGTTAACTAAATTAATATTTTTTCTAAATTTTTATATCTATCATTGGATTCCTACATTATTTTCAATAATATTTATTCATATGGAAAGTTTGGTTAAGTCTTATTATTAGGTTATGAAATTTATAATTGTTATTTTTTTTTAATGATTAAGATTTTTATTTTTTATTGTAACTTAAAATTGGTGACTATGAGTAAATTTTGTATACTAATATTTTATATTTTTAAGATTATGATTAAGATTTATATCTTTTTATTGTAACTTAAAATTCTTTTTTATATTTAAAAAAGTATCATATTTTAATTAATATTGATGGCCACGATGATAAAATATTGATGGTTATATTCTTAAGCTTAATTAAATATATTTACTCTTAATAAATTATATAATTATTCTTTTAGGATTTTAAATCAATATTTGATTTATTAAATCTTTAATATTTTCATTTTTTTTATTAATGAGTAGAATAATTATTCAAGATAAATTACTTGGAATAATTTAATCTCATGCTAAAATGTTAATTTAAATTTTATAGGCTAGTATTAATTTTAATTAATATTATTTCAGAATTTATAAAGATTGAAAATAATACTACTAATTTCATATCTTAATTACTTTAACTATTTGGGCTTAATTTAACTATTTATTTATTCAATCCATTTAAATAATAGTCTGGCCCAAATGAATTTATTTTTCTAGTTCATTCTAAAGATTTATTGACCCCATGTTGATAAATCAACCCGACTCATTAATATTAATCCTATTAGCCCATTTCAATTTAATTAAAAATTGATCCATGTAACTTGCTAAACTCGGCCCATACTAAATTAAAATCCAGCCAATTAGACTAATCTGACCCGACTCATAATTATAGTTAATTTAATCATCTAACCTTACTTCTTTCTTCATATCTACCGTTATCTCACTTTTCTCTCTGGGACACACACACAATTCAATCTCTCTTCTCACTCTCATCGTCGCTCTCTTCCTCTCTCGGTTCCTCACTATTCTCTCTCCCTATCCTCGGCTCTCTTAGTTCTCGGCCTTCAACTCTCGATTCTCTCCTAGTTCTCTCTCCCCTCGGCTGTCTCTTTGCTATTCTCGGTGGAAAGCTCATCGGAGCTCCATCGCGGTAACCTCAAGGTAAAGGTCTTATCATTATCTATTTCAATTTCTAAATTTATAGATTCTTATGTTTTAGTTACATATCTTTATTTTTTGAAAATTTTACTACCTTTTGTTAATCTGTAACACTCGATATTGACAACTTTCTGCCCTCTCTATTGGCGGTTGAACGGCCGAATCTGACTGGTTGAGCGGCGAGGTGCTCACCGGATTAGTGCAGAGTCGCCTGCTACCTCAGGTATGTCCCTAACCCTTTACTTTCTATTTAAAATTTTATAGTTTGAATCTCCATTGCATGTATTATGTAAAATCTAGATCTGTGTAGATCAAAGTAGATTAGTAATGTTTATATATTTGTAATATCTAGATTTGTGTAGATCTAATTATGTTTCTCTCCACATCTATGTAGATCTACTAATGTTATCTCAATTAAATTTACCCAATATAGTGTAACTATCTACTGATGTGCAATCCAACCTTACCTATCAGAAAATTGGTTACAGGCTGAAAATGATACCATTGGGCAGGAACTTCAGAAGCAACTTGAAGCTGCTGGTAAGATGATCGACACCTTCTTCCTAATACGATAATAGAAAACTGACATGTTTTGAGTTTTAGTGTTATCCTGTTCTTTCTAAAGACAAACTCGAAAAATGTATGCACCTTCCCTTTCCATCGTGTCAGCAAGAACATGTATATATTCGAACATAAATTACAGTTAGTATAACACAAGAAGTTTGTGAACTTGGTTGTTGATTTATTGTACAAAACCCTGCCTGCCTCTGCATATGCATGTTCCCTATTTGATATGTTAGTCTAGTTTTTCCAATTGAATGCTAATCTGTGCATGTTAAATATCTATGTATGTTAATAATCTATAAAACTATAAGAATGCTAACGTTTAAAAATGCTTATAATATGTCTAGAATTGAAATATGCTTAGAATTTCATGGAAAACATAAAAATCTAACATCAGTGACTTTATTTAATAGGCAACATAGTACGTGTTATGGTTGCGTAATTTTCTATTCGATCTCAATTTCCTCCCCTGCAGATGAGGATCAGTTTGATCTGAAAGGTAAAAATAAATGTTAATATGTTATTACATTAACAAAATCTACTAATAAAATTATGAGCTCTTGGGCAGAAGCCCTAATTCTGATTTGAATTTCAGAATCTGAATTTATAACATAAAGTTCAAAAAATTATATTTTTTTCTCAATTTGTAATTTTTCGTTATTCCGACTCCCTTTCTAATTTTCTTGACTCATTGTCTCTCTACTTTCAGGTTAACAACCGAAGCTCACCGCTGCTATGCTGTCGGCCCTCTCACTCTTTCTTTAATCTTCTTTAATAGAAATTGTCTCCTTTCAAACTCAAATGACAATCTTGGATGGGCCAGTGTTAATGACATTCTTGGAATCAATACATTCATATTCTCATTCTTACCGCTAAACGTTTGTGCCTCTATCACATGCTTTTCAAGCTTTGTAACCATTAATCTTGTTTCATTACACAATCCGGATGCATGATCAATGTTTCTCAACAACATAACTGGTGTGCCTTCTTTTATATATATATAAGAAATTCTGGTGTATGCACTTGACAATTCTGGTGTATGCACTTGACGGTAATGAATCATATATAGAGAGGATCGGAATAGGATTACATTTACATAAACAGTAGTAGGTAGGCTCTATTCAATATTCCTCCTCCGTACTACGTTTTGTAGAAGGCGTAATTAGCGCTGTAATGAGAGGTTTAAGTTTCTCCGACGCCACAATAATCCCCCAGAACATGATTCTATACACAAACACCATCCCTATTATCACCGCCAAATCCACCCACTTGGACCTACCCATTTCCATCTCCCAAACACTCCTTAAAACCTCCTCTCCCCTCACCTGCCCGTCCGGCAGCCTCAGCCCCTCGAACTCGTTCTTGTAGAACCCCTCGTTCGCGTAGTGATGGAGCGACATGTAGTACACCGGAAACTTCCAGAACGCCTTCGGCATTTCTCCGGGCAGTCGGAAAAATCCGTCGTTCAGGATCATCACGCCTTGGATCCCGGCGCCGGCGATGATTCCGATGAGGAAATCCGGCACCACGGCTGCCACCACCATCATCAGGCTCTCCACCACCATCATGCAGGCGAACAGCAGCGCCGTGAAGTAGGCGAAGTGGTCGGCACCTCGTTGGAGGCCGATGAGGTAGTACGCGATCGCTCCGGGGACTACCGATACAAGTAGAAGGTACGGCACGGAGGAGATGGTGTTTCCAACCATGAACGCCGCCGTGCTGTAGTGGCCGTTGAGCCGCTCGCGTGCGAATATCTGCACATTGATGAACGAATCAAGCTATTTGTGAAACCTGGCCTCGACTCCATAATAGTCAAGCTTGAACATGCATTCATATATATATGTATATAGTTTCTTTTACAATTCATATTTTTTTATGATTTACTCTTTTGTTTTTATAAAAATATAATCAGTTTCTATAAATATTGTTTACTACTAAATAATGAAATCTATTCTTAAAGAAAAAAAGTATTTTCAAAGTAAATTTGATTTAGAAAGCTCGTTGAGTTTGATTACGTTTGTGTGGCTCAAAATAAATGGGTTAAATTTGAGTATGATAATATTCATCTCAAGAATTTAATTAGTGTATGTTGTTTGCTTGTTTAATGATTTTTTTTTATTACCAAATTTGGGTGAAGGATAGGAGTTCCCCTTCATGTCTCCCTCTCTAGTTTCTAATTTCAATTTTTATAATCAAATTTATTATTTTAATTTATATTATTAAAAATAAAAAATCATTATAATTAATATTTATTTATAAAATAACATTTAGAAAGAATACATACTTATTTTTAAATTTATCAACTCTAAAATAAATTACAATATATGTTGTAATTTAACTTTATACTTAACAAAAATATTTATTATATTTAAATAATATATATAATTATTTTAAATTTTAAATATCACAATTTATTTATAATAATATAATGAATCATAATTAACAATTATATAAAAATATTAATTTTGTTAAATTATATTTCATCCGTCCCACTAAGCTTAGACACAATTTCCTTATCGAGACGTCCTGCTAAGAATGACACATTCCAAAAATAGTAAAAGTTGTCTCTTAAAGGTGTGGACCCTACCACCTTTATCACTTTTACACTACTTTATATATTTTTCTTAATAACCGTGTCCAAAAATTTTGTGTTATATTTATTGGGACCGATGAATTACATTCTAGTTTTGAATTTCTTAACCATAAAAATTAATTAAAAGTGATATTAAATATTAACAAATAAGTATATACCCTATTTGGCTAGAATAGACTGTAGTATATTAACTATTAAGTATACGATTAAACTAAAATATTTAAATTTAAATTCATAAATAAAATAAAAATAATTAATTAAACATAGAACGTGAACACAAAAGTCAAATATTGAATGTGGTTGAGTTGTAGACTAGATATTTCTTGTTTTTCCATTAAGAAAGGCATAGTTGAACAGACTATCAACATGTAGAAATAAAATAAAGATAAAATATAATCGAATGAAACAAAGTCAACATATATATGTATGAGACTTACTTTCATATCCTCCACGAAGGAAGGGAAGCCTCCAATAGCCATAAAGGTCATGAAAGATGAAACAAAAACCAGCACTGAAGCCCTTGCCTGCAGTCCAAATTAATCAATATTGAGATAATCAACTTATTTAATAATCAACATATATATACGCAATTTGGGTATTTAATAATCAACTTATTTAAGGTTGTGGCACTATTTACATGTACTAATTAGTAGCAATATTTCTAGTGAATGATTTTGTTTAATTATTACAGACAATATATAGAAATCATGCAAATATATATATATATAGGAAGTGGTTCAGGTAAAAAGAGAAATTAAAGTAGGAAATAAGAAATGATCTGGGCCATTGATTTGGATGATCGGACGGATCTGATCTACTTAAAAAGGCGGTGCATTCCATCACTTTGAACGATGCACGAAGGATATTTTGGTAACAAATCCCCTATACGCGTTCATACGCGTTCAAAATACAATGCATTTAATAGTTAAATGCAATGCATAACTCAATTACATCTTCACAATGCATTTTACAGTTAAAAACAATGCATTTACCAGTTAAAAACAATACATTTAACAATTAAATTACTGATTTGGCCTTAATTACTATAAAATAAAAATTGCGCGTGCATTGTAGTATAACAATGCATGAAAAATTCGGCCAAGATCTCAACCGTCCGATCATCCACTTAAACGGTTGAGATTATTTCCTATTTCCTACTTTAAAATCCTGTTGTATATGATCTATATCCTATATATATATATATAATTAATTACTCTTTGGAATATTAATGTTATGGTTAAAATAGGTAGCATATGTAAAGAAAGATATACCTGAATAGAACTATAAGAAGTGCCGATATCATGAAAAACTGTTCCGACACATAAGCACAAAGCAATATAAATGGCAAAGCGAAACCAATAATATCCGACGTCTCGAAACATATTCAAAGAAGATCTTCGTGTTAGAACTGCACATTGCCTTATCAATCCTGCTGCTTGCCTTCCTTTCTTCTCCACCGATTCATTCTTCTACAAAATTAAAACCAAATTCACTCAAACTCCTCATTTAACCCATTCATCAAATATATGTGACTGTGTGAATCTATACTGTCCTTTTTCACAGTAGAAAAGATTTCAAAAGTTTGTTGTAATTATATCTGCACATTGCTCTCTTTCTATCATGATAATATATATGAAGACAAAGAAGTTAAATTACCTGTAAGCATATCTCATCCACATACTGTTTCAATTGTCGGAAAATATCTGAAGAACTGTATGCCTTTACCAGAATCTCAATAGCTTCTTTTGCACTTCTTTTCCCCCCAAATCCTTGTTCTATATCCTCCTAATAGTAATACACATCAAATTACAACCATGCATGTAAATACACACACAGTACGTATAAGGGAAGTAATTAGTTAAAAATGCGTATATAAATTGCGTACTCACCGAATCAAAGTCCTGATTAATAGTTCTGAGATAGTGATCAGAAGGGTTCCTCTTTGGTGGACAAACAAATCCATTCGTTTCAAAAAACTACTCCATAATATTGTATTGCACGAACAAAACAATCTCATCATCACATACATATATTAATTTGTCAAAAGTAACAATTTAATTGGAATAAATATATTATATTATTATGAGGTGGAAACTACCTGGCTTGCTGCTGAAGTGGGCCCAAAATAGACAGTCTGACCAGAGGAGAGAAGGCAAAGGTTATGGAAAAGCTCAAAGACCTCAGTACTAGGTTGGTGAATTGATGCAACCACACTTATCCTCTCGTTGAGCGCAAGTTTGAGTATCCGGTTGATGACGTGGTAGGAGGCGGCGCTGTCGAGGCCGCTCGTGGGTTCGTCCAGAAACAGCAGCTTCGGTCGCCTCAAGATCTCGATGCAGATGCTGACTCTCCTCTTTTGGCCGCCGCTCAGCCCTCGTACGTTCCACCCTCCGATCCTCGTGTGGGCCGCCTCGCCCAGCCCCATCTCTATTATGGTAGCCTCCGCTCTCTCCCTTTTCTCAGATCCCGACATGGAATCTGGAAGTTGGAGGAGAGCCGAGTAGTACACCGCTTCCCTTACTGTCAGCGTGCTCACTAGGGCATCGTCTTGGGGCACGTATGCCTTGACAATGTATATATATATATAAGGGTTTGTGTTTCGTCAAAAATAAGTAAATGAAATGGAAGTTTTGGGAATTGCGTTATAAGGGTTTGTGTTTCGTCACTTACCGAGGTGCCAAAAGCCAAGCGTTGCTTGCGGCCATTGACGAGGATATCTCCCTTTTGTTTGGTGCTCGAGTCCAGCCTTCCTGTACATTTTGATATGTGTGTGTGTTAAGAGACACCTCCACGTACACGTACGTACATATACATGATATATATATGTAGATATATACCTGCTAAGGCGTCGAGGAGAGTGGACTTGCCGCAGCCGGAGGGGCCCATGATGGCGAGGATCTCGGCGGGCTGGACGTAGCCAGTGAGGCCGCGGAGGATGGGACGCCTCCGGCCGGCGGCCTTGTCGAAGACGGTGACGGAGAGGTCTTTCCAAGTCAAGTGAATGCCGGAAGTAGAAGATGAAAGAGATCCTTTTTTGTTGAGAAATGGTATTGGAGAGGAAGTTTCTAGAGGGCCAGGGCTACTCTCTATTGCGGTTTCCATTTTTTACCGATTTATGTTTGTGTTGAATTGGTGGCGCTTTAATTTGGACATCATACTTATATAGAGTTTATGTTGTTGTTGTAGTATGAATGTAGTATGACATCATATCTATACGTTGGATTAGGGATTAATCCAATAACAAAAATAAAGAGAAGAGCATGAAAATTCCAAGAGATTTGAATTAAGATTATACCTCTTTTACCGGGCCTAAGTGTAGTTGCGATTAGTTGGGCCTCGATTCCGCGGACAGAGTCTGCAAAACAAGTCCGGAGAATGATTGGAGTTCTCCGGGAAGACACTACGACGCTCAAGTTAGTATTTGTAGATTAGAGAATAGTTTACGTGATGAAGGTGTAGGAATATATGAAGTAGAAATTGATAATTGTAACATTAACAATGAAAATAGATTGAGTATATATAGTTTGGAATATAAGGGATAAAAGAGTAATACTACCATGATAACAACTTTTTAGTATATAGGTAGGACAAAATATGACATGTGTCAGTTCTTGTTTAGCCACGTAATTCTCACTCCAAAAAACCCACAGACCCGTAGACCTGTACATTGGGTCTGGCTCTGTCATCTTGTTAAGGACCTCAGATCCTTAACTAGCTAGGTTCTGTCACCCAAAGCTTATCAGCTTTCAGTAAAACAGAACAAGTATTTATAAACGAGTTCTGCCTCACAAAACTCGAATATCAAAACATATTCGATTCTCTTAAACTAGTGAAAACCTTATTAAATTGACTTTCTTAAATTTTTAGCTTTAATACGGCTTATAATATGAGCTACGCTGATATTCGTCCATATCAATATCTTTCGTGGATGATTTTCCAGTGTAAAATTAATGATGGTGTACGATGAATTCTCTTATTATTCAACATCATAATTTAAATTCTCTTATTATTCAACATCATAATTTAATGTATTATCAATTCATATTCATGTAGTGCCTGTACAAACTTCGTTTCACAACCATAATATATATTTAATTTTTGTGTTGATTGTCATTCTCTTAAAATAGATACTTTTATTTTATTATTGCTATTTCACGAGTTTCACACAATGTCTAAATATATGAGTTTGACTTTTGAATTATTCGACAATTTTTAATTTGCAAAAATCGAGTCTGGTCTGGTGATCGATCGAGATTGCTTAACCTAAAATTACTCCACAAAAATTATTAACATTTTAATCCCACACAAAATTTAATATTTCTAGTAATTATTGGGTGTTTGTACTTATTTTACCAAAATAATTAATTATGTTGCTAGATAATCTATTTAATTAATTAATCACATATTTATACTATATTACTTCCTTCTTTCTTAAAGTCTTGTTGTTAATATCCTGAAAGACCCTAATCCAAGGAGTTACCTCAGCGGACTTAAAATCCTGTTAATACCTAGTTGCTAATATCCAAGCGGTTAGGTGCGTTGTTTCCCCTTCCCTTGAAAGTAAGGTAAGACGCTCATAATAATATTTTGTTAAATCAATGAATACATGTATATAACGGAATAGAGCAACTACTCTATCTTCCTTTATAGTTTGGAGTTGTTCTTCGATCATCACTTCTTTTCTATAGGTAAGAACTACTTAAATATGTGATGTCATATTGATTCAATCGATAGTAGGACATGAAAAAATCCAATTAACCTCTATATATTAAATTTGTATATTCACCTTATATATTTCATAATAATTCATTTTACCAATCTCACATTAAACTATATATGATTTTATTTAAAATCTTAATTTTCTAAAGTTAGATTTTTTTATTCAAGCCAACATATACAATAAGTTAAAATTAATATTTTTAGCTTTTTTTTTCAAAAAAGTTCTCAACAGACCTCTTTTAAGGGTCACCGATTCTATTAATTTTTTTACCAGTTTGCTATCATAAAATTTTATTAAAATTTAAAATTTAAAATGGTCGGACTGATATATTTAGCGAATGAGCTGTTGAATTGATATCCGATTCGGATATTAAAAAATTAGGGTAAAGTTGGTGAATGTTAAAAAGCGGTTAACATTTCTTTTTCATATTAGCATGTTTTAAAATTGTCGAAATTATTATTGCAAGGAAAACACTACAGTTTTGATTCATATGAAACAGTTGGATCCTGCGGTTTTTTTTTTTTTTCAAATGTTCTATATATGTTAATATTTTTTCTTGTTCTAAAAGTACGAGCACGAGCTTTAATGAATTTTTTAACAACATGATTAATTATTTTTGATAAAATTTATAAATTTAAGTGTGCTTAGTTTGTGTGATGGATGACCTCCTAAAAAGTTATCAGGATGTGTATGAGTGATGATAAAGTACGCTAGAAAAGACTCGAATGAGAATGATTCCAAGAACATGTATGTATGAGACTCCATATTTAAAAAGAACTTAAAGGATTTGATATTAATTAATTATACCATCAATGTGCATTTTCTTTCTAAATGGTCTATTCATGAAAATTTTAAAGTTAAACATGTGATTGGTTTAGATTAGAGAATTAGGATGGATGACATATAAAATAACTCTCAACTTTTCATATATGTTATTCATTACTTTTCTCTTATACTATTTTGTAATTATAATTTTTTCCTAAAAGAAATAATATTTTTTTTCTAAAAATAATATTTTTTTTTGTAAAAAAATTAGCGAGTAACTCTCGTCAGTCGTCTCTCATTCGTCCCGAATTAAACAAGTATGGAGACCAATACAAAGATTAATTTTTGAAACGAATAAAGAGAGAAAAAAGCAATACCTGCCCATTAATTGCCATTCCTAATTCCTAATAGCTACAAATTTTTGATAAGATTCCACCATCCTTTCATACTAATTATTAATTCAAGATAGTCACTAATGACATTTTTTAGCTTTTTATAATTGAATGATTGTAGCAGGAACTAGCTAGGGGTCAATGGGTGGATAAAATCCGAATCGAAACCGTTAAAATAGTTACAGTTCTGGAATCGGAATCGGACCGTTAAATATTGGTTCTAGATCTGGATCCGGACCGTTAATTAAATTATTAGTGATTGCGGGTTGGGAGAATACCCATGGGTATTTTTCGGGCCTGGATTCGGGCCCGGGTCACCCATGGGTCTCAAACACATATACTCATTCGCTATCTTCATCTCTCCGTTTATTGTTAGTAATTTGATATGTACTGTTCTACAACTATTTTCACCATTAACGACTTCCGATTTCTCGAAAATTCATGATTTTTTAAATTGCGTTTTTTTTTCCATAATTTTTGACTTAATTGGGTATTAAAATAAATTCACTTTTAATAAAATTTATGTAATGATTTATTAAATTCTCGGAGTGAGTAATTCACTTTCGATTTATGTAACAAAAATTTTGATATACTGAAATAAAATTTTCCAAAACCTTCTTACCATTCAATTCAGTAAATACATTTATTCTTATGATAATAACTGGTTTTACTTTTAATTATCTTTAAAAATAAAAATAAAATTCAACGCTCTACTTATGTTCTTTGTAAAATACGATAAGAAAATGATTTATCGTCACTGTTTAAACAACTCTTCTTATGTTCTTCGTATTTTTTTAGGCTATGCAAGTTTTGAATTTTTTCTGTTAATAATGTATTAGACATTTTTTGAGAAAAAAAAAACTCATTAATGGTTCATTTTTATTAGGGGATTGTAAATAAAATTACATGAGGCTAAATTCTTTAATTTTTTTTCTTTTAATTTGAAAATTAAAATATAAAATATTCAATCAACTTTTAGCATTACAGTTGGATACAAACTTTAAATGAACAAAATATAGAGGATGCTAAACTTAGTAAAAAGGATACTTTCACTTTCCCTTTAAAATAAAAAAATTGGGAAAAAAAACTGAAAAAAATTGGAAAAAAAATATATTGCTCAGGCCGGGCCGGGCCGGGCCGGGTTAGAACGGGTTGGGTCGGGTCCGGACAGAATATGGCTGGGTTTGGACATGCCTGAAAAAAAATAAAAAAAAAAATTAATTGGTCGGGCCGGACCGGGTCAGAACCGAAACTGTATCTAGCGGGTTGAGTCGGATCCGGACCGAACATGACCGGGTTTAAACGTGTCTGGAACTTGAATTGAAATCGGAACCATAACTTTGAAATGAACGGGTTTTGACCGGTTCCGAATTTGGTCCGGGTTTTACCCACCCATTGACACCCCTAAAACGAACATATACCATGATGGGCAAATCATATCATATGAGACCATTAAATATATATATCAAGCCATTCCTCATATAAAACACTTTAATTCTCGAGTTCCTCAATAAGTGTTCTATTACAAAAATTTAGAGTTTATTTATTGCAAAATTTTTAGATTATCCTTGTTTTGTGCTTTTTGAAACTTAGTAGTATTAATTACCGTGGATGGAGTTATCACTTATCATGGTAACTAGTTTGTGCACCCGTTCAATACACAGTCAAAATTAAAATTAATAAAATATTTAACTGCAAATTAATTTTTATTTAAAAACTTATGTGAAAAACAAAAAAAATATTTCAATCATCTATATTTTTAATAAATCAATGACGATGATTTTCACTTCAAATTAAATTCCATTTAAAAAACTTTCATACTTCAATAGTGATGAAAATTATTTAAATTAAATTCAATTAATATTAGTCATTTGTTTGTGCATTTGTGACAACTTGGATTCTTACTCGTTTCTCATACATATATATTTTTTTAATATGACCCAACTATATATATTTATATATATATATATGTAAAATCTATGGTCTAAATTAAATATGCATCAAATTTATACATATAGTGCATTGAAATTATAATGCATTGGTTAGGGGTGTAAGCGAACCAAGCCATTCGTGAACTATTCGGAGCTCGGCTCGATAAAAGTTCGTTTCAAATTCGTTTATTTACTAAACGAACCGAACTCGAGCCTCAAACCGAGCTCGAATAATTTTTCGAGCCGAACTCGAGCCTAAAGGTATTTGGTTCGAAAAGTTCGCGAACATGTTCGACTATAATTTAACGAACCGAGTTTCGAATAGTTCACGAACTTTGTTAACGAGCTTGTTCACGAACTTTAAAAACAAGCCGAACTTCAAATAATTCACGAACTTTATATACGAACTAGTTCACGAATATCTCAAAATAATTCAATAAACGAGCTTTTTAGCGAACTCGAACTTGAATATTTAACGAACTCGAGCCGAGTTTGAGCTCGGGTTCGAATTTACTATAAAATCGAATAATTAACGAACCAAACTCGAGTTCGATTTTTATCTATCGAACCGAACTCGAGCTTGATTTTCAGAATACGAACCGAGCTCGAGCCTTCAAATTTTTAAACGAGCTGAACTCGAGCTTGACAGTATTCGGTTCAGTTCGGTTCGATTACACCCATAGTTAGTATTATCTTTGCCATTAAAATTGGATTTAATTACAAAATCGTCACTCAAATTGATTTCAAATTGAATGCTTCTCGTTTTATATATATAGATTAATGTAATTGTAAATGTAATTTTTATTTTTATTTTTTAGGTATAATTAAATGGAATTTGACCATTAAAACTATGGAAGGGAAAATATATATATATATATATATATATGTATATTAAATTTGGTTAGACAGCTTCCTGGCAGTACCTGCGCAAGAATAATAAATGTGGTTAATAAATTTCAACCAGTTTATATATAGTACCCTGCATTTATAGATGATGACTTTCCGTTGGCGTTGATTATTAATTATTAATGTCAAAACTCAAAAGCATCGTTTAAAACGGTGAACTGTTGTATTAATTAATAGCCCTCATGTCGTGGAAAATATGTTTTGAAAATAAATAATCAATACATACATATATATTACAATTACTTCATAGACTTAGTGAGTTAGTTCAATGTATATAATTAATACTCATCTCGTGATGGGATGCCAATTATAAATTCTTAGCATGATATGTATGTTTCTATGTTGACGTGTAAAACATCAAATGACACATATAACAGCAAATTTAGTTCGATTCATTATAGAATATATGTACTGAAATTAACGAAAATGCTCACCCGCCCGCGGTGGGCATTTCTTAATGCGCCCGCGGTTGATGTGGCATGCCACGTAGATAAATATTAAAACTTAAATATTTTTTATTAATTATCACTTTCCGACTAGGGTTTATTGGTTAGGGTATAGTTTAATATTATTTAATAAATAATAATAATAAAAATAAAATTAATAAAAAAACGAAAAATATAGTGACTCGTATGATGATGTGTCAATGATGTGGCATTGCCATATCAACCGTGGGCGCATTAAGATGTGCCCACCGCAGGCGGTGGAGCGCTACTCCTGAAATTAAATTGTAAAATAGGGTACCCAATCTCCAACAAACTTGGTTTTTTTACCCTATCTCAATATGCACAATGATTTCTATGAAAATTTTCAAATTAATTAAAGTCGTTCTTATGGGGTATTAAATTATATGGTGGTATTTACTTTACATGATATGATTGATTAATAAAAATAATTCAATTTAATCAAGTGTTTATTTTGAGATATAAATGATGGATTACTCAATTCTGAACTAATTTAACTATCCTATTTTTCAAATAATCAATCACATATTTAGATATTCTATATATCAGTCAAAATACGTTAAATATTTCGTGTATTATTAAATTTAGGGTTTATTTAGGTCTATAAAGACTAATAAGATCAATATTATGAAAAAACATATTTATAAAGACGAAAAAAAGAAAATAGTGTAAGAGTACTGGTCAAATATGATTTCACTAGTAACGACTCTCAACCACTACTGACATAAATAAATATCACATTAAATAAAGCGTGAAAAACATTATATTGAAATTTCTCATTTGGACTAAAGGCCATGTGGATATCGTTTAGTCGTACAAACAATAGATAAACTTCAACCACTACTGGAGTTTTTCGTATTGGACCCCACATCAATTTATGTAAGAAAAATTATAATTGGAATTATGACTAATATATATTTACTCCGTCCCACTAAGCGTTACATTTTTTTTCCGGCACGATTATTAAAAATAGTGTATAAAACAGTGTAAGAGTGATAAATGTGGTAAGTCCACACCTTTTTAAAGGGATAACTTTTACTATTTTTGAAATATGTCAAGTTTAGTAGGACGTCCTAATAAAAAAAGTGTGTCATGTTTAGTGGAACAAATGAAGTATAAAATTAGGTTTGAATTCTTGGTTCATATTAAATTAATGATATATAAAATCAATGATGAAGATTAATAAAATTTAATATAAATATTTTCAGTTATAATATGAGTTTGAATTGATGGAAATGTAAATGTAAATTAATTTGTAAAAAAACTTATAATTATTTATTAATTAAAATAAATAATATATTTTCTCATATTCTGCTAAATTTGAATTCAAAATATTTATTACGTGTAATGCTTAAATTTACTAAACATGTGATGTTATCACCTATTTGAGACCACAACAAAAATGTTTTATAAATTGATATTATCAACCATAGAACGATGGGGACATTAAATCGAATGCATGGTACTGGTTAGCTGGTAAGAATGTCAATGAATATGTTGTCCGGCAAAATTTTGGTGCTTAAATCTTCTCCTTGTTGTATAGTTTTTTTTTGTTTGGTTGATGGTATTATGTATGTACTCTGCTGATTGTTGTTGTAGATATTTTTTATGTCTGTCTTAATAAAGTTTCTCTTTTTTGAAAAAAAAAATGCCGCCATAATAGATTCAATACCGATATTGAAAAAATAAAGTGCTATATTAACAAGATGATTCAATAAAAAAACATATGACGGATGGTGTACGTTTCATCCATAACACACTAAACATATATATTTTTTTTTTTGGAATTCGTGTTAAATGATTCACATCATGTTCTTGATAGGGCACATAGGAACATTATTTTCATGAACTAGATATTTTCCACAAGCATAATGCCAATACAAAAAACAAATAATTTGTCATATTTAATGTTACATATGGTTTATGGAGTTTTTTCACATCAAAAAAATTAATTAACAATGACGACCATTTATTATGTAAAATATTTTTTTAAGTAAAATTTTGATTAGATAACATATGTTAAAAAGAATCACTCTCATGCTTTTATAGGAACACAACATATTAAATTGATGATTGATGCATACTTAAGATATACTACATAGAATTCTATGCATATGTTTAACAATTTTTGGTGTTGGAATATCTATTTGGCTCGAGACAATGTCACGTGGGAACCGATGCTCTTATTTTGAACTTCTCAACCCTCTATCTTTATTATGTCATATTAATTCATTAATATTCACTTAAAATTTTTATCATGTCATATGAATTACAATTATATTTTATCTTTTTTTGCATTAACTATTCAGATTGAGCTTTTTTTATTTGATGTATATGCCATGAGCATATACGTTAGATGTTAAGTATTGAGTACATTTGGCATGGGCTTTATAAATGATATATTTATAAGGCCTTAATCAATTGTGCCGGACCTACTACCACAGTAGCCCAATTTAACACAAAGTAGCCCATATTTTTTGGGTGCAATCTACATACATAAAACCCAAGGGGAAAGATTTTTTGAAATCCCACCCAAAAAATGCATGTTGAAACAAAATTTTGTTTTGCTTTTTTTTCTTCTAAATTATAAGAGATAGTGTACTCAGGAAATCAGATTTTAATAAATCTATCTCACACGCCATTTCCATAAATGAAAGGAAGCTGAAAATTTTAAAAGATAGTACACCTCAGTTGATGTCTTTGTTGATTTGACTTAAAAAAAAAAATAAGTTCTCATTTTTTTAAATTTATTTTAACATTCTCTTATTCCGTTAAAAATACCTTGTTTCCTTCTTATGCCCTTTTTAATCCCTCGTTTGAGTGATTAAAAGGTATAAGAAATGATTAAATTCATAAAGAGAGGTAAAAAGTGAAAGATTATAGATAGAAAAAATGAGATTTAATGAAGATAATCCTATCAATCATATCCATCGAACCAAATGACTCCTTAGTGTTTTAAAATATTGTACTTCCCCCGTCCCACTTTATTAGACACATTTTTCTTATTGGGACATCTCACTCAATTAGACACATTTCTATTTTTAACATTTTTAAAACACAAAATTCTCTTCTCAAAAGTTAATATAACTAAATATTGGTATTCGAGTAAAAAACAAACGTGTCTAATGAAGTGAGACGGAGGGAATATTAGTTACTACTCCTTTTGTCCATCAATATTTTTAACATTTTTTTTGTCCGTCCACCAATCTCAATTAAAAAATAATAATAAGTGATATCCAAATTCCGCTAACTGCACTTTTCCACACAAAGTCAAAACACTACATTAAAACATGTGTCGGGTTAAAGTATTAACAACATTTATGGGTAGAGGGAGTATTAAATATGTTAGATATATTTACTTATTTGACTATGAAGATTAAGATACATATTTTTATGTACTTCAAATTTTAATTTTTGTAAAGGTCTATAATTTGTAGGTAGATATTTATTTTTAAGATCAAGATTAATTTTTATTCGTGGTTCATACCAATAACTATAGATTAAAACAATTATATTATGTATTATTATATATACTATATATAGATTGCTATAAAGATAGAAAATTTGTTTGTGCTTCAAATTTAATATTCATAAATGTAAAAAATATGTAGACATATAAATAAATAAATATTTCTTGGAGCTCAAGAATGATTTGATTTTTTGTTTCATATATATATGATTATATACTAAAATAGTATATTATATAATTATATATGTTAGATATAATATTTTACTTTGCTATAAAGATATATTTTTTTTCCTTTAAATCTAATTTTTTTATAAATGTCTATAATTTATACCTAACATCTTTTGGGGCTCAATAATAATTTTGAATTTTTTTCTTATAAATAATTATATATAAAAACAATATATTAAATATTATTATACAGGGCAACTATTCTTTTAGTTTACTATAATGATAAACAATTTTTTAATCCTTCAAATTTTAATTTTCATGAATGTATATAATTAGTTACTATTATTATAGATTAACTTTATATGTTCAAGTTTAATTTTTATTTTCTACTAATTATATGTTAATAAATATATTAATTACTTTATATGTTACTATTTAATATCATTTAACTCATCTTAATTTATGATTAGTGTTAATTATCAATTAGTAGTGATAATATTAGTCTTGTATTCTATTATATATATATATATATTGTTTATTGAAGACACGTGTGAGTAAAAATTGAATTATTCAATAAGTTAAATTAAATAATTAATTTTTTATGGTTCGATTTGGTTTTTAATATTTTTATTTTGTTTGTTTCAACTTAATTTCAATTTTTACGAATCAAATTTTTTGGTTTGAACTATTCTTTTGTATTACGGTTTGATTTTCAATTGAGCTGAGTGAATTTTATTGTATCTTAATAATCATATTTTAAATTAGAATAAATATTTATGAATAAATAAAATACTTAAATTTAGTTAGTATTTATTATAAAATCTCATTTATAAAATAATGACAAAATCCACATAGAGTAAATTTAAAAATTGAAAGAGTTTGAGTAAATTTAGTTTTCTTAATACTCATGTGTTATGTGTTGTTAATTATTTTAAATAAAATTTAATAAAATTTCTTTTAAAAAATTTGAATATCAATTTTCTAATACAAAATATCAACAAATTTATTATTAAAAAAATTATAGTGAGAAGTTGAGCTCATTGAAATTAAAGTGAAATTAAACAGAATAAATTGATAATTTGTGTTGGTTGGCATGAAGTTTAACAAATCGACTATATTGATATTTATATGATTACTGTCAACTTTGATGTACAAATTTGGAAGTGACTCCAAAACCATGATGATTAGTTTACTCCGAGTACTATTCAATTTTCAAAGATAAATTTTAGATTGTTTAACTCTACTGGTTCTCATTCTATCATCTATGTTAATTAATCAAATTAAAGCATGTCAAGATTCAATTCATTTAATCCATCGTTCTTAGACTTAGGGTTTAATTGCTTTCTTAATTCCCGCCTAGATAATCCGTTTTTCCATTCTTTTAATTTTACTCACCTAGGTAATTAATTAGTTTAGTTAATAATTATTAAAACTTCAATTCTTTTAATTGCTTTCAGTTCAACAACGTAGATGAAACTCTGTTTAGCCTTCCTTGAGAATACGACTAGGGTTAACATATTAATCTATAAAGACATCGTTATCTTGCGAGTAACTTAAGTGAAATAAGTTAGAAACAAATTTTAGCATTGTTATCGGGGAAGGCTTTAGGCATTTATTTGCGTTGCGTTTTATTTTTTTTCTTTTATTTTTCTTTTCTCTATTCCTTTGCTCCCACAAGGTACGTTTGATCTTTTGTTGGTTTTGTGTATGCTAGGACGCCGAAGCTTGAGGTAAGAGTTGGTGCCCTTTGTCGACAATATCAATAGAAGAGAAGGTGTACTTGATGAGCGATATAGGGACGTCATCAATTTCGCCACTCTATTCGAAGAGAAATTAGGAAGCACTTAGGAAGCTCGGAGACTTTCCCAAACCATCTTTTGGAATTACAACCTCTGCTATAGTACTATCTGATGCGGGAAGGAACTATGAGTTGAAGCACAATCATATCAACCTGTTTCCATCGTTCTACGGTTTGGCTAACGAAGATGCACTCCTCTTATAGTGATTCTAGTCAATTATTAAAAGTCTAGTCAATTACAATTTTCTAGGAATGTATAGTGATTCTAGTTTGGAATTCACCTCATTTATTATTTTTAATGATTATGTGCAATGAATGTCTTTGAGTCTTACTTGATTTATTATTTATGGTTTAGTAGTTTATTGAGATAAGTGGATCCACTCACTATAAATAAAAATTTTGAAATGTAATTTTTTTTTATAGACTGTTTGATTAGGAATTAATCCACAACAAATAATAGAAAAAGAGTATGAAAGTTCCAAGAGATTTGGAGTTCATACCTTGAACGTAACAATCGAATGAAGTCGAGAATAGCTTGGTTTTAATCTCACTGGCAAAGCCTGGAAAACAAGACCGAAGAATTGTTGAAGTTCTCCGAAAGAGACTTCGACGCCCAAGTCAGCTCGTAGTAGACTTGAGAGTAGTGCAAGTATGTGTAAAATATAAGTGAGTGTTTTGAATGAAGCTAACATTAGCAATGAAAATGGATGAGGTATATATAGTATAAGATACAAGGGTAAATAAGTAATGTTACCTAGATAACAACCTTTAATACAATAATACAAGTTGTAAAATCTTCTCCAATAACATGGAGCCACGTCAACGAGTCCTGGAAGGTTGGTAGGATACCCTCCACGTGACAGTTATTCTGACGCATGTCAGTAAAGCTCTGACATGTATCAGACTTTTGATCACGCATCTCGCACTCGATCAGAGCTTAGAGCTACAGAGCTTAAGCAGAACTAAGACAAACTCTTTTGGGCCCAAGCCCATCATTATAAGAACTCCAATAAGAGCCAAAATGAGCTCTAGTTGCAAAACGTATCACCTCTGCACCATAAATCTCTTATGTTGCGGGCTCTTACAAGCGAAGCCTCATAAAAAACTGTCCAAAAATTATTTGCGTGACAATTATTAACAAAATAGCTTTTATTATAAAATATGCTGATATTTATCCATATCATATATCAACTGATATGACAAAACTAAAGTAAAGAACTTTCATTATGTATATGTACGAATTATAATTCTTTTACTTGTGGTGATCACACTTAATGAGTCCAACTAATTATATGATAACCTTACGTGATTGTGATATAAATAGATCAATCATCATAATTATTTTTATTGTTAATTTTTAATTTTTATTATACTAATCAATTGGAAAATGTTTATTCCAACTATGTTATTAGTAATAAAATTCAATAGAAACTCTTTAAGTTGAAAATCATGGTAAAATATATATATTTTTTAAATACTATAGGACAACGTACTCCGGCACATCAGTTTGAGGATACACTAGATACTAATTAATCACTTCATTTTCAATAATCTTTATCTAAAAATTATATGAATATTATGAAATTTTGTAAATACATAATTTACTATCTCAAAATGGTTTTACTCCATAATAATAATTACGTTATGTGCATGGCACGTGCAAATACTAGTTAAATTATAATTTGGAGGTTATGCTTCCTCCTTTTCACTAAACATGACATACTTTATATTTTATATTCAATTGAGTGTATTATAATATAAAATGTGTCAAACTTAGTGGACGGAGAGATTATAAAACTTGCTTGCATGTACGTGTTAGTTTTAATGATAGGAGTTTAATACTTAAAACAATAAGTTTTAGGTTCGAGTTCTTATAATGTAATACTCCATCCGTCCCAATAAGCATGATACAAAACTTTTTGGCACGGTTATTAAGGAACGTGTATAAAGTAGTGTAAGAGTGATAAAAGTAATATGGTCCACACCTTTTTAAAGGGAGAACTTTTACTATTTTAGGAATGTGTCAAGCTTAGTGGGACGTCCAAATAAGATAATTGTATTAAGTTTAGTGGGACGGAAAGAATATAATGTAATTGATTTTGTATTTAATATAATTATTTTTTTAAAAAAGATAAATATAGAGGTGATTGTGGCCAAATGCTTTTTTTTTTAGTTAAAAGGGATTGTTCAATAGAAAGTTGGGCCTACTAATTTACTGGGTTGGTTTTCTTTATTTCAATTTTTGTTTGAATGAACTTTTCATATTGGAAAGTCAGATCTATCTAATAGTTAATTATTTAGGAAATTACAAAGATAAACAAGATTATTAAAAAATAACGTGTAGAAAACAAATGATCAGATTCTAAAAAAAACTCATTTAAAACTAAGATGTATTTGTCATGTATGGCGCCTCAGGAAAAGTGGTGTTTAGCGACAATTAGTTCCAATTTTATACTGAATCAATAAGTAGTTTAGATCCTGCAATTTTTCTTATGCTTTTATTTAATAATTTTCTTACATCAAGTGGCAATTCTCCATACATATTAATATTAACAAACTTAATTTGTTTTCTATCCAAAAGAATGAGGAGCGTGAAGTAAACGCGAATACACTGTTACCAGCTATTATGATTATCAACGAATGAAAATTTGGCCTTTTCATAGATATATTTATTCAAAATGAATCTCAACGTGTAAGTCTCTCATTTTTATTCCTTATTTCCCATTCTTCTCATCTAATAAAATCCTTTAGTCTTACTTATTTTCATTTAAATACTTGAACTAACTTAAATTTCGAATGACATTTCAATATGTTAAAAATAAAAATTACTCTCTTATACGCGACGAATACAACTTAACGTGTTGTTATCATACCAAACCATACATTAATTATATCGACTGGTAATTCAAGACACCTCATATATCATGGAACAATCATCCAATTATGAAAGAACATTGATTATATCGTCTATTAACCATGCATTTTAAAATTATATTAGGTGTAGTTTATTATTTTAAGTGATTGGTTGGATTAATAAAATATATGATTAATTATTTGAAGGATAAAAATATTAAATTAATTCAAAATCAAGTAATCTATTATTTATCTATCAAATTAGTAAACATTAAATTAGTTTGAATTAATTTTTTCAATCCATTTTATCACGCAACTAGATTTGTTGGAACCGATTTCATGCGCAATGTAACGAAATGCTAAAAGACGAATGACATTTATAACATAAATTAACATGTCGTTTTCTTTCTTTTCTTAAAGTAGTTGCAAATTGAAGATCCTTATCTCATTCCATTGGCAAAGAAATTTCATCAAATCCATTAGAATATATTATCTTGCTTGATTAAAGATATACAGATAGCAACATTGATAGATGAAGCAATACATTTTGTTCTTACAAGAAACTAGTGGCCCTCAAGCACAAAGGGACATCGAAAATCTCTTACTTAGTAAAAGTTTCAAGTTCATAGTGCACAAACAAAATCTCCACTTGTCTCTACATCATCTATATCTTCATCGGTGTCGATTTCATCGAGATCGATACTTTCTTCAAGCGTCAGACCGCCTATTTTAGGGTTGTCCGACGACACTTTCCTAGCTTCTTGTATAATTATCAATGCATCTTCAATGCTTTGAGCACTAGCATAGTTATCTCCATTTACCATTCCAAAATTAGCTTCCTCTCCTTCCATGAATTCTATTGGAAGGTTATTTAGAAACCAAGGATGCTTCTTGATTTCTGGAATGGAAATTCTCTGTATAGACATCATCAACAAAATTAACTAGGTAACAGTTTGGGACTAATATTGTGTGACGGCCATGAATTAATGGTTCGAACATCCACTATTTATTAGGCATTAATTAATTACTCCATTTGTCTATTAAATTTGACGTGTTTTTTTTTTTTTGGACTGTCATAATAAACATGACTCGATCTAAAAATAGTACTATAAACTAATTCTTTAAAAAGGTGTAGACCCAATCATGTTTATAATTTTTACAATTCTTTATAGACTCTTATTAATAGTTGTATTCGGAAGAAATGTGTCATGTTTATATTACCTTTGCAGGGTCGGAGACGAATATTTGAGATAAAAGATGTTTGCATTCCTTGGAGACTCTTACGTAGTCGGGAATGGAGTAATGGACACTGAGTATTCTCTATTTGAAAAAAAAATATCAAATGATCAATGCATTGTTGATAAGATTCAAATTCACTTAAAGGGTATGATTAATTATATTTTATAAACTCACATTTATAGTTTTCTTGAAATTTCTTGGATCATCAGGATCTTCGAATGGATATGCTCCAACTAGCATCACATATAAAGTAACCCCACATGACCAAACATCTGCAATCTTTTGGACCAACACAAGTCTCAACATTAGGACCAATTTTTACAAAATTCATCAATTTGTGCTTTGATTTTTGTTTTAACATAATTTATAAAATGGCTCAAAAATGATATCACTTATTGTTTTGTGTAAACACAATAAAAAAAGGTGGCATGAAGGGTACCAATTAAGAAGTAAAATTATTATTGAAAGCCTTTAGTATGGTTTGATAGTCCAATAAACTATGAGGAGAAAAGATACAAGTCGCAAACCTTGCCGTCGTATTCTTTTCGGGATAAGACCTCCGGCGCGATATATGCCGGTGTTCCGACAGTCGATTTAGGTTGAGAATGCAAGACAGCAGACTATAACATGAGAATAACACATTTAAGAACTACATTTCCACCAAGAAAAAATGAACTTAGGGTATATAAAACAGATCATAAGCTAAAACAAAAACTACCTTAGAATAACCGAAGTCACAAATCTTGAGGCGCGGAGCCGGGCTCCCATCTAACAATGTGTTTTCAAGCTTGAGATCTCTATGGCAAATTTGCTGCATTTTTTTAATTGAGAAATAAATAAAGAATCCATCAAATTTATGCAGCTAGAAAAGCTCAAAATATTTTATATGATCTCTGATTATTACCATGGAATGGCAGTAACTAACTCCAGATATGAGCTGCTGAAAGAAAAATCTTGCCTAGAACACCCAAACAAGTAAATATATTGATCAACAAAGCTCCTTAAGAAAGGCTCAAATCAAGAAACTTATAATCATCAAGAATCAAAGAAATTGCAAGACCTCATCTTCACTAAATCTCCCAGCTGTGCATATTCGTTCGAAGAGCTCTCCACCTGCTGCATATTCCATTACTATTGCTAGATGTGTAGGAGTAAGCAACACCTGCAAAAAAATAAAGAGTTTTAATCTTGAAATATATATAGTAGTAATATTAATTAGGTAGTTTAATTGGAATTCCCAGTTTGAGCTCTGTTTCTAGCCCCCATAAACAACAAAATCAGCAGAACTCCAAAGTAAGAAACAGCCAAAAGAAAAAGATAACATATTCTGCATAAAGTCAGCACTCAAGTTTGAACATCACTCTGTCTGTGTGTGTGTTTTTCAGACATGAAAAAGATTGAGTTTTTATTACCTCTTTGAATCTGATAATATTGGGGTGTTTCAAAGACCTGTGGTTCATGATCTCCCTCTGAACATGCTCATCGATCTACACAAAAGGGAAAGAGAAGAAGAACTTGAAATATATAAGGATCAATTTAAAGAGTTCAAACAAGAATCTTGGAAAAAAAGAACTCACCTTTTTACCCCTCTCAATGTACTTAACTGCATACAACTCACCATTCCATTTATCCTTCACAAGCTTGGCCACACCAAAATTCCCAGAACCTAAATCCTTCAAAATATCATACCTCTCCATTTTTCATGCACCAATTTACCAAGTTTTGCTTGACAGAAACTAAATGTTCTTGAGAATTTGAAAAAAGGGTTTGCATGAAAAAGTGAAAGAAAAAGGATTAGTATGTGGGTGAGGGAAGCATCTTTGTCAAATGATGTAAGTGGTCGAATTCTTGCAAACTGGAAATTCCTAGTTAGGTTTGATGATGCTTTCATTTATATGCTTGGGACATAGGCATGGAGGAGGAGACACGTGGCGCTTTACTAGCGGCTGAAATTTATTACAAATTTGACTTGGCCCCCTATTCTTTTATTAGTCTTAATCAAATTTGTGAATTAGTTTGGTACTTTAGCAGAGACTTATTGAACTGGTTTTCTTACATGTCTTGCTAAGTGAGGAAATAAATTAGTTAACAATTTAATTTTAATTAAGTACGCTATTTCCCAAATAGTACTCAGAAATATTATTAAAATAAAATTGAAGACAATTATTGTGGCTGTATCTGTATGCACCATCATTATTGTTATTTAATATAATAAAAATGACACAGTATTATTGACCAACTATTTATATTGATTAATTAAACTTTAGAATAATACTACTGTGCCTAATGTATATTGCATTACAGACTTTTAAGTATATTTTTGTGGCTGAGAAAATTGGCAGCTAATATTCCAGCGAGTCTACAAACAAATTATATATATATATTTATGCAATTATCTATAATGTACTCCATTTGATATATGTTTATGTGATTTAAATCAACAATTTTGGCTATAAGTTCATTTCCAATCCAATTCCAAATCTCATTTTGCAATTTGCAATTAAAAAAACTCTCCTCAATGTAAGTGCAAATTCATTATTCTCAAAATGGATTTAACACAACAACAAATTACTTCTACCATTTTGATTAGGAATGAGAATCGCACTCTTATTCTAAAAAATTTTAATTTTATGGTCCCGGTTGATCAGAACCTCGGGAGTCATGAGTCACGAAATTGAAAAATTTTAAATTCTGATCCCGGTTTCAAATAAAAACGTCATAAATTAATAGTCCTGAATTCCCGAAAGGGACAAAAATCCCTGAATTTATAAAATTAATTCGGAAAATCGGAAGTCCTGATCGGAATATGGGATTCCCGAATCCTGAAAATTTCCAAAATCATAATCCCGATCTCGAAAAATTTGGAACTTTGATCGGGACCGAGAAAGTCTTAAGTCCCGATACCAAATTCTGATCCTGATTTTAATATTGCAAGAACAATTCTTCTTGTATGTATAGATTTTGTAGAAAATAATTGAAGAAGAAGGGGCGAGAATAAGAATTAGAAGGCCGTATGCAGTGAGAAAAATGAAAAGTGAGAAAATTAAAGAGGCATATGAAATAGAAACTTGGGTTATTAATTATTAAAATTTCCCTTTATTTTTTATGCCCTATTAATTTAATTTAATTACACAAATTAAGGAAGTATACAAATTTACATTCAATCATCCGTCTCACCCAATTTGTTACGTTTTTTTTTAGTTGTCTCATCTTCTTTTTTAAACAATTTTATTACTCACACAAGTTTAAATAATTCTATCACCATTTATAATAATTTTATACTCTTCTTAAATTTCGTGCCCAAAAGTAAATGTAACAAATTGGACGAGAGTATAACTTTTTAGAAATTTATTCATTCACACACTTCATAAATGCATTTATATACTTCATTTTTAAATTATAAGAATCTTAAATAAAAATGTTATAATTTTAGTATTAAATTTTGAAATGGGAAAAATAAAAAAATGAAAAAAGGCCTACTTAAAAAAATTGGAGGGAATATTTTATAATTAAGGACCTTTTTATTATTGAGCCTAAATTATTGCAGTAGAAAAGTTAGTGGGCCTTTTAATTAGTGCAAGGAAGACTTTTGTATAAGATATTAATCAAATTCAGTTAAATGTTCAAATTCCTTAATTTATAGTAGTATTATTTATTTAATGAATCTTACTTATTGGTCTTTTTTATTATTTATAAATTTAAATATTACAGAATTTTTTAAAATTTCATCACTGAGTAGTTTAGTCATATTTATTTATTCTGTAACAATCAATTTATATAAAACTAGTGCTAGTTAATTTTGGAATTAAAGTATTGATCATTTACAAGTTCAATTGATGTAATGTATGATATTACAAGTATAAAAAATAATTATGTGAAACAATATAAAAAATATATTATTTGATTTTGATTTGAGTTCATGAACTGGAAATAAATTATTGTTTGATGTAATCATTATTGCAAAATTATATTATATTTCATGTTAGAGCAAGAAGAACCCAGCTTCCAATATTATGTAAATTAGTGTCGGTAGAATATTTTAATATGATGACTCTCTTTATTTTTCTACTTTAAAAGATTTATGTTATCTCATATTATATTTTTTATTCCAATATCTTATCTTTTTGGAAAAGTGTGTGTGTGGGTATAATAAAGAAGGATAGAAATATTGTCTTATATTATTAATATTAATTAAATATTTTTTAAAAGGGTTATAGGAAATAATAACCATGGAATGATGGGGTTTGAGGGAAGTCCTATTCAGAGTTGGGAAAAAAGGAACCACCGAAATCGAAATATTATATATTTTTGAAATAATATTTTCTATTTCAAAATATTTATAAATATCCTATATAGTAAAATTGTGTTTATTTATGTGTATATTACTAATTTTATAATATTAGAAGAAAAATTAACATATTTTTACCTAAAATAGCACTAATTAATTTTATTACAAATTAACAATTAGTTTTTATAATTTATCGTATATATCGAAGCATATAAAGATATTGAATATGCGGCCACCTCAAGTCTTATTTACCAAAAATAACTGGATCGCAAATAATTATAATCATCAACTCTAATTAATAATTATAAGTTTCTCATGCTAGCTTCACTCAACCTAATCCAAATCCAAATCCAAATCCACTAAAGAAAATAAATAATGATGATTTATATTGGATCGAGAAGCTTCCAAATGTCAAATGCTTCGAAAGTAAAGTAATGAGGCCCCCTGCTGCATTATACTCCCTCCGTCCCAGCTGAGATGTCTCATTTCCACTTTTGGGTGGAAAATAAAGAAAAAGTAAGGTAGTTGGAGAGTAAGGAAAGTGGGTAGATAGAAATTAAAGTGTTAAATTAAAGTTGTCTTGGTTTACGGTGCGAAAAGTTATGGGACATTTAAGGTGGGACGGAGGGAGTATATGAATAGATGAAGAATAATCGGCAATGACAAAGGTACAAGTCATTTTCTGTTGGGTGGGTATTTGAATTGTGAAAGGTAAATGCCCCTAAATATAGAATAAGAAGAAGAAAAAAGAATCCCATTTCCTATGGCAATCATGCATTCATGCTTGCTTTACCTACCTCTTTATGAGAGGAGATAGAGACAGAGAGAGGGGGCTGGTAATAGTTATATATTGCAATAGTAAAAATGTGATCGATTCTCTAAAATAAAAAGAAAAAGAAAAAGTGATTCCAAGTTGAAGGGAGAAAATGACGTGGACGAGGGCAGATGGCAAAGAGAGCTTTCTTTTCTTTTGTTCTTGCAAGTTGCATGATTGGTGGGGGCCATGCCACCCACATATCAATGTACATGCCTATTTATTCCCCTACTAATGTTTTTTATTTTGTTTTTCCTTTTGCAATATTATTTAAGTTTGTTTTATTATTCATACTCATTTCATATTAGATATTGTGTATGATGATGATAAGGTTTGGTTCTAATTTAAATATTATTCATACTCATTTCATATTAGATATTATAAGCAGATGTGAGACAAGAAAAATACGTGATTTTACATTTTCTTACTTTTATATATCCTAAAAAACTATTTTTTATTTTTAGATTATAGGTAGATTATACGTGATCCCATCCACTTTGAGCTAAAAAATAGAAAAGCTCTATTCGGACAACTTCCAACCACCCTCAAAAATACCCTTTAAGCCCGATGACATCATCATTTTTTTCTAATTAAGTCGACCTATATTTTGTTCTTGCAATTGCCATACAATGAGATATAGGCTACCTTTTATAAATAACAAACTCATAAATTAGTTAATAAGATTAAAAAAAATATTAACAATATTTGAATTAATGTCATAAATAACTTAAGAATAATAAATAACCTCAAGGATAGTGGGGACAGTAGTTGACAAAATTGATTAATAAGGGACATTTTTTAATAAAGAGATTAATATTTATTATTTTATATTGATGGCTATTTTTGAATTTATTTTATAAATATGGATAGTAATTAGTATAGAAGTTGAGCATTTTCTATAGCCTAGTTAACTTTCAAATTGTCTCGACTTTTGCATTTTCCCAACTCTAACGCGGACTGTTTGACAACTATATTCATTTGAATGTGGAGAGGATTCTCTGTTGTGGACACGACCATATATATATATATATATATATATATATATATATAATTTTGGAATGGGACCAAAAATCTTGTGCACAGTCCAACCCTAAATTGGGTCAATCCCAATAAAATTTTACAAAATTATCATTATATTAAATTCAAATTCAATCAGTTTGATATTATTATTGATATGAAAAACATGATAGTACCTTTTTTATTCCACTTCATCGACTCACAAATAGAGTAATTATGATAGTGAGATTTTCTTTAAAGTTTGAGAAAAGAAGAGTGGCCTTAAGTGGTGTTCTTTTTGTGATTGGTGGTCCGATCCGATGCCATGTACTAATCTTTGTTAATAGTGGAATATCTATGCAATTTGCACCTTTCCCTTTAAGTTTGCAGCAAGCATAAGTTTATCTATGTCATTTAGAATAAAGTTTTATACCAATATGTTCATAGGTTTGTAAGGATTAGGGACCACGGTGGAGTCATCCATCTAATTGTCCATTCATGTCCACATACTATTATCAAAATTTGGGTCATGTAAATTTTGAATTCATCGGTTTTGGGTCGGATCTGGATTACATGGTAAAACTTTACATTTGGATATAAATTTATATTTTTGAGATTAATGTATTCGATTCAAGACCCACATTTTGTAAATATATTAAAATTCTGAATTTTATTTATAGATCTAATATGGTGTACTAGATGATCACTTCTTAGTTCACATTCAACATGTTTTTTCCCACCCTTTTATCTTCTACCTTCATCTTCTTCTTATGCTTTCAATTAGCTTCTAGGATTTTTAGTGTGGTGAAGCTCTCCATTATTTTTATATAATTGAGATTTTTTATGATTGTAAATGTTATTTATGGATTAAATGAGTATTATATATGTATCCCAACTTTTGATTTCTTTTTAACTTTCTGTATATGATATTGACATTTCAAATTATACAGTGCACTTCAAACTTTGAATATCTCGACACTTGAATTAAAATAATGTAATATATGTTTAAAAAATACCCATATAAAATGGAATTCAAACTTTAAATGTACGTTTGACACTAAAATATTCCACGAAACTACTATAGATTATAAACAAATATAAAATAAAATGAAAACAAAATTTTTAATATTTTTGTTATGTCAAATCAAATAAACTTAAAAGGATGAAAATTAGGAAAATTTTCCTAAAGGAAAATAAACTATATAGAAAGGATGAAAGTTAAATATACTAACCATGCATAATGTTGCTTCCAGTTTTGAATGTGATTTAATTTTAGATTACGCCATACCATAATTATCCTCAGTTATTTAATTAGACTGACCAAAGATGCCTTTAGGTTCAGAAAAAAAACTTCAACATAGTCTACTTGATTTGGCGTGCAATACACACTCAGCATTATTAGGAGATGATATTGATTAGTGAAATGAAAGGGGCCTCAACCGTAACCGGATATAACTAAGATTTATAATTCTCAATTAAGATTTATTAGCATCCTAGAATATTTATTATAACTAGTATAAACTAATCAATTAAAGAAAGAAGGGAACAATATCACACAAAAACAAGAAAGAACACTATATAGCCAAATTGGTGCATTCCTTCCTCTTCTTTGGTTAATTATTATATACAGAACTTATGTCACTTACCAAAGTGAAAAAACTAGATGCAGATCATTCATCAAGTTTCACGTTGGTGCAAACCTTAGATCTCATACCCTGGGAAGCGAGACTTGTTTGGCGCCAGCATATCGAACCACAGGCAAGCAGTCCCAGCTAGGCCTTCAAACAGCGAGTACGTGTGCTCGGCTCCGCCACCAACGTCTGCTTTCCTCATTGTCTTCCTAGCTATGTGATATAAGTAGCTTGCAAAAGCCTTGGCTCGTTCCTCATACACGCTCTCTCCCGTCAGCCTGAGAAGCGACAGGAAAGCATAAGCATTTCCAGCAGTCCCATCGCCCAACCCTGCCTTTTTCATCAAACCGTTCTTCCACACAACCTCTCCAGCTTCAATTGCCGCGTCCCGGAACTCCCTATCGTTTGGGAACACCTGAAAAATGATTACCGATCAAAATCTGTACAGTTTCACACACGTTTCAGTCAAACGCAACGTATATAAGTACCTCTGATGCTTTGCACAAGGTTATCGCAATCCCACCGGCTCCATGAGACCACTGTACAAGCTTGTCCCTTGGGTTTCCTTCGCTCACAGGGTAGTTCCCACTGTGCGGGAAACGGTTGCTCATCATATACCTCAGAGTTGCTTTGACGTCCTTGATATCTTCCTCGGAGAGTGGGAAGTGCAATAGTACATGTAGAATACCAGCAAGCCCGTGAGCTGCGCCCCAGTATCTTGTTCCATGCCACCTGTACATGAGTGGACACGCTATGTCATGAGAAGCACCTGCCCGCCCCCCTGCTAGCACTGCTTCAACGACGGGCATAAGAAGATCATTTGGGATTGCTTCATCTCCCAAGTATTTCTTTACAAGCAGAGCAGCCCAGAGAAATCCAGCTCGACCATGAAGAAGATCGTACGACATTCCAAATCCACCTTCTTCAGGTCCTACGGGAAGAGCTTTCTCTTGCGCGATCTGATGTATGATTAGTAGTTAATACAAGCATATAACGTATTGTAAAATAAATAATCCAGACTTCATGATTATACAAGACAAAAATACAATTGTCTCACCACAACCAACTTATAGTCAAATGGTACCTCAAGGAAACAATTCAAATAGAAGCTACGCTTCTCTTCATCCCCACAGTAATTTGCAGTAATAGCCCCAAGTGCATAAACCCCTCCTCTACCACAGAGGAAAGTAACATGTCTGGAAAAACACAGGCATGAGAAGTGAGTATAAGTTCACACAAAATTCATGCAATTACAAAAAAGATTCACAAAAGAAAAGGCATAATGAATGGACCAGTCCTGTTAGATTAACTGAAATTGTGAAGAATAAATTCATTCGACGATCAAATCAAGTTTCCAAAATTAAATCATAAACATATGTTATCTATTCAAAAGCCCATGTATTTAAAGTTGCTTTCTTTTAAACAGGGAAGAATTTAGGCATATTTGCCATGACAGCTCATGTAAACTCAAAAGAGCAGTTCATTGCTCAAGTGGCTTGATTAGAGAGCCATCAATGCAGGAAAAACTACATCATACAGTGCATTTTGATGCCAGCAAACACATTCAACTAATGGAACCCCATGTAAAACCAAGGAAGCCCAAATCTCCTTTGGAAGAGTTTTGTTTGGCAACTATGGCCTGGTCAGGCCAAGCCAGGTTTCAAGCATGTGGCAAAGAAACAATAGTCTGAGAAAAGACATCTCAGGAAAGCTTAGCAAATCAAACGGTTTCAAAATGATTTTGTTATTTTGTTTCAAAACACCAGTTTTGATGAGAAAAAGCTGTCCTAATTGACATTTCAAGAGGTATCCTATCTCCATGATCTCAAAATAAAACCAAGTACCGGCGTTTCTAATTATATTCTCATTTTCATGAAATGGGGAAATTTCAGAGTGAATACAACTTCTCTTCTAAGCTTTTACAGTTACATCCTTCACTGCAGCGTCCTAACAAGTGAGCTAAGTGTTGGTTCTCGTTAATTTCATATATTTTAAGGTTCATAAGCAAACTTTAAGTATGCAAGACTTTTGAGGTGTGCACCTAAAGTCCTGGTTTGAAACATAGCTCAAATTGCCAACGTAGTTATATAAAATTATAACTAATGACTAGTATCAAGTAACATTTGCACCTTCATAATTTCGACTAGCTAATAAAGACTTCAATTCAGAAAAATCCTACCTACTTGTTCGGTAAACAAAAAGACTACCACTCAATTTTTTTGAGGGGAGTGTAATTCAATTTTGATGTTACCAAAATATGGCAGTAAAGCACATTTAGCATACTACCTCACACACACCTGCAAAACTTTAATAGGAAATATATACAGTAATATATACTTTCCCTTCTGTATATATGAATTATGTGCCTCTTGCCACTATCAACATAAGCATTTCAACTATACCTGTTTGATATATGGCCAACGGATGCGCATGTATCGACGATTTCGGCGCACAGCTGCAAATCGCGGTGGTCGCCGGTGGCCTCATAAGACCGCAAACACGTGAACGCCGTCCCCATCACTCCTGTATAAACCGTCGGGTCCAAGTTCCCTTCAATCCCTCGCTGACTCCACGTTTTTTCCATCACCTAATCACCCACCACAAATTCAGGCTATTAATCCTTAATCCGGAAAATTGAAAGTTGCAGAGCACACACTAGTACGTTATACGCGCGCTCCGTACTTCAACAAAACCCTAATTCTCTCCACTACGGCTCCTAATCGGAGAAATAATCCGTACGGCATTTGAAATTAGCTAAGGGGATATACACTAAAACGCACTAATTCGTTAAAAGAAGCATAATAATGAAGAACCTGATCTTTGAGGGATATGGCGGCTCTGAGAAAAGCATCAGTCGTGAGGGAAAGGTCGGAAGGTGTCCGATGACGATCAGCTCCGAGTCCGAGCAACTGAAACCGCTCTTCTACATCCTCACGGTTGCTGCTGTTTTTGTTTTCTTCCGCAGCATACTCCACCACCCAAGACGACATTGTCTCTCTAAAGTTTTGGGCAGACACTCCTTATCTCACTATCTCTTTAACTTTCTCTCTATCACTCTACCTAAAACTTCTGCTCTAATGGATATATGAAGAAGAAGAATCTGGACTGCAAATATAGAATACATATATACTACTATAAGAGATGCCGCTGAAAATTTGTAGCAAGAGAGGAGGGGGAGGCAGTGATTCAGTGTGCGCGGCTGCATGGATTTAGGAGATGACGTGGCTGTTATACTGTGTGCCACGCCATTGGTTGTGCTCGACTGACTAATTGGAATTTGAAAATTTAATTTACAATTACGAGGTTACTATTTTTGTACATTCATTCTCACCCATTTTTCTGATTATTTCCTTCTAAACAAGTCTTACTACCTATTTTATTTATTTATGCACATAAAATTCTTTCAGAAACTCGTATTTTGTACTGTATTTTTTTTTTCAGAAAACCCGCGAAATAAATTTGTGATTCGTTGTTCGTTTAAGGAGGAGATGTAAATTGTAATTATGTCTCTTATTTATATTTTTTATTTAATAATCAAAATAAAAAAAGAAAAGGAATTAAAAAAAAATATTTCAGATTCATCAGAAAACAAATAGATATAGCAAATCGGATCTTATGTTAATTCCATACAATATATGATATGAAATTTTTTGTATATGGAATTTATATAGAAAGAGAATAGTCTAGATATATAGAAACTTAAGCGTTTATCTTTATTCTAGATTACAACTTTATAGACTAAGAGATAGATAGTATTTTTCTACCGTACTATCTATCTCTTTCTTTTTTATATATAAAAACTTCAAAAATCATCATATAATAATCCAGAAATTGCAATAGAAAAGAAAAAAAAAGAGGTTTGTGATAAATTTTCAATCTTTTCTACTAGATAATCTAGTATCCTTATGCATGAAGCTAATCAATTCGGTTGAGAAGAATTTGAGAAAGAATAAGTAAAAATAAATAAAAATTCTTTATTTTTTTATTTAAATTAGATTAAGTTAGTGCATACTTGCATTTTTTTATTGAATCCTTTAAAAAGAAGTAATTTCATTAATATTTTTGAAACATAAAAAATTATTAAAATTATTTGAAAAAATTAAAAAAATTTAAATTTTATATTCTAATTTTGAATTTATAAATCTTAAAAATCAATTAAAATGATATTAAATATAAAAAATAATAATATATTAAATTTGGATGAGAACAATTTTAATATCATATATGAAATTAAACTTATAAAACATATTGAAATACAATAAATTAAAATTTAAGTATAAATTTTAAAATATGAGACATAAACGTGGAACACATGATCTTATCACCTGATAAAAAACGATAACTTGTCCTATGCATTTTGAAACAAAATGTAGAAGAAAAAGGCTTATTGTCATATAATTTTCCTTCCTTTTTTTTTATATCTTTTCGAGAGAGGATGGTCACATATTTTAATGGGTGCAAACCCTAATCACACAAAATGAAATGTCTACCTACATCTTAATTTGGCACCCAATCAAAGAATTAGGCATATAATTATAAAGTTGTCAACAAAAACATTCTTCGCCACACAATATAGTGCTCCATTATAAAAGGCTGGCCTTGGATTTGGAACTAAACATCGTTTCATTTTTTGCACGATTATTGTTCAAGTTGGCTGTGATTTATGATTCCATTCACTGCCTTGTAAAACTCTATTATTGTAAAACTCTATTAAATCAATTAAGACAATTATCTTCATGAAAAAAATCATCTTAATTATTTTAATCTCTTGATTTTAATAGGTAATAAAAAATTAGAATTATCGAATATATATGTCGTGTCAATGTATCTGTAATGAATGGCTTTGTCCAAAGTGGTGCATATTGGTGCTATTATAAGTGTAGTGGGACATATTCATATTGATTATGCAAATATCTACCAAATCACGTGGGAAATTTCATTATTGGGATAAATGGACAACCACTACCCTCAACTTGAATTATATATTAATATATAGTTCTATAAAAAATATCATATCTTATCCAATCTCCCAACTAGATCTTTTTTAGCAAAAACATATATACTACTAATAAATTGGTTCTACACAAATTTATATAATAATACATACCATTTACTCCAAAGTACATGTGTTTAAAACAGAGATTCATTTTAGTAGTTTCAGAATGAATCAAGGGACGAGGTGGTGATAAATATATTTGATCTTACGTGACAGAATACATATTTTTTTAAAAAGGATATACTGCTTAGATTCTAATATTTAGAAATCGATTTTTTCTCAATTCAAATCGGTTTAATCGAAACTAGTGTTGTGCCTGTGAGATGCACGGGAAAACATATATATATATATATTTATAAATAATATGATAACAATTACGTGCTACATTCATAATTGATCTTTATAAATGAACGATTACGTTGCAATTAAAAAAACTATTTTGTTCGATCACAAAATTTGTTTATTATGCTAGTGATCAATAACAAATATCTTTATTATTATAGATTTTGAAATAAGAATTGTCATGGATGTTATTGGAGTAAGCCAATTGTTTGAAACAATGTCTTTTATTGAATCTTCAGATCATTTAAGCAACATATACTTGAGACATATGGATAGGGGGACAGTCATCATTATCTCCACCGGATGATTGTATATGTAACGGCAAATCACAATTTTATATATTTATTATATAATAATATTAGATATAATTATGCAAATTATATAATACAAATACAATGAATGAAAATAAATATCATTTAATACATGTTTAGGCAGGAAAATTTTTGTTCTTGATTTTATTTTAATATAGATATTGATAATTTATATATACATCAATTAATATAATATAAATTCTAATAAATAAATAAATATGGATACAAATATTTAAATTTAATTAGTATTCATCACAAAATCATTTTTATTGAGTAATCACAAGTTTCAAATATTAAAGAATGAATCATAAAACCACATATCAATATGAAAAAGCTGACACGTTGGCGGCGGGCGACGTTAATATGTATGTGCGCAGATGATATGGCATGTCTCGTAAATAAATATTAAAATTTAATTCTTATTAATTTTTACATTCTGATTAGAGTATGATTATGGTATAATTTAATATTATTCAATATAATATAATAAAAATAAGGAACGAAAATAAAAATTATATTTGTATGCTGATGTGAAATTGTCATATCATCAATTATGTGCACGTTAAGTTGTGCCCACCACAGGCGGTAGAACGATTCTAAGGGTGAATAATCACATCACACTAAATAAAATCAAGCCAAATTAAGGAAACCAATTTTTTTTAGTTGAAACTATTTTTTAGTTTGTTTATATAAAATTTTAGGATCTAATGTTTAGCTATTTCATATCATTTTTTTTTCTTACTATATTAATTTGATACTAGTTTATTGGAAAAGTAATTTCAAAATGAAATTTAGTTCGTATATGTATCATCTGTCAACGACGGTCTGTATATTTTTGTTTGTATTAAATTTGTTTATTACATTATTGCTATCAATTTTATGCAAACAAAATTTGAATTATTTTACTTAACTATTAAAAAGCTTCACATAGTCCAATAGGTGCTAAAAGGATATGGTATTGAAAATAAATAAATTAATAAACCAAAAAAAAATATTGTAACATCACTGAATCTTTAATTAACATAGAAGCTATTTTATTCAAACAAAAACTTTGAATCTTAATTTAATATAATGTAACATGCATCACTGAATCTTTAATTAATATAGAAGCTATCTTAGTCCAAGAGAAAGACATATTTAAAAGTTTGATTTATTTGGTTTGAAATCAAGCTATTTTATTCAAACAAAACTGAACCAAAATTATTATGATTTACAAAATCTCAAATCAAATTACATCAATTTAATTTAATTTTTTTATTTGGTTTAAATATTGCTCACCCTAATAATTGGAAGTATCACATTATTTTCACTTAGAAATTGAACATATTACATCAAAATGCACTTGTAAAATATAAATAGCACTGAAATAAAGTAGGAAAGATGAATGGAAATACGAAAACATAAATATGGGATTATTTATTGTCATTATTGCAAACAGTATATACATGTTTCTGAGACAAAATCTCATCCTAAGAAATCCATCTGCATTGCCACGCTATTCACGTGTATATAAAGTGTTATGACTTGTGAGGCTGGAACTTTATCATAATAAATATTTATTTAAGGAAAATGTTTGTGGTAAATATATTACTACTATAATTTAATATTAATATAAAAGTACAATGTTAAACGTGACATACACTTCCCTTGTTTATGTACATTAGGTAGACTTTTATATAGGTGAGGTAGCAACTACAAATATTAAAGCCTAAACATGCTTAAGTTAGCCGACATATGTAAGAATGACTATTTGTGTAACAACTAACAAGATAATGTTACATTGTTTTCGAGTAAGTAAATAATTTAGATCATTTTCTCACACAATGACCTATTTTGTTATTTTGCACAATCAATTTGGATCACCCAATTTTATCACATGCTTGATAGATACTAATACACGTAACACGGCAATGAACGCAACTTGTTCACTTGCTTGTATTCCAACAATCACATCCATTAAATCATTGATGTACTAGTATATTAGTTTTCACACATGACACACGTGGTATGCTTAATTGTCGTTAAAATAAAGTGAAATGCTAAATGAATAATGTGAGAATAGGTAAATACGTTCACTTTCAATATTTGCATATTGAAAATACTCAAAATATCAATTTACAAGTGAAAAATACTCATTTTCTTTTTTAAATATATAAAAGTACATGAAAGTTAGCAATCTCTTACACACTCTTACACACTTTATTTAAAAAAATAATTGACTACATGATTTACATATTTTTTGGACTATTATGTTGGGTGATATATATGATAGTGAGACTCCATATATTATACAATACAACTTATAAACTTTATATTCTACACAATTCACTTCGTATATCAAAGCCCCATGTGTATTCAAACCTTCTATTCCACACAATTACATCGTATCTGACTTTAAAAGGCTTAAATTGAAGATGTAAATCAGGTATTTGCCTTCTATATACCATTAAAAGCATGTTTATGAATGGACCTCTAGTAAATATATCATGGACCGCCCGGCGTATGTGCCACGCACTCACCAGCGGTCCATGATACATATACCAGAGGTCCATGCTTTAAGTTGTTTTAGATGATATTTGTTATGATTTTACCGTTTGATAATATATTTTTAGGTAATTTTAAGATACATATGGCATGGTTACTGTTTGTATGCTTGTATTAATTGCATGTTTGGTTAATTTATCATGAATTTTTTGTTTTTGTATTAAAAAATAGATTTTTGAAACATATAGCGATGGACTTCTGGAAGAAGTGGCATGGACCGCCCACGTGTATAGTCGGACAGTCCATGCCACTTCTTCCAGAGGTCCATGCATGAAATATAATAGCATATAATTATATATAATTGCATATTAATTAAATATAATTGCATATAATTCATATAATAGCAAATGATTATATATAATTGCATATAATTATATATAATTGCATATTAATAAAAAACATTATCGTTGTGGCATCACGCAAATAGTCGCTTGCCCTATAATTCTGTTGGGTATATGCAAATTTTGCTTCCATTCGGGCAACTGCTCGGCATCGGCACGAGCCATACCAGCATTCCAATCCGACTCCAGTCGATGCTTGAAGATAGGATTCAAAATAAAATTAGGCTAATTTTCACATATAAAGAACTTATTCTTGAGATAAAAATGTATTAAAAATACTTACGAAGAAATCACATCTGCAGATAACAGTGCGTCCTCCGGAAGTGAATACACCATCATTCTGCAACAGCCTGGACTGGAGGCTCATCATATATAAGTCTATGGTCTGCAAAAAACAATCATAATTTAGTAACATTAATTCAATGTTAAATTAAATCATTTTTAATATTAAAATAATTACCTCAGTGAAGTAATTTGCGTCCATATGAAGCATCAATTTGAAGTCAACAACTTTTATTTGAAAGCCAGTCTCAGTCACTGTAGTATGGTCGGTGTAGGATCTCTTCATGAATGCATTATACTTTTTCACTATTTCTTCCTCGACGCTATCTGGTACATCCTTCGGGTAAAATGCAGTTCGTGGCCTGTCAGGAAACTGACCCCCAAACTCATCAGGCTCCGCGTCATCATGTGCCACATTGACTGGCTGCGTGTCAAATGGCCATGGGGTCTACAAAAATAATTTTTACAAAATTAAATACTTTTATTTTGAAACTATATGTTTATCATAAATAATTATGAAAACTATCAACTTACAGATGAAGTATCCGCTGAAGAATTACGTGTGGTCACAAATGGCGCCTGAAAATGCGGTACGTCAGACACGGAGTATCGAGGACCGCTGCTAGAGCTAGAAGGCCGAAAATCTGGCACTGCGCCTGGTGGATGGCTCGTGGATCGAAAATCACTAGGCCGAGGTGTTTGCATCGCAGGCCGAGCTGACTGCATCGAAGGCCTAGCTGACTGCATCGAAGGCCTAGCTGACTGAGGCATAGGGGGGGCCTGCCCACATGTATGCATAATCGACTGACTATATCGGCTCAGACCACACCGGATGGCTCCCATAATCTCTCCAAACCATCTCTTGAGAGTATTCTTCAAATCATTATGTCTCTCAATCATCCGGGCCTCCATCTGATCCTGCCTCTCAATCATGCGTGCCTCATAAGCACTCATCCGTGCCTCCACCTCGCTAAGTACACGCTGTGTCCTGCCACTGCCACTGCTAGATGATGATTTAGGCACCGGTGGCCTGAGACGCTTTTCCGTATCTCTCCGACGTCGAGGAGGACGCTCTGTCTCAGGTGGAGGACGCTCTGTCTCAGGTGGAGGACGCTCTGCCTCGGATGGTGGGCCATGGTAATATGACTCATCCGGCTCCGGCTCATCTACATGTGCGGACTCCACGTTCCTCGTAGCTCGCCGACTGCTAATAGGTTGAGCTACGACCGATGCCACTCTATGCCTCGGTGCACGCTGCTCGGCTGTCATGCCCCCTGGGGTAATTGGATTAGTCAGATGCATGTACTACACATCCAGAGAGGTCTCACACTGTGTGGAGAGGTAATATGCACGTCTCTCCTCCTCCTCGTCAGCAATCAAATAGGAAATATTGTAAGCCTACAAATTTAAGATAAATATTAATACAATCTTTTCATAATGATAACAAATAATTAGATAATGAATGTAAATGAACATTAAACTAACCTCCGTGTCAAAACACTCATAGAGCTGCTCCACTGTCCTGTTTAGATTCTTCTGGAAATTCCATCTCAGACAATGGGGATATGCTGAAGGGATGTCATGTTGCCTACCAGCAAACACCTCGAATCCCGGGATGACCTCTAAGCCCCACACCATCAGTGCCCAAGCCGGGCTATAGAAATGATATTTTGGATTGTCGGGAATTTTCCTAATATAATTCCTAAGAATTTTATAAGAGTATGCGTCCCAAGGAAAATTATAGGTGTCTAGATCCTCCACCAAAGACCATAGCCACGGGAAGATAGGTTTTTGTGAATCATGGCCAAACACGAAGACGTAGGCCATGAGGATAAGGGCGGTGCTGAAATGGATCTCTTCATCAAGATCATCTATGCTGCTACGGGAATTAGAAAAACGTGCTAGGAGATCAGCAGTAGTCATGTGAATGCCATTGCAGGCGGACATAAAGAAAGACGACCCAGTCGGATCATGCGGATAAGTACTATCGAAATTTGAAGGTCCGAATCTCAACCCAGTGATCAATACATGATCACCCAAAGTGTACTCGACATCACCCCCGCATATGTGGAACCAAATCTCACCCCTGGTGTGGATTCCCCTACACACTATACTGTGCAAAGCTGGACATGATAGGTTACTCGGACCCCAACTAAAGAAATGACCAAACGGCCCACGTTGGAATCTTTGAACAAACTCGTTCCCACCTAATTGCAAGAGTCTAGACCTAATTTCTTCTACGATACATATCTTATAGTATGTGTTGGGTTTATACTTCCGATTAATCGAGTTAGGTCTCCGATACCATGGCTGGTCCAACTCCTTCAACATTCAGTCAATACAAATAATTTAAATCAGTTCATGTATCATCAAATTAAATTAAAATTACATCATATGCATCAAAATTATAATAATTAAATTAAAACAATCATAATTCTCACAATTAATTATGCAAAACACCAAATCACACACATATTTTACATAATTTTCACATAAATGAAACAACAATAATTATATTAGATCAAAAGACTATGGATTGCTGGTAATACCCTGATGGACCGCTGGGTTGGTTCTTCAAGCCCCAGCGGTCTATCGACAATTTACCAGAGGTCCATCAAAACGTGGATTCTACGTATTTTTCTAAGGCCAAAAATTATATATTCAAGTCCTAAACATGTATAATTCAAACAAAACAATTCAATTAAACATAATATAAACTTAAATTACCAAACATCAACATACATGCATGTAAAATTAGGTTCCATGCTACCAAAAATGTAAGAAAAATACAAGACGAAGATTTCATGATTTAGGTACAACAAAACTTTTAAACCAATATTATACATGATATGAATTGTTTAGCTAATTCAATATTATGAATTATAGTAGAATAATTTGTACTACAATTATAGATAAAATATTTAAAAATGCGATAATTTATCTTTTTCATCTTGATGTTAGAATTAGATCTTTGATATGTATCTGATTTTTAATTGACCTACAAAAATTGTCTAAACTATTAAAAATATGAATGTTATTGTTAGAAATAGTTTACACAATAAGAAACAAATAATTATTACCTTACATATATCATCAAGTAAAGATAATTACTTCTGGATATGACTTTCTTAGACCTAGATCATCGAATATGTTTGTGATATTTTTTAATGATAATCTAAAAAATTAAAAAAAGCAAAAACTAGCTCTATGTCGACTTTTATGCCTAGATTTGGTAATTTTTTTTTCCAGATCTGGCTAAATAACGAAGTCAGACATCATAGATTCTTTAAATTAAATACAAAATGTGACACCCTAATCTTATATGACTTTAATATATAAATATTTAAATGCGGAAATAATATTTAATAAAGACTGAATCATAATTAAGTGAAATATATATATATTTTTTTTTTTAAAGACAGTAAAAAAATAAAATCTTTAAACTTAAAATAGTAGTAAAATAAACTAACAAATCCCTTTTAAAATAACCATAACTGACTTAAGCATAATAATATTGTTTTGCAAGTCAAACAAAATACGCCTACTTTCAAGTCTAGCATTCTAGCCAAAGTACTTAATATAGAAATACATATCCAAAGTGCTTTAATATATAAATGCATAGAGTTTTCTTAAATAACCTAGCACGTCATTCGACTTCCCACACGTCTCCGAGCTCAAGTACCTGAAATGTTAATGTGGGGAATGAGCATACAAAAGTATACTCAGTGTGTGATATTATGCAAGAGTTGTCCACGTTAATAAAACGGTAAACACATATGGTCATATAACATAGACTTGATTTCGCACGGTGGGCTTTTACCCCAAGAACCCTTTCGGATTCCGGATCCTTTACTGAATCCCTGGCCTCGTATAATGTATATGCACGGTGGGCTTTTACCCCAAGAACCCTTTCAGATTCCGGATCCTTTACTGAATCCCTGGCATCGTACGCTTGCGCAAGACTTTTCATAGATCGATAGCATAAAGCATATCACATAACATAGTTTCATATTAACACATACGGTCACACATAATATTAAAATGAACAACGATAATCAACGGCATAACTTAAATAAATCACCACACCTTAACCTTGAACTTGAACTGAAAGTCGAACAATTAAAATATCAAGACCGTCTTAGCCGCGCCACACCTAACCATCATATGATATTACAGATATAATTATATTAGAACCTATATATATAATAAATTAAATTATATTATCAACACTACCTTCAGTTTTAATACCCATTGGAAATATGTTATCAAATTCTTATCTACATAAACTAACGAGATATTAATTCTCTTAATTTAAAATCCAATTACTAAATAAATTGGATCTCCTTGATTTAATACTTAGACTTTAATTATCTAAATTATAAGCTCTAAATGTTAACATTGAATATATATATATACTATCTCTTCTTCCATTATTAATATTTACTAATTTATTAAACTCCATCTTAATTAACATGATAAGCTCGATTTAATTAAGCCTTATCTTATTAGAATCCTTAAACTAATCCATATAAATTAATCAAGGGAACTCACTAATTAATTAAATTAGTTTAAGTATTAATTAACTTAGGATTAATAACTGGGCCCATTCTAATTAATTTCGACCCATAAGATTTCTAAGTTTCGGCCCAATTCATTTAACTCTCGGCCCATCTACCAAATAATTATTCAGCCCAGTATTTCTATTTATTTGGGCCTATCTCACTCCCTTCACTTGGGCCCAGACACAATAATTCCCAGCCCAATTATAATGTCAAACTCGGCCCATTAGAATTATCCTAAAATCGGCCCATGTCTAGAAATAATCCTAATCCCTCTAACCCTAACATCACTTTACTCATTTTTACTCACAGACTCTCTTCTTCCTATCTCCTTCCTTTCTCGCTCTCTCTGCTTCTTTCTCCTACCCTCTTATTCTCCAACCTCTCTGCCTCCTACTCTTCCTAGCTCTCTCGTTTCTGTCTCTTTTACTCTTAGAAATCATTCAGCCCCCTTCCCTCGTCTCTATCTATCGCTGTCTCTCTCCTCTGTTTCATTTCATCGGCTTCTGGAGGAAACTCACCTGAGCTCCATCGCCGGCGACCTCAAGGTAAGGTTCCTCTTTCTCTCACCCTCTTCTAGCTTAAATTAAGATTTCAATTTCTGAAATCTATATATCTTAAGTTTGATTTTGATTTTGGTTTGGAACCTAACTCTATTTACTTTCCAGTTTCAGATTTTAATTGTTCATCATCTCTCTCTGCTCTCGACCAATTCATACTCTCTCCGGAGCTCTCCCGGTGGAATGGAAGATACAAGAAGCTAAGGTTTGAAACCTAATTCTAATTTCTTTCTCACTCTCTGATTTTCCTCTCTAAGTCTTATTTTCTGCATATAAAAATTTAGTTTCTGGAGCACGAGATTTTGATCTGTATTTTTTCCCGATATGGTTCTTTTCTGACATAAGGTTCTCGGTTTGGTTTGTTTAGGGTTTGAGATAATTTGGTTGAGATGTTGGGTGCTGAACAGAAAGAATTCGTTCAGATGGTTTTACAAAGTTCTGTCCTTGATGACAGCTGTAGCTAGCCCTTCCCCTCAGCTAAGTTCTTATGCTTTAATTAACTAGGAGCTTTCTATTTTAAATTGTTGGTGGTTGTAGTTTCTGTTCAAGAATTACAGTCTAATTTGCTATTAGAAAGTGTTATGAAACCTGTTTATTCAGTCTCTGGTTTGGGTTTTGTAATTTATAATTGTAAGTTAACACTATCAGAGATATGAAATGGAAGGGATAGTTAGAGCTTAGCTTCATTACCTTTATCTTTAGCTACTTCTTCTTCATGTGTGAATTAGAGACTGCTGTAATATGATAGTATTTCTGTGTATTTTTGTGTTGTAGTAAATGTTTCTATGCAGCCACTTATGCCCCTTTTATAGTTGGTGAATGTAGTGATAATGTTAGCTTAAGACTTAAGATTTTAGATAGCTTAGTGTTTAAGGTTAGAAGCTATATTAATAGTCTTAATGCTATTATTTGTAGGGGCATGGAATGAAGACATGGATGGAAGCCTTTTCTACTACACTCAACCGAGCTACTGCCATCTCACACTCTGCAGCAGCCATTTATTTTCTGTTTCTTTCTTTCTCTGCATGGCTGCCATGCTACTTATTCATTCCCAATGTTAAGAGTAATCATCCTTTCCTTACACTTATGGAAGAAATTACTTCTTTCTTATTTGTTTCATAGACTGCAGCCTTATGCAAACTAGTTTAGACTTTCATTTGCTTACTGTAATGTATATCAGGCTGTTCCAATATATATATAAGATATGCTTTTCACTCAAGTGTTCTAATTTATTTGCTTTCCTTACTTAAATATATATATATATATGTTCTCATACTTGAGTGTTCTATTTTTCCTTCTTTCAAATCTTAAATAATGTTGCAGGTTTCTACTAAATGTATATGCGTGTAGCCTTATATTGTTTGCATCTATACCTATCATTTTATATAACTCTTATCCAATATAATAACACTAATAATAAGTTCTTAAATTAAAATTTTATTCATATCTACTAAACTAAGGCGCGACCTCGACTAAAATAAAATAAGTTCGAAATAAAATAATTAAATATCATGAGTAAAATTCTTAAAAAATCACATAACATATTTAAATAATTTTATTGGATTCGGGTTGTTACACAAAATATATACTATAATAAATAATGATAAAATAAGAAAAAAATAGAGGAATGTTGATGTTTTCATCTTCATTTTGTTTAGACCAAATTTATTCAAATCTGTCTTAACTAAAAAACCACAAACATCAATTCCGCTTCGAATTTTGCTTTAAGGTTAGAAAATGGAAAAAAAAAAGGGAGAAATCAAATAGGTTGTTAGTGTTTTTTAAGAAAATAGATCAATTTTTGCAGATCTGATTTCGTATGCTCTTGCTAAGGATTTAAGCTAGAAATAAAAACTTTAAAAAAGAACATAAATAGTAAAAAAATAGCTTTATATAGATGTTTAGATCTAATTCGTTATAAATTTTATTTATAAAATAAACATTTAATTTTTATTTTTTTCAGATCTTAAGTTTGAGATTTAGTTTAAAAGCGAAGCAACAAACAATGAATTTGCTTCAAATCGACTTGTGTATAATAAAAAAATGAAAGCAAAAAATAGAAAATCTATGTTTTTCTCTAGATTTAACTTTTCAGATCTGGCTGAAACTAAGTAATATAGATGTCCTATTTTTTCATTTTATTTAGATCTAAAAAACTTAAGATCTAACTTCAAAATAAAGCTACAAACATCCAAAAATTGGGACTCCAAAAAACGAGAGTTCATACGAGTTGTCGTAACTGCCACATTCAAGGAGTTCTTCTAGTCGTCGATAATCGCCTTCGTTGCCGAAGGTCCTCTTTCTTTTCAATCAAATCCTCCAGAACATGAGGTCGATGGTTTTTGTAGCCGATTTCGATATCAAATTGGAATAACCAAAAATACACCTGTAGCTCTTGAATTTGATTTTCTCAAAGAAGAACAACGAAAAAATCTGCATGTTTTTGAATTTTCTTGAAGTATTCTTCCAATACTCTTTTTTTTTTCCTTTTTAAAATTTTCAAACAAAAAAATAAAGATAATTTGTATACCTTCAACAATCTATACAATGTTGAGCTCTGGATGAAAGCATCAATGAACTAATCTTGTTCCAAGATTAAATTGACAGTTCTCAATATAACTTGAGAAATACTCTTGATCTCACAATCGCACGAGATAAACATGGTTCATAAATAGAATATTCATTGACTTAATCAAATGATAGACGCTACATCTATTTATAATAAACTAAGACTTTCAATAAGCCTAAACTATGTCGATGGTTTGGATAGAAGAGTGGTGGGTGGTGGTGGTTTTGAAGTGTTGGGGGGTGGTTTGTGAGAGTGAGATCCCCAATTAGGGATGACAATATACCCGCTGGTAGCCAACCCTAATATGGGTGAGTTTGATAGGCATTTGATATTCACAGGTAGATTCATGGGTGAAATTTAATATTCATTTAGTTCGCGGGTATGACAATCCATACCCGCAAAACCCATATACCCGTGAAAATTACATACAAATCTAAGTTCTTATTTCACATTCAAAATTTAAGGATCTCCATCAAAATACCCGAAATACTTGTGAAATACCAACAAAATATCCGCGAAATACCCACTAGCTACCTATCCAAATCTAAGTTCTTATTTCACATTGAAAATTTAAGGATCTCCATCAAAGGAGGGCTTCTATAAAACAAATGGATATCAATTTTTAAACTTAGATTTGTCAACTCAAGCAAAAATATCAAATTAGTTAAAATTTAAATTTTTTGTCAAAAACTCACTTTCAATTTCATTGATTCACTATAGTTTCACATTTATTAAAATTTAATTTAATATGACCGAACCGGTTAACTAATTGGTTCGTGGTTAAACTGGCCAATCTAGTTCACTATGATTTTTAAAATATTATTCGGGTGGCAGGTACCCATCGGGTGGTGCGTTTGAGTGACTTTAATGCTCATGATGGATGGTGTGTACGACCTTTCTTTGCGGATACGAGTATAGATAACTATTATCCGTACCTATTGTACCCGATTGTTAGCCAATCCCCAATAAGATATTGGTTGCTGGGTGGGGAATGAGATGACAAAAATCTCCGCAGATTTGGGATGATGGGCCGAGTATGAGGAAATAATATCGGGTTGGAGTTAGGTATAAATTTGTATATTTATACTCAAGTCGGGTATGGGGATATATATTTCTGCTTCGAATCCTCCCCAATAAATTTATATATAATACTCCCTCCGTCCATGAAACAAATTCCTAATTTGTCATTTTCGTCCGTCCACAAAACATCTTCCTACTTTAAACTTTCCATTTATGGTAATGGACGCACCACACTCTCTACACACAACTCAATTTAATATAATACTTAAGTGAGACCCCTATTCCACTCACTACATATCATTAAAGTCAAAAGCACTACATTAAAACTAGCACCGAGTCAAACTAGGAACTTCTTTCATGGACGGAGGGAGTATATTTTTATATATAAATATGTAAATTTTCATAAAAATAAAATAATTGATTTTGAAATAATTTTCAACTTTTGAACTTTTTTATACATAACTATTAATTATGTTAATTTGTAATTATTTTTTTAAAAAAATAATATTTTTGTAAAACATTATTATATTAATTTGTAATTTTTTTAAAAAAAATATTATTTTTGTAAAAAATTATTCAGTAGGTTCCCAATATAACCTTCCCTCTCCGAATAATCCCACCTTGAATTTGACCCGATTTAAATTAATATAGATCGAGACACGTAGGTTATCTTTTAAACGGGTATGAAAATAAAAAAAAAAAGCAATACCTACTCCGAACATGCTCGATTGCTATCCCCATTAGAAAAAAAAGTGGACAATTTTGGATGTGGGTTGTTGGGGTAGGATATGGTTTTGATAGTTTTGGATATTTTTCACACGCGTACTGAAAAATTAAGTATTTTTTACAGATTCTTTTTAATTATATTATTAATTTTTACTTATAAAAAATTACTTACTTCAAAAGCTCGTACATAATTATTAGAGAAGAGAAATAAAAATGAAGCTTATATACTAGAGATGTGAGTAATGAGAGAAGAAAAGTTCAGAATTGCAAATTGAATATAACAATAATATTTCAAATTGCTTTTATTATTGATGGTTTGTTCTTACAAGAACTTTAGCCTATTTATTACATTTATAAATATTATTTTGAAATGAACTTATCTAAAATATAACAAGTGTTCAAAGAAAATAGTATCGTAAATAATGAAGACAAAAATAAAATGATATGTAATAATTAACATGCAAATAAAAAAGATAAAAAGTAGTGTATAATAGGGATGTCAATAGTTGGGTAATACCTGGATCGGAACCAATAAAGGAGTGTAGAGTGATGAAGATGTAGCCATGACCTCCACCTTCCAGATGGCTCAACCAAACCCGTTTATTATATGGGGGTAGCAAAGGTCAACAGTGATCTGGTTTTGAGAAATGTATTGTATGCTCCAGAGTTAACCAACAACTTGATTTCAATAGCACAATTGGTGAAGGAGGCAGAGGTTAAATGTGTGTTTCTTAATACTCATTGCTTTATACAGAAAGCTAAGAATGAGAGAGCTCTTGGCATATGCAAGACAGTTAGGAATCTGCATGTATTTGCACTCTATGTTGAAGAACATGTGCAGGAAAATTTCACACATCAAGCAAACTTATCTGTTGTGGAATGACATGAACTATTGGGTCATGCTTCGGTGAAAGTACTACAACACATCAAGCAGTTGGAGAAGGACATTGACAACTTAACACATTGTGAGGTATGTCAAAAGGCCAAAATGACTAGAAGTTCTTTTCTTGTCATAAATAGAAGGTCTACAGAGTCCTTGATATGATTCGTGTAGATGTATGTGGTCCATATACCTATGAAAACATATGCAATGCTAGGTTCATGCTCACCATTGTTGAAGATTACTCTATGATGGTTTGGACTTATGTGCTGCATTCTAAAGCTCAAGTATATTCTGCGTTCAAAAGTTTCTTTTCCATGGTTAATACACAGTTTGGGAAACGACTCAAGTGTATGAGGTCTAATAATGATAGTGAGTTTATTAACCTTAACATACGCAATTTGTTGAATGATTTTGGAGTAATACATCAGAGATCTTGTGTGTACACTCCACAACAAAACAATATTGTGGAGCGTAGACATATGACACTTTTACAGAAAGCTAGAGCTCTAATGATTCAAAATCAGATTCCTCACAAATTTGGCCCTATGCTTTACTTATGGCTACTTGGATTTCAAATATAGTTCCTAGTAAAGTTTTAGGATGGCACAGTTCCTTCTACTTTATTTGGCAAAGATCCTGATTTACATTACACACCTAAGTTTGGCTGTCTTGCTTATTGTGTGAACTTGAGTCCTGGAAGGTTTAAGTTTAATGATAGAAGTATTAAATGTGTATTTCTTGGACACTCTTCTAGTCACAGGGGTTATATTATGTATCAACTTGATGATGGTAAAGTTATGGTGTTAAGGGATGTCAAGTTTCTCTCATCCATTAATCCTTTTCAGAATGATAGTCATTCTCATAATGATTAGCTTCAGAATCCTACATTACATACAACATATGATGATGATAGATCCCAGGATGGTTTTAGTGATGCAAATGATATTTGTGAAAGTGTTGATAACAACTTGCCTATTGATATTCAGGATATTGCTGATGCTGATGAAGTACAAATAGAGGCAGATATGCATCTTCCTATTGATGGAGATGCACCATCACTCATTCCTCAACAAGAAGAACACCTAAGGAGAGGTGCTAAGACTGTTAAACCCCCTGCTTGGATGAGTGATTATGTTGGTCAGGCAGTGATGTCTCCAACTGTACCATCTACTGTATGTGTGCCACCCACTTTTCCATATGTACTTACTCCACATATATCTCCAGATCATACTGCATTTTTAGTGAATGTTACTAACCTACAGGAGCCAACTTCCTACAAGGTTGCAAACAAGTACAAAGAGTGGACCAATGCTATGGAGGATGAGTTGACAACATTGGACAATAACAATACCTGGACCTTAACAACCCTTCCTTCAGGTAAGAAGACCATTGGATCAAAATGGGTTTATAAGGTAAAATTGAAGGCTGATGGCACTGTAGAATGGTTTAAAGTCAAACTTCTAGCTAAAGGGAATAACCAAGAGTTTGTGATAGATTATCATGAAGTGTTTTCTCCAGTTTCTAAGTTAGTTATTGACATATTGTGCGTTTCCTTCTTGCAGTGGCTACTTCAAAATGTTGGGAAATTCACCAGGCAGAGATGTCAACAACGCCTTCCTCCATGGGTTTCTTCACGATAATATTTACATGAAACCTCCACAAGGGTACACTAAAGCCAAGCCTGGGGAGGTATGCAAGTTGGTTAAGAGTTTATATGGGATGAAGCAAGCTTCAAGGGAGTGGAACTTGGAGTTTTGCAAGACATTGTTTGCATATGGTTTCACTCAGTCATCTACTGATAATTGCCTATTCTTAAAAGGATAAGGTAACAATTTCTTAAGTCTTCTTGTATACGTAGATTATGTGCTTATTATTGGTCCAAGTGTGGATGAAATCATTTCCCTTAAAGTCTATCTGAATGCTTCTTTTACTATTAAAGATTTAGGGCTGGTAAAGTATTTCCTTGGGGTTGAGATAGCTAGAGGGGTTACTGGTACTTATCTAAATCAGAGAAAATATGTGCTTGACTTGTTGGATTCAGTTGGGTTCCTAGGAAGTTCTTTTGTCTCTACACCACTTCCATCAGGGTTACAACTATCCAAGGATGAAGGAGAAGTGTTAGAACAGCCAAACACCTATAGAAGGTTAGTTGGCAGATTATTATATCTCAATCTAACAAGACTAGATATCTCATACGCGGTGCAGCAACTAATTCAATATGTGGCTTGTCCTAGGAGCTCTCACTGAAAGGCTGCAACTCATGTAGTACGCTACTTAAAGGGATGTCCCTCTTTCGGGTTATTTTACCCGAGTAATGCAGATTATAACATCAAGGTTTATTGTGATGCTGACTGGGGCACTTGCACTGACACTAGGAGGTCCTTAACATGTTATTGTATTTATTTTGGACAGTCTCTTATCTATTGGAAATGCAAAAAGCAATCTACGGTTTCAGTTTCTTCAGTTAAAGCAGACTATAGATCCTTAAGTGTCACATCTATGAAGCTTATTTGGATTAGTTATTTGCTTAAGGATTTTCATATTTGTGTTGATCTCCCAATGCCAATATATTGTGACAACCAAGCTGCTATCCACATAACGAAGAATATGTTGTGTTCCACAAGAGAACCAAGCATATAGACATGGATTGTCACTTGGTACATGAGCATTACAAGCAAGGTCTCATCTATCCTTTTCATGTGTCTACTAAAGTCCAACTTGTTAAATTTTTTTACCAAATATTTACATGGTCCACGATTTCACCTCTTGAAGCTCAAGTTGGGCCTGTTGATCTCTGCAATCATGTTGCTTTTTGAGAAGAAGAAGCAGTCACCGTTGGATGGAGGTGTTTATAATGAACGGCTGAGATTAAGTCTCATGCTTTAGTTAGTAAATAAAAGAGTTGTTACACGCTTTTATAAGTGTGATTTACGTTTATAGGTTGATGCTTACGTGTACTCTAGGTGTACACATGTATTGCATGTATAAAACTAGACTCTCTCACCTATTTTGAATAATACAAAATTTTCAGTTTTCATATACTTCATCTTCTTCGTTTCTTTGCAAATAGCAGTTATACTTTCTTGTTAATGGATCTATTGTGAGCTACAATCAGTCATATTCTATAACCAACAAATGGGTTACGATTCTTAATCCAAAACACACCCATTATATAGTAGATCCAGACCGAACAAACCGTAAATTAAAAATTATATTGGTCCGAATCGGATAAATGTCCGCGGATCTTACAGTTCCAATTCACCATAGTTTTTAATCTTCTTCTTCATTTTAAAACTCATTCCCTCTCTCCATGTCACCCTCTCTCCCTCTCTCTATCGCCGAAGCTACCCACCGCCACCAGCCAACCTCTTTCCCTCTCTCTCTGTTGCCAAATAGCTTTGCTGCAATCTGAAATTACGTATTCCAACTTCAATTTTCAATTGTTTTGCCTTTTAAAGTGGTAAAAATGTAGCTGAAATGTGTTATCAATCACTCTATTTTTTGGTATGATTAAATGGTTATCATTTTTGAATTGTTTTTGTCCATTTCATAAGATCTTGTAAATATGGTAAGTTCATTAATAATTATTGCGCCTATCATCATTTCAAAATAATCAAACATTTTCACTTCATTATTAAAAAAAGGCCAGGTGAAACGTAAAAGTAACAAAATAAATAAAAAGTCGACGTACTTATAATCATGAAAATTATTATTGTTGATTTTAACATCCGGATAGGGTTATTTAGCAGGCTATATTGTATAATCAACTTGTCAGTATTGATTGTTTAGTTACATGTGTCCCTGTAACCTACATGTAACATGTTCGCTAGGGGGCGTGTTCTCGTATTCGGGTCAAATCAAGTTGAGTTGAGCTGAAAATTCATATAATAAATACAACTTAAGAAAAAGGTTCTTGTGTTTAGGCTCGAATCGAGTTGAGGTGACTTGAAAATTCATACAATGCATATAACTTTAAAAAACGGTTCTCGTGTTTGGACCCAAATCGAGTTGAGTTGAAAATTCATACAATAAATATAATTTTAAAAAATGGTTCTGGATCTGGTGGAACCGGAATAGACGGTCTGGACCGGTTCTGCTACAATTGGTTCTGGTTCTAAGCGGGTTTGGAACCGGAACCGCAACCGCAACACAACTTTAAAACTAATGGTTATTTGAACGGTTCCGAATCGGTTCGAGTATTACTCACCCATTGACATCTCTAGTTATTTGTATATTTTATATGACATTACATAACATTCTCATATTAATCGCGATAACGTTAAATTGTATGTCTCGCAATTGACTTATTCCGAAGATGGGGGTAAGGCGAAGTTGTTCAATCAAGCAAAAGGAAGGTACCAAAGAACCTTACAAAGGACAGACAAAAGAACTACATCAAGTAGAGGAGTCTGGTTAACCCTCTTAATCTGCTAGTAAAGACAAGAGCTGTGTTCCAAATCATAAGGGATGCTAATCTAATATATTATTCACCTACCGTGATAAGGGTCGTTGGCTCAACCCTATGTCCAACATCTTGACTGATGTGGATATCGAACCACTAGGTGTTCAGGCTTCAGAAGAGCAAGAGAAACTACAGACACAATCAGAAGAGAATCCAACCTTGCATATGAAGAAAGACGGACCTTGGTCTCTTTTGAATAAGGAAGAGACTTCAGATCAGCAGTCCCAGGAGTGGAATGTTAGGAGAGCAGTCCTAATATAATATATTATAAGAGCAAAAATATTTGAACAAATTATCAACTAAAGGAAGAGAAGAAAAGTTTGGAATTCTATATTTGAAAAGGATAATTATAGATACATTTTAGTGAATGGGCGTACGCGTATATATAATAGATATATCAAGCAAAGATAAAAATACTATTTCGAAGGAGTATTCTTATTGATAGTTTGTTCGACTCTCTTTGCTCACATAAAGCAAAAGAAATGAAAGTATTAAAAATCAATAATATTTTAAATAAGTATTCTTATTGATGGTTTGCTCTAACAAGTAGAGATATGATCGGATCGAATCAAAAATAAAAATGCAAAATCCCGAAATGACACTAAATATTTTTAGGCCGGTTTGAACTATAGCTGGCAAAGTAGCGGGCCGGGCCAGTCCGGCCCGGCCCACCGGGCTAAATCACATTTTTTGGGTCGAGTCGGGTCGGGCCGATCCGAAATTCATCGGGCTTCTATAATTGTGGCCCAGCCCAACCCCCTTCGGGCTACCGGGCCATCGGGCTAAGCCCGCCCATTTTTTTATATATATAAAAAATTAAGATAAATATTTATTATTATAAAAAATAATAAATTAATAGTCTAGGACTTGATTAATGAATTTCAATAATTTTATGAACAATTAGTGTATAAAAAAAGGTTATGAATATTCGAATCGAATATTTACTTTTTTTTAATATTATATTTAAAATTCGATTTGATTCGAAATTTCACTATAACAAAAATTAAAGATTATGTTAAAATTTAATTTTTTTTAATATAAAAAATAGATTTACATTTTTAAATAATTATATGTAATTGTATTTTTGTATATTTATATAAATATTAATATATAAATGTATTATTAATATATTAATCATCAAATATATAAATGCAATTTACCAAAACATTCTATGTATTTTCAAAATCAATAATAATAATAAATAATACTCCATATTTTGTCGGGCGGGCTTTTTGGCCCGGAAACCCTGGGCTTTTTAGCCCCAAAGTCCGATTAGCCCGCCGGGTCATGTGGGCGGGCCAAAAAAGCTCAATTTTTTTCGGGCCTATTATTTCCGAGCTCAACCTAGCCCAAACCCCCGGCGCGCTGGGCCGGCCCATCGTGTCGGGCCCAATTTGCCAGCTCTAGTTTGAACTGAACTATTTAGAAATGATACGACTCTAATACATATTTATATATATTCTATTTTGAATTTCATTTTCTACTAAAAATATAATTTTTAATTATTTTTAAAATTTGTATCAAATCTCTTACAACATATTTTTAAGCGGAGGAATTATAATGTAAATAAAATATATTTGACAATTATTTTCACACTATTCTTCTTAATATACAACTCAAACAGCTGAATAATTATAAACCAACTGTAATAAAGCCCAATAACAAATATGGAGAGCCCATGAGGCCCAAAATTGTCAGCTATGATAAAATATTAGTATTATTAGTAGAATTTGGTAAAAGCGCAGAGATTCTTAAAACTTAAAACCGGCCGGCCCTTCCTATTCCTCATAGACTCACAGTCATATCTTCTCTCTCTTCGCTCTCGAACTTTCTTTCTCTCTCTCTCTTAAATCCTCTCTCTCTCTCCCTTTACAGCACTTAACCAACAAGAGAGAAAGCTGTATGGCGTCCCCACGCGAGGAGAACGTCTACATGGCCAAGCTGGCCGAGCAGGCGGAGCGCTATGAGGAGATGGTCGAATTCATGGAGAAGGTCGTCGGCGCCGTCGACGGTGACGAGCTCTCCGTGGAGGAGCGCAACCTCCTCTCCGTCGCCTACAAGAACGTCATTGGCGCCCGCCGCGCCTCCTGGCGTATCATCTCCTCCATCGAGCAGAAGGAGGAGAGCCGCGGCAACGAGAGCCATGTCTCCTCCATCAAGACCTACAGATCTAAGATTGAATCCGAGCTCTCCTCCATCTGCGACGGCATCCTCAAGCTCCTGGACACCAAGCTCATCGGATCCGCTGCCACCGGAGATTCCAAGGTCTTCTACTTGAAGATGAAGGGAGATTACCACCGCTACTTGGCCGAGTTCAAGACCGGCGCCGAGCGCAAGGAGGCCGCTGAGAACACGCTCTCCGCTTACAAGTCTGCTCAGGTAAGGAATCCTTTTTCATTTTTTAGATCAAGCGATTTCTGAATCTTATTAAGTTTATGTTGACATCGCGTATTTATTTTATACTCTCGATTTGGAATTGTAGCTATGTACAACATCCTTCATAAGTTAAGTTGATGTTCGAACTGAAAATTGTAGCTAATTACTAGAACTTACATAATTTGATGGATTGATGTTGAATTAGTACTGGGGCTAAATATGACTATGTGGAGCGAGTCAACAACGTCTGCGCTTTACTTAATTACTGATTTGGGATTCCATAGGTATCAAGTAATTAAACGATTTGTTCCTAATAGAGAGATTTGCTGGTCATTTTGTTTAGATTTAGATCCATACAATTCTCCTACTTTAGACTATTGATTCTGTTTTAGATGCGCGTGCACACTGACGTGTGTGTGTGTAGACATGGCTAAGGTTTTAAATTATCTCCATACTTTCTCTGATTCTATATTTACTTGTGTGAACGCTATCAAGCTCCAGTTTTTTTACGTGTCCTACTGTAGATTGAAGGAAATCATTACAGATTATGCTAATTATGGGTACCTCAATGCAATTTTTATAGGATATTGCTAATACTGAGCTTGCTCCGACACATCCAATCAGGCTTGGACTAGCACTTAACTTCTCTGTCTTTTACTACGAGATTCTGAACTCTCCCGACCGGGCTTGCAATCTTGCCAAACAGGTCTGGTTAATAAACTTGATTTTGGCTGCTCTATCTTTTTTGTTGTTAATTTTAAAAGTTGTTTGCATGCTACAAGTTAAGTTCTTGAAAAAACGAAACTGGTCATGCTTTCTAGATTTGAATATTAATGTGATTGTTAAAATGTTGGTGTCTATACTTTTGAAGGCTTTTGATGAGGCAATTGCGGAGTTGGACACGCTGGGAGAGGAATCATACAAGGATAGCACCCTGATCATGCAACTTCTCCGCGACAACCTCACTTTGTGGACCTCGGACATGCAGGTAAGCTTGTGTTTTCCTTGCGAGTTAAATCAAATTGTGTATATCTGAGTGAAATTTATTCATGGGTCTCTTTTGTTTTACTTATACAGGATGATGAAGATATAAAAGAAGCACCTAAGCCCGACAACGAATAGTAGCTGCATTTATGTCTAGTATTTGAATGTCCTGCTATTGTCTCTATAGTAACTTTCCTCTTCTTCTTGAGGTGAGGGGGCCTTGAGAGAGAGCAGAGTTTGCTGTCCTCAGCTAGCAGTAAGCTTTGAACTCAGCTTCTTGCCCCTCTTCGCTTCGTGATTCTTCACCTTCAATTTCTTTGCTAGACTGATGATGTACGTGCCAAATATGCTTTTATATAATTTGTGCTGATTTCTCTTTAAGAAGGAAAATCTCATTTATGTGGTCTTAACTCCATTCCCCCTATTTGAAATTATCGTTGACCCTAGGCGTTGAAGTGCTGCTATTGACTAAACTTGATTATGAATATGATTTCGGTGCAGCAAAATATTTGTAAGTTGGGGGGTTTTTAACTTAAGGTGTCAAGCAAGCAAGTCTGAAAATAGCTTTTGTGGTGTACAATATTAGTGCACGATATGATCCAATTATGAAGATGTTCAGTATACTATATTATGTGGTTTCTGATGTTAATAGGTAGAAATTTGTTGAGGGTTGGATTTGAAGAAATTCTTTTCAAGTTTGAGACATGATGGTTCAAGTTGACATTTACAGCAGAGATCCTTGTGGGTCGGCCTAAGTGTGTAATGCGGAAACTCGTTTCCGATAAATAGAAGAAGTTTGCTTCTTGTGTCATGTACTTGGTTAGAGGTGTTGACGCTTCGAATATAGTTTTATTATTTTAAAATCGTAATCGAATTAGTTAATATAGTTCTTAGTTTGGAACTGTCAAAGATACTTCAGTTCCAAAGATACTTTTGATTTTTAACTGTAAGTTCTCAATTGGCGGTTTTTTTAGAATCTTTTAAAATACGTATTTTTACATGAATTTGCAAGTGTAAGTGTAATTCTTTTTGGAATATAAAAAATTAGTGCAATTCTTTTTGGAATATAAAAACTTGCTGAAGTAAATGGTGAGAAATTGACAGTTTGAAATCATAAGCTCACGATTCCGAATATTTAAAATCGAAATTGAACTGTTTTCAACACAGTTAATATTTGAAATCGAACTATTTACAATTTCCAAAACCGCCTATTACAATTTACAATTTGTTTATGATTTAATTCTTACAAAAGAGGTGTCAAGCTTTGTAAAGTTGTGGCATATATTAAAAGCTCAATCTACTTATACCGGATTTTATTGCCGTCAATTTTATTAAGAGTTTCCTTTCCGCGTGATCTTCTATTTTTATAGGGAGTCACAAGATTCAAGGCTAATGCAATCACTATTATAAGTAACTTATCTAAAGAAAATGTTATACCAACTCTATTCAAAATCTGTACAAAATATCCAATAATTTTAGGAAAATAGTATTCCTTCCTCCTTAGTAAAAGCAGTCCCAATAAATTCAATAAGCAGATTATGAAAATAAAATGTTATATTTTAAAAAAAAATTAAGTTATTATTTTAAAAATAATTTTTTCTGAGAAAATTGCTAGTTTAATAAAACAGCCCAAAAAGAAAACATAACACTTTTTTCACTAACAACAAAGAAACATTTTTCAAGCACATAAAGTGAAACAAATTTGCTTTACCAGAACACAGGTAATTTTTATGAGAGGCCGAGGCAGAATAGCATGAATCCTATTATAGCACACACCAGTGGTCTACGAATATGAAGGTTTCTACATCACCAACATTCAAAACTACTACTAGAGTTTGATCATATCTACCTTATACTAGCCATGACAGAATCAACTACAACTCCAAAATACACCACCATCGTCTTCCCAGCATTTAACAAAATAAACCAGCAGCTTCAAGCGCGCTCGCCTCTGATCCTACGAGCAAGTTGGATATCTTTTGGCATTATGGTCACACGCTTGGCGTGGATGGCACACAAGTTAGTGTCTTCAAAGAGACCCACAAGGTAGGCCTCTGCTGCCTCCTGAAGAGCCAAAACAGCATGACTCTGGAAACGCAGATCAGTCTGCAACCACAAACATTCAATAAGCAAAACAACATACTATCAAATCAAGATTCTAGTTCTAGGTTATTAGTCATGATCCCACCTTGAAGTCCTGGGCAATTTCACGAACAAGCCTCTGGAAAGGCAGCTTCCTTATCAGGAGTTCAGTACTCTTCTGGTACTTGCGAATTTCACTGTTATAACATCGATGATACTGTAAGCACCAGTAATGAATATCAAAAAGGTTCTCTGCTTGAAAATAGGCATAAGGATACCAACCGAAGAGCCACAGTTCCTGGGCGGTATCTGTGAGGCTTCTTCACTCCTCCAGTGGTTGGGGCAGACTTACGAGCTGCCTGTAACAAGCAAATGCAGAACATTGTATGATGCACGACAAAATAAAGATAAAAACAGAATTGAATTACAGGTTTAATGATAGATAGAATCAATTCGTGTTAGGTACCTTAGTAGCAAGTTGCTTCCTTGGAGCTTTTCCTCCAGTTGACTTACGAGCAGTTTGCTTGGTACGAGCCATCTGCAGAAAATCAAATGCCAATTATTATCTCATTTCAAAGGCTGATCAATTTCGTATAAATTGCAGCTGCGGCATTTACTACTTAATTCTCATCTTAAACGTCTTTTCATCATTACCATCGTTACTGTTATAAGCAACTAACCTAAATTAATCTAAAACCTAAACAATTTCCAAAGCAGAAGAGCACACAAATGCATCAAATTCATCTATAAAAAGCTATCCAAATATATGCCCAATTTGAAGTACATAAATCATGCGCATAATATGCATTCTTACAGCCCTAATTCCTAAATAGAAAATTAAAACAAAAGCCCTAATTTCAGCGAAACATGAACCGCATTCACAAAATAAATAGATGCTCAGAATTATTTCCACAAGAAAGACAGATCTTTCGGCCAAAACAAAACCTAATCCTACAATCCAAACTCCAAATCATACCCGAGTGATTACAAAGTCTTGATTAAAGAACTAATTCAGCTACACCTATAAATCATGAGAAAGAGTACAAAAGAAGGTTGCAGTTAGCTCACCTTTCACCTAAACAGATCTTCTTGTTATCTATTTCTCTTTCTCTCTCCTCCTTCGTATACTATCTAAATTCACTTCTGTCTTATCGGAGGAACATATGATTTAAGTCTGACTTAATTGGAGGCAGAGGCATATATATATAGAGAGAGAGAGGGGTAAGATCGAGGTTCAGAATAATCTGACGGTCAGGATCATTATGTTTGTCTTTAATTGGCTCCTCCAGTTACTTTATTTTTAAATCTATTGTAACTGAATGTTTTAAGATTAATTAATTACCAAAAATTTCAAGTTCGAATATTCAAACCTCAATAATTTTGATTAAAAGGCATCATTATTAATGAAATAAAGAGAATACTATATTTTGATCATTAACTCCTAAATACTGAAAAATAAATTGAAAGGAAAAGAAAATTTTGATCTTCCCATTTCTCTTGGTAAGAAATCTAAAGTAAACTTCCAATTATATGAAACTAGTATGTGGCCTCCTACGAGCACGAGTGATTAATAGATAATTAATAATTTTTTTGATCATAAAGAGTGTGTTGTAATAAAATAGACACAAATTTTTTAAATTATATATATTTTATTTCAAGTTTTTAGTTGATAAAGAACACACTAAATATAATATAGGTAAGATTTAAAATATTGCGTTTTATGTAACAATGTCCAACAAAAATAAAACATTTTCTTGGTGTACAACTCAAAATAAGAACACAATATTAATAAATGAAAAAAGTATTACTTAGTTTGAATAATGAAATTTTCATATATATATATATATATATCCATAATAAATGATATAAAAATCTATTTTCACGGGGATTCTTACATGTTAAAATATTTTTTTGTGGATAAAATGATCATATTGTATTGAATTATCTCATCGCGCTTTAAGTCATTTTTGATTGGATCAGATCTAGTCAGCATGAAAATCAATCGAGTCTTTATTTTCACAATCCATAACTATCAATTTTCTGGTCGCTCGAGCCATTTTTGACGTCTTTATGCATAAATTTTAATGGATTAGTTGAGTTGTTAGTAGAATAAGAGTCTTATACTCCCTCTGTCCCATTTCATTAATGTCACTTTGACCAAATACGTGAGAGTTTTTGGTCAAAGCGGGACTAATGAAATGGGACAGAGGGAGTACTATTTATTAATTCAATACGTGTAAGTAAAATAAAAATTTATGATTGATTAATAAATAATTTAAAAATTGGTGAAAATTAATAGATGATTAATATATGAATATAATATGGTGACAGTTTAATAAGATCCGCATTTATCTATAATTAAATATGTCGTGAACGATATAATAATTAGTGGTATGTCAAATCATAATTATTTGAGTAAATAAAAGTAATATATATTGATGATAGCATTCAAAAGCATATATATGAATATTTACTAAAATAAAAGTGTGTATAAATTGTATGCATGATTATTAATAGATTAATAGATTGTCGAGTAGCTCAAATTGGGAAAAATTTTAGAAAATTAAAATTGTGCTAATAGTATAGATTGTATGCATGATTATCTATTTAACTTTATGTAGCTAATCTAATTAAGACATTTAACGGCAAATCATGAAGTTATGATATAATTTTAATAAATATTATTTAATTCATACTTTTATTATTACAAAAATAATTATTATAGTGTAGCTAATCTAATTAAGACATGTAACGGCAAATCATAAAGTTATGACATAATTTTAATAAATATTATTTACTGTATACTTTTATTATTACAAAAATAATAATTATAGTCTAGATGGGAAATTTTTTTTGTCAATGATTTTGTTTTAATATAAATATAATAGATAGATTGTAAAAAACTAAGCTCCGTTCAACTATGCACCAAAATGCTCAAATACGCCAGTTATCAGGACAAAGTCATGGTGAGACAGGAAAAGAGACAAATGGATATACAATAACGGAAAACCTCAACACACCTATTTCATTCTATTTTACAGAAGTTATGAATAAATTACACCTAAATTTTGTAAAATAATAAAAAAAATATAAAACCCAGAAACCCCAATAGGCTCATAAACTATAAACCCTGCAACAAAGACATTGCGCATGGCAGAGATCATCAGCACCAGAACATGATCCTCATGAAGAAAATAACCAGTACAAATTTGAACAACTGCTTTTCCAAGAAACCAATGGGCTTGATATGGGCGATCACCTCGAGATCCCTAGCATGGCAATCCCAAGTATCTTCTGCTTGCATAACTTGAATGCTTGTAGGCATTTAGAGTCTTTCTCACAGGGAGTAGCAGATTATCTATCGTACTTTAGTATACAGTTTACTTTACCCATTCATAAGTAGTTACAAAAATCTAAAGCAGTCTGTAACCTCGAGGTGATTCGCGAGTTGGGATATTGCAGGTTGCACGGCCTTGGAGTTGGCAGATAACGAATTTGGAAGTTCAGGTATGCAAATAGGCAAATATTGGTCACCTTTTTCTCGTATGCAGAACAGTGAGAGAACAGCGCGGCAGAAGATATATCTGGATATGAAAGAACAGTACAATCGTCAAGTTAGGCCACTGTATAAAGGAGTTGAAGACAAAAATGGCTCAGATCGACAAAATATTTCTTGACTGCCCCTTGTAAATCTTTAACCATGGTAACAACTAAGTTTGAGAAAAATACTTTCAGAGATTTCCATATCATGCTCTAAATAATTGAAGCTATTCAAGTATCATAGATCAGTCATAGAGCCACTAGAGAGACTTGGCAGACAGTGACACAAAAGTAATGGGTGCAAAAGAAACTTTAGTGTAAAGAGTTCAGGAGATGTAGATTTGACCAATCGAGTTGATAAAATGACACATTGGGATATGGTTAGCGATTTTGAAAACCAAGTATCATTTTGATGCACAAGAACTTCACTTACCAAGGCATCTTATGGTAACTCAACGTTAACAAGATTGACAACTATTATTAGAATACATTAGTTTGTTTTCCATTAACTTAATAGGAACCCATAGACGTAAAAGTGCTAAATGTGAAACACCACAAGATCATATTTTTACTGGGTACGTGTACTTCAAGACTCTCCCTCACCGTTGATCACACTGATAGATGGAATGGAACAGAAATTAGTACCTCAGAATAAGCCTTCGAAGAAAGGGGTCGGATAAAAGTTGAGCCCAGACCAGGTCCAGGTCGGTCGATGTACAGAGAATTTGCTCCCATTTGGAAAAGGCAGTGGAGAGAATGCTTTCTATGCCGTTGTACACATCCTGAAACAAGGTCATTACACAGAATCAGTTAGATAGTATAGGAGCTAACCCTGATGAGAGTTACTGATCAAAAGTTCACTAACCATATCGTTGTTGGTTATGTTATAATCAACTAATTGGCAGAAAGCCAGCAAAGGAGCAGTAAGGAAGAAAGTGAACTGACTTCCATGGTGTGCCAAATCAATACCACTTAAATTCTTGATTGAAGGACTCAAAGGAGAAAGAAACAAAGCAGCAGATTCACCCCTTTCTGCTCCACGTAGTACCTGAATAACATTTTGCATATCAGCACTCAACAAGAACATTTTCACAACGAAAGCAAAAATTTCCCCTATGTAAGTATGAAGAACATGATTCATTAATATTGGAAGTGTCCGCTAAATGTTTATTGGATAAACTAAACCACAACAACTGCCTATGGATTAAGAAGAGAAAGCAAGCCATTGAGAACAAAGCTTCTATGCAGGACAAGCTGGCCTAGCACCTTGGTTAAAGAAGCATATGTAAATTGACAGTACAACACACCAAACAAATAGCTGTTCATATTGCACATCAATGTTTGCATAATGCAGAAGAAATAAAGGTGGTTTTAATTTATCACTCCAAAGAAATAATAATACTATATGCATGTAATTAACATCCAGGGGCTAGCAAAAGCCAAGAAAACATTTAATTCAAAGTTTAAATTTGTTCTGTTATATCTACACAATGTTTAGCAGTGCAAAAGAATTCACATAAATCCTACTCAAGTTATAAAGGTGCTACAAATATAAAGTAACAACAGAATAAGTCAAAGCACTTTCTACTGGAAATTCCACCAGAACTTTGTGTAAAGTATAACATAGTAACAATTGTTTTGAAGCATTAAAACTGCTCTCAGATAGAGTTCATTTTCATGTAAAAGATTCAGGATAAAATCATTTTAGAAAGTCTTAACAACCTGCCTTGAATGCATGGCTGTTATCACTATCTATTATCAGGAAAAGAGGCCTTCTAGTAAAAGGAATTATATCGCCAGGAAAGAGGGTATATGAACCTGTACCACAAACACGAGATTGTCATATAGAGTAAACAAAATTTAAACTATTTTCATGGATATCATAATGTGGAGAAGAACAAAAATAAACATACCTCCATTTCTACTCGGACCTAACGATAGATAGTTCTCGTAATATTGATTTGAATCCCCCTTGGTAGTAATATGATTTTCATGAAAACCATTCCTCCGTTCATGGGAATTATTAGCAGAGGTACTGGGCAGAGAAGGCTTTCTCGTTATCCCATAATTTTCCATATGGGAAGTACTAGAATGACCAGAATTCCCTGCAATAGAAAATAATGTCAGCTGGCATGAATATATCGAGCTCAGATAAGTAATCAGTAGTTCAGTGAAAAATGTGACCTGGGGCAGACAAGTATAAGAGCATAATACTATCTGCTGGAAGTTCCTCACAAACTGTTGCGATGACCTGTGAAAGTTGTCATAGTTAGAACTTAAGGTGTGCTAATGTAAGTTTCAGTTTATAATCTTCAAGGGGATACAGCTTAAGCTCAATCTTTCAGGCAAGATCTGGTTAGATGATAGCTACACCATAAAAAGGTAAATGATTAAGCCAACATTCTAGGACTCACAGCTATCAACTGCGTCACAGAAGGACGATACAGAACAGCTTTCTTAGGATTTGGAGGGAGATTGGGATCTGTCATATCTGCCAACAAATTTATATCTATCAATCCTGAGGTAACAGAATTATCAGCTGGTAAACCAGTCTCTCTTTGTTCCACAGGGAGCTTCTGGTAGAAAGATCCACTAGGTTCCCATTCTAAACATTGCATCATTCTGAATGTATCTAACGTGAGTTCTGCAAATTTCACCTGATATTGCTCAAAGTGTCAATACAATTTAAAATGTATGACTGTAACAACCAAAATCTCAAAATACAACAATATATCACCTCGTTTCTGTGATAACTGGTCAGCAATGCGCCTCTAAACTTCAAAAGTCTCTTAGCATGAAATCGGGCCACGTATGGAAGCGAGGCAGGATATGAATCAAACATGACAGTATAGCGCAATGGCCTGGCATTGGTGTTACCTGAATCAGCATCTGTAAACCGCATAATTTCTTGCACCACCAACTTCCATTCTTTGAAGTTGGTACCCTACAGGAGAAACTATACTGTTGGTTACACAGTTACGCAGAAAAGTTTGTCACTATTTGAAAGCCATACCATAAATTCTTAATGCACATAGAATTAGGATAGAATAAGAACTTCGAATGTGTTAGAGATATCAAAATTGAGTACAATTTTCCAAGATAGGCAACACTAAGTTCAATAAAACGGAAAAGTGCAGTATTGTGAAATCAAACTTGTTATTATGGCATAAAATTACCTGAAACTTGAGTAAGGTGAAAAAATATTATATGAAGGCATATATATGATAATAACTGCTTCCTTTTACAGAAATTAATAGCCTATATACAAAAATCAAAAGATCTATGTGAATTTGATAATAATGGTTTTCCCAGTTTCTAAAAATAAAGACCATGAGGAACACTTCGTTGAAAGACTATACCTACATATTAAACTTTATCATTTTATGCACAAATCAAGATATATATGAACAATATAAGTCAAACAGAGTAATCTAGCAACAATACTGGACCCTTTTTCCAAATGAATTTAATAATATGAACATGAAACTTGAATGTACTAAACAGCTACAGGGATTGATGTCTTTTTCAAGTTTCAAGGTCAATTAATAACTGGGAAAGAGCCAAAGATGAAAGACCCTTCAAGAGTTCATGCCAATTTGGTAATGGCTTTCCCAGTATAACTAGAAAGTAGAAACATTTCTTCACCATCATTTCTGTTACTATTAAAAGATAAGGTGCCTATAATCAGAACTAATTCCAAAACAAATCTATTAATATATATACAATATTATACATCTCAAGTTCTAAAAGAGAATATAGTGGACGCATTATAATGATCACGAGATTAACATAAAACTAGTAGTAATATAATTCCTCTGGGTCTGGGGAGTATAGTAAGGTGTTACCGGTAACATCACTATACGCTCTTAAGAAAACTATATATGCCCACCGTATTTGTTAACATCAGGTATACTAATATTTATAGTTCTCAAGAATCTTACTAAGCACCTAAGGCCAGAAATTCTCTAGGCTTTCAACATTTAACCATATATGTCCACAGCTCAGGCCAAACTAGTCCGTTGACTTACCAAAAAAAGCAGCCTAAATAAAGCATAATCATGATTTGCACAAAACTTTCCCATTAATAGTTAGGCGCATAATACACCCAAGAGATAAACAGATTTATTATGGAAGAAATAATTATCGATGCACCCTATAAATTGAGAAAAATCACAACCTCTTCAGGAAAACAAAGCAAGCGAGGACAAGATCAGTGTGATTAAAAACAAAAATGGTAGTGAGGTTAATGTGCAAGGCTTAGGTATCGGGTTCGAGTTCTCTGTGACACGACTATGTAATTTACTGTTAATCTAATCCAAATTTTTTTTCTAAAACAAAAAACAAAAAAAGTGACTCGTTTAAAACAGATATTCAGGGCCATACCAATTGTACCACAAATTTAGTGAAACTCAGAAGGAAAGCGTAACGAATAATTACCCGAAAATTAATTTTACTGTCGTCGACAAGATCCTTAAACCTTTGAACAAGGAGCTTCACCATTTCGACATGATTCATAATCAATGAGACCATCAAAAACCTGGCGTAAAACCTCAATTCCTTAAACCTAATCCCTCGATCCTTTGACGAACCCTCGAAGTACCTCCTATTCAATATGGCCTCGTAGAATATGTAAGCTTCGAGAAGAAAGCGAGCCTCGCTGGTCCTCAAATACTGGTTGAAATAGAGCTGGCCGATTCGAGAAGCGATCTCCCCAATTTCCCACCGCTGGAGGCCCGATTCGGTCAATTTGGCCCTATTCTCCTGCTGGTACTTCCACAGGCGCATGTAGGCCTTAAAAACCTTGTGGTAGAAGTGGCCGTACTGCGGCTCGCTCCCGCCGTACGGATGCAGCGGCGCGTCACGCACGCGCGCGAACTTCCGCTCCGCGTTCTCCACGAGCACGCGGAACGTCTTCGGAGCCTCTTCCGCTCTCGACATTCCGATTAGGGAAAGATTCCGTGACACCTCAATTAGCTTGATTTTGTACGACGAACTTCACCATTATTCCTCTCTCTAGCGACGAGTGAACTAGAAGAAATATTGAGAAATCCACGCCTACGTGGTAATATATAAAATCCTTAGATGAAGGAGAGAGAGGGTCTTGTAGAGTGAGCTGGAAATCAGAGGAGATAGGTTGTGAGTGTGATATTCAGTTTCTGTTACGGTCGTTTTGGTTTTAAAATGGTTATTTGATCGGAATTAGATTAACAGTGGCGAAGGAAGGAGATTTTGATTGGGTGAAGAGGGTGGTGGTGGAGTTGTGTTCTCGTTTGACGGTGAGAGGAGTCTGGATTCTGTTTCTCTGTGCCTGTATCAGTGTGCGTGTGTGAGTGCGTGCGTGCGTGAGTGAGTGAGTGAGAGAGAGAGAAAGAGATCCGGTTTCGATTTCATTTAAGTCGTTATGTTCTGGGTCACTTTCCGTTGTTAGCTACTAGTATATCAATAATCTATATATATCTATATAAACAAGCATTCTAATTTTAATGGATTTTTGTAATTAAGATTAATTTTAATAAAACTAATAATTAAGTTATTAAATATGTTAATTATTAATAAATTTACATTCACACAAATATATATATATAAAATAAGAAACATTTTAATTTTAATGACGATTTATAATTAAAATTAATTTCAATAACAATAGTAATTAAGTTATTAAATATAGGGAGAAAAATTAATATACCCACTTTCACAAATTGTATGTTGAAAATACCCTATATCTCAACACACATGCTAAAAATACCCATTTTTGCTTTGGAATTAGTAATCTATATTAAAATAATGTAAAGTTAGTCAAAAAGTTGAAAAGTTAGTCAAAAAGTCTAGTTAGTTAGTAAAATTTATTATATCAATAAAAACAAAAATTATGGGTGTGGGAAGCAATAGACCGTTTGGTTTGAGTATGGACAGTCCCTTTTTTACTCCATAAGGCATAATTTAATTTTTTTTTTAAAAAAATTACTCTCCCTCTTCCTCCACCCACACACAAACCGCCCCCTCTCTTCCTTCTCCCCCCATAGACCGTTCCATACTTCTCCTCCAAGGTCTCTCTCTTTTGGACCGCCGCCCACATTTTTGGCCCGCCGCTGCAGCCCTATTGTTGGAGTGCGTCGCCGTAGATAGCCTGAAGGTGTTTTGGACCGCTGGTGGTGTTGGGAAAGCTTCATTGGCGGCGTCTGAGTTCAGCAGAAGCCATGGTAGACACGGATGAGGAAATTCCAACCCATATACAGGTATATATTGATCTCCTAATCATAAAACAGCACGAACCGCTGGTAAAGGTATGCTGAACCGCTCGGGACCTCTGCAACCTGGACGAGCGGTTCATCATGGTTCTTCCAGCGGTTCAAGCTTGCGATATATCTAGGTATTTTTTTAACATATTTTCTGTTATTGAAGATATGATTATGCACGTATAAATTGATTATTGTTAAATAATTGGAATTGTTAAATAATTAGAATTGTTAAGTTCGAATTGTTAAATAATTAGAATTGTTAAGTGTATTTGAAATTTAATTAGAATTGTTTATATATAAATTATACTCCCTCCGTCCCCCATTTTGTGTTACGCTTTGACCTTCACGGATTTTAAGAAAAAATGTTGACTTAGTGTAGTAATGTGTAAAAAGTATAATGAGTGGAGTTAGAAAGGTGTGATGTTAGTGGAGATTGGGTCCCACTTAAAGGTGTTGTGAGTGGGGATTGTGTCCAAAAATAGAAACTTTAAGTGTAACACACTTTGGGGGACACCCCGAAAAGGAAATGCGTAACACACTTTGGGGGACGGAGGGAGTACTTAGAATTGTTAATATCTAAATTGATTATTGTTTAATAATTAGATTATTTTAATTGTATTAGAAATTTATATTAGAATTGTGCATTGGACTTGTTAATTGTATTAGAATTTGATTTAATTATTAATTTGAATTGTTTATAGTGAGAAATTTACCCGCTTGGAGGAAGTTAGATTATTTAAATTGTATTAGAATTGTGTATTGGACTTGTTAATTGTATTAGAATTTGAAATATTGCTAATTTGAATTGTTTATATATGATTCTACTTAATATATAAATTCTTAATTCGAATTATTCTTAATTCGAATTATTCTTAATTCGAATTATTCAATCATAAGTTAATTAATCAATTATCAATTAACTAAAATTCTAATAAATTAAACAATTCTAATTAATTAATAATAATCATATTAGATATTAACAATTAAGTAAAATTATAATACAATGAACAATCCTAATTAATTAAGAATAATCAATGTAGATATTAACAATTAAGTAAAATTCTATAGAATTAACAATTAAAGTACAATTAAGTATTTTAATTAGTGAAAAATAATCAATTTAGATAAAAACAATTAATAATTAACAATTGAGTAAAATTATAATAAAATTAACTCAATTGAGTAAAATTATATCGAAAATTAATTAAGAATGGAAAATATATTATTCTAAATCGAACTTTGAGTTAAACTCGTTTACAAATTAAATCATAACCTTTGGAAAATCAATTTGATTATGTAAATTATTAATGCTTTTTCCACATACGTATTTCCTAAAGGGAGAAAAATTAATATACCCACTTTCACAAATTGTATGTAGAAAAATAATGAATTTAGATATCAAAAATTAACAATTAACTAAAATTATAATACAATTAGCAATCGTAATTAATGAAAAATAATGGATTTAGATATCAACAATTAACAATTAACTAAAATTGTAATAGAATTAACAATTATAATACAATTAATAATTCTAATTAATGAACAATAATCAATTTAGATATTAATAAATAACTATTAAGTAAAATTGTAATACAATTAACAATTATATTAATTAACAATAATGAATTTAGATATTAACTATTCTAATTAAGAATAGACAGTAACAATTAACAATTAAGTAAAATTGTAATACAATTAACATTTCTAATACAATTAAATTAACAATTCTAATTAATTAACAATTTTAGTTAATTGTTAATTTCAATTGTTAATATATGAATTGTACTTAATATCTAAATTGTTTAGAAGTGTTAAGGATAATTATTAAAATCTAAATTGATAATTGTTAATTAATTGATTCATTTTGTGTGCACAAAGTAATCTAAACCAAAAGCATATTATAATTATTGATTATTTAACTTATAATTATTGATTGAATTTTGTAGGATTCTCCCCGTCCTTGGTATCGTAGACCAAACTCCATCAACCGTAAATCAAAACCAAATACATATTATAAAATAACGATTATAGAAGAAATTAGGAGTAGATTGTTGGATGTAGGTGGGATGCCTCTATTACAACGATTCCAACAAGGGCCGTTTGGTCATTTCATTGGGTGGGGTCCGGGAGTCCTTGCTAGTCAGGCTCTGCACAGTATAGTATGTAGGTCTGTCCACACGCAGCGTGGAATTTGGTTTCATATATGCGGGGGGAATATCGAGTATAGCATTGAGGATCATGCTTTGATTACCGGCTTAAATTTTGGTTATTCAAACTTCGACAGTACTTCCCCGCCCGACCTTAGTACATTGTCAACATTTAGGGTTGCCTGCAATGAGGTGCAGATGTCTGGTGCCGATTTGTTGGGGCGGTTTAGAAATCCCCGAAACAATATAGATGATCCAGAGGGAGAAATTCACTTTCGCATTGCCCACGTCCTGATGGCATACATGTTTGTATTTGGCCATGATTCTCAAAAGACTGTATTTCCATGGCTCTGGGCTTTGGTAGAGGACCTAGACTCCTTTTATAGATTTCCTTGGGGTGCCTACTCTTATAAAATTCTTAGAAATTATATTAGGAAGATTCCCGACAGTGTGAAATATCATTTCTATGGTCCGGCTTGGGCATTGATGGTGTGGGGACTGGAGGTCATTCCGGGATTTGAGGCGATGTCTGGGAGGCAGAGGGAGATTGATTTAGCATATCCTCGATGTGTGAGATGGAACTTTAGGAAGCATCTCGATGTGACATCAGTGGAGGATCTGTACGAGTGTTTTGACACTGATGTAAGTTTTATGATCTTTCATTAATCCTTCTTAAATTTAATTTTATGATTGTTATTTGATTTTAATAAATTTGTTTGTCTTAACTTTGCAGGCTTACAATATTTCAAATTTGGTGGCTGACGAAGTGGAGCAGGGGCGTGCATATCACCAGTCGATTTTGCATGCCCATCCTCTAGCCGTGAGGTACATACCCCTATCAAATCCGATTACTAAGGGCGGCATGACAGCTGAGCAGCGTGCACCGAGGCACATAGTAGAGGTAGTTGAGCCAGTGAGCAGTCGGCGAGCTACGAGGAATGTACAGCCGCCGCCGGTTGATGAGACGGACCCATTAGAGCACGGTGCTGATCCAGAGCCTTCAGAGCGTCCTCCGCGACGTCGGAGAGATACAGGAAAGCGTGCTAGAGTTCCGATGCGAGAGTCGTCTTCTAGCAGCAGCGGTGGCAGGACTGAGCGTGCACTTAGCCAGATCCGGGGTAAGATGAGTGCTTTTGAGGCACGGATGATGGAGCGTCAGGATCAGTTGAAGGCTAGGATCATGGAGAGACATGATGATATGAAGAATACGATCAAGAAATGGATGGGAGATCTTTTAGCAGCCTTTCGTTGTGGTACTTCTAGTCGTCCTGCTCCGATCATTCATTCACAGGGACAGCCCCCTCCTGTGCCGCAGTCAGCTAGGCCTTCGATGCAGGCAGCTAGGCCTTCGATGCAGTCACCTCGGCCTTCTGATTTTCAGGCCACGAGCCCCCGACCAGTATATGCAGGCGAGCGAGCAGTTGGTTCTTCTAGTGGTGCTCGATGGTCCGTGTCTGACTTACCCCACGAGCCGGCGCCATTTGTGACCACACGTCATTCTTCGGCGGAGACTGGATCTGTAAGTTTATTATTTTCAATCATTATTTATGCATAACTAATTTTTATCTTTAAAGTAATTAAAGTTGCATTTCATTGTGCAGACACAGTTCCCATGGCCATTTGACGCTCAGCCAGTCAATGTGGCACCCATTCCGTCGACATCATGTGATGATACTGCCTCAGCCGAGTTTGCTGGTGAGTTTCGTACCATTCCACGACCGGCATATGTGCCGAAAGACATGCCAGATAGTGTTGGGGAAGAAACATTGACAAAATGGAAAGTATTTATGAAGAAGACCGCAGGCAACTATGTTATAGTCAGTGAGAGTGGATTTCAGCTCTCAGTTGCAGACTTCAAGTTAATACTCAATATGAAACAAGATTTTTACACTGAGGTAATTTATTTTATTAGCAAATAAATGTTCAATATGTGTTTGCATTTATGTGCATTAGCTAAATTTTGCATTGTTTTGTACATACTATAGATTTATATATGATGACCCTCGAGGCTAGGCTTATGCAGAGTGACAGCGTACTCCCTTCGCACACAGGAGGACGCACTGTTATTTGTAGATGCGATTTTTTTGTAAGTTCTAATTGATTCGTAAATTCTATTAATGATTTCAACTGTGTTTTAAGTTCTAATTGGATTGTAAATTGTTTTTGAAGTGCCGATTGGAATCGGATTATAATGAGATGCTTCAACAAGCGAATGAGCTGAATTTGGAAGGATGGGAGGCGAGAGGGGCATATATCAAGATGAACTACAAGCCTCATGATTCGTTATGTGATGTTATCCACGCTCGTGGATTAGGTTCGACCACCATGCCTTGGTGGAATGCCACTATTGTAAGTTATTCATTATGTGATGTTTCAAGCTTTAGATGTTCATTTTTTGAAAGGACATAGTACACTAAGAACTTGTTTGATAGATAAGATATGATAGAATTAAATTAAATTATCTTATAAAATTATATGTTTTTAGTAGTAAATGTGATCAATATGTCAGTCCGCTATTAAACATTAGGTGCCTGACAAAATCATCATTTTTTCCTATATTTTAATCATAAAGAAATAGTAAAATTAAAATAATCCTTATACACTATACAAATTTGATCTTATCATACTATATCTTATCTTGACTATCAAACTTGCCATAAATATTAAATTTCAACTAAAACCGTTCCAAAGTTAATGCAGGAAGATGATTCTCCCGAATGAAGTGAGTCTCTGTAATAAAAATAATAGAGGTAAAATTAAAAATACCCAATATTCAAATACTACATGTGTAAAATACACATTGAAAAAGTTCAATGTAAAAAATACCCACCATTCTCTCTCTCACTCACCCCACACTCAAATACGCACTACTCACAGTTGGAGCCTCCAGTTAATATTAATAAATAAAAAATTGAAATTGTTGAAAATGAGATTCAAACCTAAAAGCTCGTACTAGAACCTTAAAAGGGTTAATTAGACCACCCCAACCGTCTAAACTTATGCATAAATTGTGGGCGGTTGTCCTTCGTATAGGTTAGAAATGTGTTTCTATACCTATATCATTGACAACCGCTCGTTAAACATGAGAATAAGGCATCCACCGCTGGTCATTATACCAGCCGTTAATATTGTGTTCTATCTATATCTAGTACAACCGCCAGTCTAGAGTGCAAAATGAACATTCACCGCTGGTCAGGAGACCAGCGGTGGATGCTATTTTGTGAGCGGTTATCAATTTCGACCCAATGAAATACAAATTAATATGTATATATCGCAAAAATAACTTCAAATGGATTAGCTCGAGCTTAAAACCGAATGATAACTTGATATATTTTAGAGAGATTTTGAGTTAGTTGATTGAGAGATAATTTGACTTTTGTGTCAAAACATAATAATGGATGCATGATTAATAATATAACAACCTACTTTTTCGAAAATCAATGCATATGTAAGAGAATCATACACTTTTTTTTAATAGAAAAAGTGGATAATTTTGACATGTAACTTAAGTTTTGAGTATTTTACCCATTACCGCAAAATAATATAGCTTTTTTGCACAAATAAGTTTTTTGTGTAATAAATAGAGGTAAAAGAGTACAAATTTATCCACTATTTAAATATTTGATTTTTGAAGGTCGGACATACTTAATTAGTAACGAAAGGAGTAGTTACTTAGTAAAAGTGCATGTACACAATTCATTTTCGTGTTCTACCTATATATGCAATCATATATGTTTATTTTCTTTCAATTATTATACTCCCTACTTTCCGTTAAACACAATATATTTTTACACGTAAAAGTAAAGAATAAAGTAAAAAATAAAAAGATGATGGATAAAAAACAAGTTAATATTAATATTACAAAATTATTTTTTTATTTATTTAAAAAAACAAGTTAATATTAATAAAACAGAGTACATATTGTATTTTTGTACTGTTGATTACGCACAATAACTTAAATAATTAAAACAAAACTGATGACCAACTTTTTGTTAAATTAGGGGATAAAGCTAGCTAGATCACTATATAGACTAGTATATGTAAATGGAATGTAAAAGACCATTAATTATTTAGAATTATTATGATAACCTAATAATTAAATGATTAGCTAGCTGCTGCCTCCTGCAACTATATTAATCATTCTGCATGTAATAACTTTGACCCTCCACCAACTTTCATTTCATTATTCATAGAAAAATTGTTTCAATACTCTAATATTTGTCATCACGCCCCACCCACGTTCATCATGCAACCGTGATTTTAACACTTCGAGGAAAATAAATTTTCAAATATAATGTATTGGCTATAGGAATAGTGAATATACAGCGTAATACCTATTTATGTTGGTATTTCTTGTGTTTCGGATTGTTTAATGATTTTGAATTTTGACTTTCATTTAATTACAATAATAAATTTAGATCGTAAACTAGTACTTTAAAAGTATATTTATGATTACCCGATTGCAACAATAGAGTTCAATAATTGAGTTAGTCCGAAACGAGTATTCTGGTGTATTGGGGGAATACACCAGTTTAAAATCCCTCAATACACTAATTTAAAATCCCCCAATACACCAGTTTAAAATTTTTTCAGATTAAAACAATTTTCAGTGGGAGTTCAAATTTGAAGGGAGGTAACTTCAGTCTAGAGTATAACTCTAGATAGCAATCTTTCAGTCTACACTTAATATTTAACTGATGGACTAATATCTTAAGTGTTGCAGTGCGGAAGTGGTGGTTTTAGAAGCTTACTCGTTTATTAGAAATCTTAATGTCATAGTTCAAGTTTACACTTAATCAATATTCAGTTTATACAGTAGCGTTAGAGAATAATGAATACTGAAAGTAAATAGCAAAGACACATAGTTTGATTTGCGTGGTTCGAAGATAAAAACTCCTACGTCCACAAGTCTCGGTGTGAGTCGAGGGTTTCCAACTAAATTGAGTGTCTTACAGTGATCAACCTTAGAAGGTTTGATAAACAAATGATTCTGATCACTTCTAGCTAAAGACTAAGTCTAAGCTAGATCTATTCTTCGGTTACAATTTGTATCGCTACTAAGAACACACTAAAAGATTACAATATGAGCTTGAGTGTTCTAGAATTTGAAGGCTTGAGTGCAGGTGAGAGCTTGAGAGCGATAGAGCGATTGAACATTTGATATATAACTTGGTAACTAGTGTTTGAAGCGTTCGAAGAGATGAGGTATTTATAGGACACTCTCATGAATATATCCGTTGTGAGAGATAGCTTCGTCCGTATCATTTCAAATTCTTCCAGTTGAAATCGTCGTCATTTTTACCATTTTTGGTGTCTGCAACAAGATTTGCTTCACCTATTGAGATCTTTTCCAGAAGTGGAACTGCCTATAGAAAGTAGTGTAGCATTCAGTGGCAAGTGTCCAGTGACTAAATACATCAGTGCAAAGCTTTAGTGAACGATGTCTTCATGCTTCAATATTTCTTCAACTTCAGTACTTCAGAACTTGACTTTAGTAGAGTGGTCCTTCAGTATTGGCTTAAAAACTGAGTTATTGAAAAACTTCAGTACTGGTCTTATACTTCAGTCTTGACTTCTTCAAATTGTACCTGCAAAACTGAACTCCTTAACATATGAGTTCTAAAACAAGACTAAAGATTAGATTTCAATTTTAGACTTAATATATCTTTCAAAAAAGGTTTTGAAATCTGAATCAAAACCTTTATAAATATTTTTACTAGCTAACTCTATTTCTCTCGACTTACATTTGATTATTTTAATAAATTTATTTAAATGAAAGGAATGTCAAGTGGATTGAAAAGGAAAGAGTCTGTGATAATCATATATGCATGATGCTTACATCTATCATTTTGTTATTATAAATTATTGCTCCTTTTTTGGTCCAACAAAAATTAGATAAATAAACAAAGAGGGCATAAAATAGTGCTCCTTAATTTTAGGGAAAAATTGGATACAATTAAGTAGAGTTTTGTTTTTGGTGGCTTAAGTTAATAATTTGCTTGGGTTACGAGTCCTAACTTCCTAACAAAACTTACTTTTCTTAAGGAACACTTCATTTTCGCGAACATGCATAAAAGATTATCATTAGCATTTCCCCCAAAAAAGAAAAATCAAAAGATTAGTTTATTTAGAAGAGATTTATTTTGATGTATTTTGATTTATTTTTTCCATATTTCTTGAGAAATATCGAATAATCATGATTCTACTAACATGAGAATAGTTTAAGGACTCTAGTTCGTTTGATATGATTGATATGATTAATATCTTTAAATTTTTACATTCTTATTCATAATTCTTCATTTTTTATTTATCATTATCAATTTAGTCATTTTCTATGCTCCCTTAATCACTCAAATATTTGATTATATAATCACACCAAATATGACTTGATTATATAATTAAGTGATTAGTAAAAAATAAAAAAACTAAATTCAAATAAAGATAAGTGTTAATCCTACCAATTCTATTAAACAAATCAAATTACCCCTAAATAAACTAAGTCAAGCACGATAGAATACCTTTCATTATGAGAGACAAATAAATAATATATTTGGTTATAGTTGACGTTTGAGACATCATATAAATGTGGGGTTGTTATGTGAAGTCAATGTCTTTTTCACTATTCGATGGTTAAACTTTATTTTTTAAATATTCTATAGATTATTTTACAAAATAGTCAATTTTATACAAAAAATAAAAATTAGTTATTTAAAGAAATAAAAATGTGAAACTTAATTTATTTTGCATGAATATCTCTTGCACGACTTAATTACACAATTAAGTGATCATGCCATTAAAAAATACAATCAATATATACTTAATTACATGACAATTTGGTCATGCAATTCAAATTATAAAACTAACAAGTGTATTGTATCAAGACATAAAGTGTAAAATAAATTTCGAATTTTAAATTATGGGAGTTGAGTACGATTAAAATTAATGGTGCTTATGTAAAATTTCAAATTAATTTCAAATTATATGAATTTTGAATTCATATAAAATTAATAAAATTTTAATAAACACCATTAATCTTACTCGTATTAAACTCATATATTTAAAATTTCTCTTTATTCTTTGTGAACCAAAACTTTCATAATATGAACATAAAATATGTCCTTAAAATCAAATTTACGACAATTGCATGAGATATATTCTTCATCCAAGATGTACTTCACACTTATAAGTGTAATGTTTATGGAAAGAATTATCAACCATGCGTATTTTTAATAACTTAAACCTCTCGGCTCTATTGGCATCGTCTTTCTCTAATCGAATAACCCCACTCACACTACAATTACGTAACTTTTTTAATTTCATGATGCAACATAAGACACGCATTGCGAGTATATATATACATGTATAAATTGCTTCTCCCACTGAAATTCTGACATGGGATGCAGTCACATATTTAGACTGATACTCAACATGTATCTCTTTTTGGATTTTGTTATTAGCTACCTCATATTGGTCAACAAACCTCTTCAAACTACTCATCGGGTTGATATAACAGTCGAAAAACACATGCATTAACTCGCTCATTTGGGTTGACACCATATCAGTCCAAAACACATGATTTTAGTAAATATGAACTCAATTTTCTCTTTCCTCATACAAGTCTTTCATCCATCTATTAGTATGTAGATTATGTTTGGTTAAGACATCCACACATCTTATCTCAAATTCAACAACGATGAGACTCTCGTATACCATGGAGTAGAAATCTTTGACACAAAGAATGTAATCAACACCTTTATACTACTAATCAATTAGCATTGCAGTAGGCTAAACATCACCCATTGCTTGCAACCAATTATTAAAAAATCATTTAAACGAACCCGAATCATCATAGATCAACAACCCATATCCCAAGAAAATCGACTGATTATGATGGTTACTCCCCACCACAGTGACCAATGACATTTCGTACTAGTTCACAAGATATATCGTATCAATGCTTAGTTCATCATGAAAATCTTGATATGCATCTTTACTGCGAGGATGAATCCACATCACATTTCAGAGTCTTCCAATATCGTCAAGACCAATCATATAGAAAAAATTGTTATCATTCATTTGCATTTCAAAAATATTTGGTGTATGGCCTCAACATCATCCTCCCAAAGTCTCATCCTCCTCTTTTGATCAATAAAGTTTATACAATCTCTTTCAGTAACTCGTGAACTCATACATATTGCCATAATGTCCATTAATCGTTTTTACATGGATGTACCCCTACAATGTAATGAGCTTCTAATCCTAGATTAACATTAGAACATAATTTTTTATGACCCAACATGAAAGCACACAACTTAGATTTGAGTTCATGATTATGTTCTGATTGTATAGTAGACACCTTCCAAGATATTATCTTGTCTAATACTCCCTTTGTCCCACTAAAAGTGGATTATTTTCTTTTTTGGGTTGTCCTACTAATATTGACTTATTTCTCAAAATGACAAAAAGTTACTCTTTAAAATGTGTGGTCCCCAATACTTTTTCACCTTTTACACTACTTATTCTACGTGCAAAAAAGAAGCCACTAATAACGAGAAAGAGGGAGTAACATTTATACGAGCAGGACAATCAATTAGTATTGTAATTTTTTTTGCAAACAATTTTCGACCCCTATCACATGCATTCACATAGTATTTTTACTATCCATGCTTTGTTTGGATCTAATGACGATGATGATGTGTGAATGATGAACAATAACTCAAACAATTATGAATGGTCTCATCAAAATAACTATTTGAAGATGAAGAAATTCATTAGACCTCAACCGAGAATGGAGTTTGAGACGAAAGAAAGTCTTTTTGCAGCAGACCAATTGTTTGCAAAGGTAAAATGATTTGTGTGGTTAATATATGACCATACATGTGGCCAACCACATGAGAATATATGTCATTTTATATATATATATATATATATATATATATATATTTAATTAGTGTTCTTAATTACATCAATCATTTGACAATTTACATTTATTCCATTTTCAATATTCACAATTTAAAATCTTAAATCTTTTTATACATACAATAGGGAGAATTATTTCAAAATAAATTAAAACACAGATTTTTCCATTAAAATCTTCATTAAGCATTTTATTTCATATAATTTAATAAAAGATTAAAATATTATATTATAGTCTATAACATACACATAATTCAAACCTCAAATAAAAATAAAAGGTGACTTAATTAAAGAGGACCTACACATACTAAACTTCGTAGATATTGAAACTTTGTGGAAACAATAAAAACATCAGTATTATTTTATTAATGATTTAACCATATTAAACTTCTTCCGTACTTGCTGATTTCATGAGAAGAAGCGGTGCATGTTTTGAAGTGTCCTCATCAACATGTGCTTTTGAAGAGTGATTCACCTCCAGAAATATGTCATACAACTTGTTGAGAAGGTTTTTATTCAATAACAAGTATTGAATGTCTTGAACCTCATGCACCAAAAACAAACGGAAAAAGAAATCCACTACCTTCTGATTTTCGCTTCATATTAGTTGACAATATTTTGTGTGGAGCCATAAGAATAGATATATTAGGATCCAATTTGTGATTGTGTTGTGAGATCACTTTAGTAATCCTCAGTTATCACTCTCTTGTTTCATGACATTAATCTGACAACGACAATCTACTCTCATCATAGATTTTTTTGCGTATGTTCTCCGACCTTTGTCCCAACAAATCATAAGATATTTATCGTCCCTTTAGTTTCGAATGACGATGCTGAATCCTTTGAGATTTCCAAAAGCTTGATATGTTGCAAACAAACTTTCTCTACTCTTAAATTCCATATCAGATTGAGGACCTTATTCCATAAATTCATCAGTTGGCTCAATGTTCACTTCTAGACCTTGTGGATCTTCAACTTCATGCTATATACTATAATTATCTTCATGACTATATATTCCATCGTTGCTAGAATAATCATTAAAAATCAATAACATCAAATAATTATTGTTTTCCAAGAAATAATGAAGTTTCTTTCGTGTCTTTCTCTGAAAGTGATATGACAGAAAATGAAAAATGTGAATTCTTTTGTCTCTTTTGTTTTTGTAAGCTAACGGTAGGAATTCAAAAACACCAAATCAGTATAACCTTTTAACATTAATTTTTTTTAATTACTATTTAGCATAGAAAATTAAGAAATGTAAAATGGAACATTTTCAATCCATAAAAATAAGTTATTTAAAGGAAAATAAATTTAAGGGTAGATTAGTCAATAAAAATTAATTATATATAGTGAACCGGATTAATAATGAATCAGACTGTATATAATGAATCGGTGTGTGGTGGGCCACACATGTGACCATTTAGCATCACTCAATTAATAATGAATCAGGTAGGATGCCTCAATCGCTTACTCAAATTATGCACCACATCCTTCCCCAAGAACCTACCGGCAAAGAACCCTATTAGAAGAAATCTCCAACCTTTTGAAATTGGAACATAATTAGATTCATCCAATAAAAGTTTATTATCAACAAACGAGCAATCTATTTGCAAAAGCAACAAATCCACTTTTAAGGGCTGATACACTTGTTTGATCTTCTCTAGTTTTGGGAACCACACAAGATCATTTACAATCATATTTGTACGCTTCAACAGAGCCTAAATTGAATGAATGCAACACAAATACACCAACAATCAATTCACAACAACTTCCAATCAAGTGGTGGGTCTCACGTTAACTTAGGGAGAGGACACTTAGAAACCGCTAGAAAGATGTAGCAGACGAGTACACACCAACCAAACAACCAAGCAAATAACTTTAATTGGTGGCCCACACATTGTCAAATAATTAGGAGAATACACGTAACATTCTTTTACCATCGAAATAGAGTATAATCGTCAATGGGGAGAAGATTGAAGACGTAAACAACTTACACCAAAACTATATAGATAACTCAAGGCATACAAACTAGGATGTATACACTTGAATTAATCTCCAATAATAAACAAAGAGAACTCCAAAATTTGCAAATACCAGAAGATATAGGAGACGACTCCACTCCAACCAAACACCATCCACTAAGACTGTAATGGCCGTAAAATTTCTCCTAATAAATGATGTATCGAAAAGCGAGATAATAAAATTTCGTTATATATATATTAAAATGTCGATTAGCAAATTGATATTGGTAGCTTTTGTTTCGTGCTCATTATAGTCATTGGAGTAATGATAATTTTTATGTAAGCTCGTTTAGAAAATGGGGTTATTTAAGAAGATGAACTAAATAAATTCTTGGGGTGCATGCTCGTTAGTTAAAGTTCGATAAGATAATTGAATTACTTAGCAAAGGCTTTAACAATTAGTAGTATAGATATATACCATAGAAGGGTATATCATTTTGGCATTAATAAAGAAATGATGTGTGAAAAGAATTATGGTCTATATTATTATAAATTAGTTGATTAAATTAGTACAAGTGAAGTTGTATACTTATAGGATTTATATTAATGATTTGATGATGATAATCTGTATATAAGTTAATTATAATTGGTGTTAGTAGAATGTTAGTATTTGCATTAATGAACCAAGATATACTATAGAATGCAAATTTCTTAAAATAGATAAATACATGTATATACATATAGTTACAGCTGGGAGATTTCATACTCCAAATCTGAAACTATCGTGCCTTAGTAGTAATGAGGAAAAACAAGGTCATGCATCTAGAATTATTAAGGAAAGAAAATGGGAAGATAAAATCTGCCAAGTGGATTTGATTCACACCACTTTAGGGGAGAAGACCAACTGTAAGTGTACTACAATTAGCCATAACTCCCTGTTACATCATACTAAAGGAACATAGAACACTTTTGAACTAGTAAAGGCAAAGAAGAATGAAACAGCATGGCTGCAGGTCGTGGAAGGCAGTTCTGCATTCCTCCTTCACTTCACACTTCATCTCTGCACCATAAAATAGATATCACATAAATGTATTACCCCATAAGTCAATGAAATCAGAAACATAGCATATAACACTTGAGTTATAGCCTGTCTATTAGATAACTAGAGTGAGTAATGTAGATGATACATATGATAGCTGTAACAGTAGTCTCTCCTTCATATACACTTAGAAACCCTTCCCAGAAACACTTCTCTATATTTTCAAGACTCAGATTCCATAACCAACCATAAACTTTCTTGTATCCTACTTCAACACCCACTTTCACTCACACAAACACACAGACGCAGCCACACAACCACACAAGAGGAAACCATCTCAGTAACCACAACTCCAGATTTAGAAGCAGTAAGGTAAACATAGTCTCATCTTTTCAGCCTAGTGTTAAGATTCCAACTGAAACACTTCACTATGTTCTTTTAAAAGAACTCAGTTTCTCATTCACTAAAGCTTCTACAGAGCAGCTTTTTACCCACACCCCGAGAAGTCACCCAAGTCATTCCCATTCAAAATTTTCAGAAGTATTAAGGTAAATACTGACCCCAAGCATTCAGTTTGTGTTCTCTATAGTGCTTAGTAAAGTGTTTAAAACTGAGTTAAGCATGCAAAACATAGAACTTCAAATAGGTTTCAGAACTTAGAATATATGCTTACTGACTGCAGAACGTAGATATAGCCATATATATATATATGTATGAGAGTACACGGTTGGAGAAAACTGAACCTTAGATCCCATTTTCTTACACAGAACTTAATGAACAAAGAGGTTATTTACACTTTACATGGGTTAGAAAGCAACAAGCAGATTCCGAACAGAACACATAGACCTATATATATATATAGATTATGATTTTAGAACTAGAACTTATAGTTTATCATGTTCAGTCTTTAAAGCATAATCAGTACTCATTTACCTCCATAAATAAGAAACCAACTCAAAAGTATTAAATCTCAGAAATTAAAGACAGAAACTACCTCACACAACAACCAAACTCCAGAACCCACCCAACGAACCACTCAGAACAAGATCAGCAACCCATGTGTTCCTCAGCCAAGAAATAAGAACAAACCAAATTCAATATTCGATTAAAAACTTTAAACAAACTAGAGGGGTTAAACTCTCAGTAAACTGAAGCTTCATCCAAATTCACAACTCGAAATAAAAAGAGGAATCAGGCCCAGATACATAATAGAACTATACCAACGGTTTAACACCAGAAACTTGGAAGAGTTTTTAACCACAGAAAACGAATAAAAAAAAAATCCAAATTACCAGAATTTTAAAAATCTGAATTCCAAATTCGAAAATAGAGCTTGTAAATTTCTGAAACCAGAAAGGTGAAGGAAGAAATGATATATACCATATAAACCCTAAAATATAAGAACATAAATTCGAAACCTAAAAGAAATACAGAAATCGAAGGGTATAAGGAAAATTTGGGGGGGATTTATAAAACTGAAATGAGATTTTCTAAAACTAGAAAGAAATTAAAAAGGAAGTAGGAAATTCTACCTTGAAGTCGCTGGGGAGAAGATTTTCGCCGTTGCAGTGACCGAGAGAGAATGAGTAGCAGCCGAGGAGATCGAGTTGAGGGAGAAAGTGAAACGAGAGCACAGAGAACAGAGGGACAACGAGAGATGGAGAAGGAGAAAGGAAGGACTGGGTACTGAAAGACAGAAACGGGAGAGGCGAGGAAGAGAGAAGAAGAGGAATGTTGTCTGTTAGGGTTACAGGCCAGTTTAGGACGACATTAGCTAAAGTCTAATGGGCTGGGTCTTGGCGAAATCTTATGGGCCAGAATTAATAAACGAATGGGCTGAATAAATATAGATGAATGGGCCAAAAATGAAATCTTATTGGGCTGAATTAGATAATGTTTAATTGGGCTCGATTTTAAATAAATATAGGCTTCTTAATTATGTAGAGTAGGCCCAGATTGAGTATTAAAAATGGGTTAAGTTATCCCTAAATTAGGGTTTAAATAAAATTAATCTTTGGATTAAGTTAGTAATTAAAAGATTAGAATCAATTATAGAATAATAGAATATTATTTCATTTTTAGATGAAATAAATTATATACCCACGATGAGTATTTTCCTCTTAATTACGATTAAGGTTCAGCAAAAAGGAATTTCAATCGATCTGCAACCGATTTTCGTTAGGCGAGGAAGCATATCAGGTAGGCTTTCTTTTACAAATAAAATCGCATGCGTTGTACCAAAGTATGATTTTCGCTTTAGTATGCTCTAGAATTTAAAATGTTATGAAGTATTTCATTGTCGAAAATATTTGTATTTTGGTATGATGCGTATCTGTTGAACAATTAATCGATTTCGGGCTTTTAAAGATTTTTATCTTTTAAGGCTAGTGTACACCAGAACTGTGAGTCATCTTAGCGGGTTGGCCGGTTCAGTGTTCGCGGAAAGTGGCCACTTTCCCGACACACAGAATTACAGATATGTATGATTACTCCAAAACTTAGACTGCGCAGTCAAACTTTTAAGATCACAAGAATTTTAGTGAACATATGTTCTTTAGTGACAAAAATCCCTATGTTGCACTGTATTACGGCAATGGCAAATATATTGTACGAATGTGATTTCGGCATGTGTTTACTGAGTACTTTCGTACTCAGCCCTGCATATATTTATAAATGTGCAGGTTAAGTCGTGATGACGAAGTGGAAGACTCAGCGGTGGTTTTTGTCAAACTCTAAATGTTTTACTCTCGGTGATTTATATGTCGTCATACATGTAAATCTAGATATTGATCCAGTTTCCGCTGCCAAACTTATTTAAGCTTTAAGAACTAAACTGTTATTTTATTCGTGTCGAACCATGTGTTTCAGACTTGTACGCATTTTGTTCGTGTTTCTAGATGTTGTTATAATCTCTTTTGACTTTGAACTTTGAAATTCCGTTTATATATTTGGGTTTTCGTGACACCCAAACTCTATCGAAATCTACCTCTTTGTTGTACGTTTCACGTTTCATCCAAATATCAATGCTTCCGTTTCGTTTCTTTATCCGTATTTCCCTTTTAGTCACGTTTTCCTCGATTTTACTTAGAGAAGTGAAATGGGGTCGTGACAAAGACGATAAGGACAAATGTTGTTAAGTGGAGAAATTTTATCACTACCCTTTTAAACTAATGAAGCTATATGGAAAAGTCTCAACTTCATCTATATAATATATAATATGAATACATATTGGAGCACTCTCATTAATCCAAGGTCTGCGTGGCATCGCTAAAAGCTTTCATTTATATATATCTCGAACCATAATTTTTTCCAGCAAAAATTAATATTTTATATATGGTTTAATTATAGTTTTATATACTAATAAAACATGATTGTAATCATATTTAATTAATTATTCGGTCAACAATGCAATACATATAATTCAATTATTTGAAAAAAAAATTAATATCTTATATAAGAATTATTCATGATCATAGTCATATTTAATTAATTATTCGGTCAAATTAAAAAGGAGACATGATGTTGACAAATTTCATATGATCGTTCTTAGAAGGTGGCTTGTTAATATGAAAATTTCTTATATGAGATCTCTCTCACTTTCTTGCAATAAAATATTTTGTTATATAACTAGTATAAATATATAACACCCTATTACAAGTGTGTGTGTGTGTATAATAAAGGAAATGTCAAAATTTAATGGTACATTACTTTTAAATTCTATCACTGAAAAAATAAAGAATCAAACTGTGGTTGTGAGTATATTCAAATTATGACTTCAGAATGATTTAACCGGAGAAGAATGAATTGAAATGAATGTGATGGATGAATGTATAATTATTTAAACCATATATATTAATTATGTTGCTCTTCGTTTAATTGAATATTTAAACATGTACCTTATCAAAATGTAATTCTATGCAAAGAAATAAAATACAGATATTCATCTATGTACACTTGTAGAAGAAGTTTTTGCCTCTACTCAAAGATGAGGAAATAAGGGGGTGTATTGGTTTAGAATTTCATAGGATTTTAAAAGACTTTTTTTTTATAAAAAAATTTGCTGGTATTCAATCAGGATTTTATGTCATTTAAAAACAATCCACTAGTATTCACTCAAGATTTTTAAGATTTTTTAAAGAATCCATTGAAATCCATCAGTATTCATTCAAGACATTTTACTATTTAAAAAGAATCTATTGGTATTCAAAAATATAAGGATTTTATAGGATTGTTCAGTTATATGGATTTTGATGGACTTTTTAGTGTTATTTCTAAATGCTAACAATCCGATAGAAACCCATGAGATTTCATAGGACTCTTGAAGTGAGTCTATAAATACAAAAATCCCTATTCACCGCCGCTGCATAATTTCTATTTTCCTCTTCTTTGATTGATTTTCTCTTCTAGTCGAAGTTGGAGTTCGTCTAGCGTCCTACCGAGTCCAATGTATATATATATTTACCGTTATATTTATATTTACCATATGAATCTCCCCATGAAAAGTTATTGACGTGGATTTTGCTTAGTCGCAGCCAGTGTCTCACTGCCTCTCCACGTGCGTCTTCTCCAGTTTCATTTTGTCGCGTCGCAACACAAAAGTCATGATTTTATTATGTTTATGTTTATTGTTGAGCTGTTTTCATTCTTTCTATTTCATTGATAATTATGTCATAACTAGAGTGAATCGACCCACCAAATTTCATATTTCTTCGTCACCTTCGATCAGTTGAAATTATGTATAACATCTTTACATATTATTTTCTCATTTCTTTGTATTTTGCTTTTGCTAAGTCCTGCCACTCATAAATAACCACACTTTTTTTACTTCTCAATCAAATTAGTGCTTCTCATTTAAATTATGTTTACATTTGAAAATTATTTTTATCTTTTCACAAATTATGATTTGAAGAAAAAGACAAATAAAGTCATAATTTTATTAAATTATGTTTTCAAACGAATTACTTTATGATATTTTGCAAAATGAGTTGAATGATCTTGGTCTTGATATTTGATAATAGATAAAAATGACTTTTTATACTCTTTGTGGTTGCCAACAGTGGTAAAGCTAGATACTTTTTTGGAATCAATAATATTTATTTTTTGTATTAGAACATTTGAGACAATCTTTTTTAGAACATTTTGCAATCTTCTATATCTAGTTTTGCACCAATTCCACAAAACTATTTGCGTATTTGATTTTATATTTTGTAAAACATTGTCGTATTATATTATTATTTTTAAATTATATTTTAATAAAATTTAAAGGCCTAATTTTATAATTAGCACTTGCGATTGTTGTTGTGGTGGTGAAAACTACTGAAAACCTTGTTGAGATTGCATCTGTTGCCCTTGTGGGACCATTTGCCTCCATGAGAGATTGAGACGATAACGATATATGGGGTTGTAGGAGTTCGAATAAGGATCGAACTTTGGTCTTGGTTGAAATCCTTGAAGAGCATTAACTTGAGCACTCATTTGCTCCTCAAATTCCACCCCGTAATCAACTCCATGTGCACATGTATTTGCACCATGACCAGACTCTCCACAGATCTCACACGTCTCATTAGCAAGAGCCTTCCTTGGGTGCTCATCCGCAGTCCGGATGGCCTGAACTTGTCTAGTGAGCTCCGCCAGCTGTCTAACCATATCATTGCTCGAGGTTGCTTCATTCACCTTTTTCCTTGGACCTTGTGAGCTCTTTTGTTGAGAGTTTCCAGCCATACTCTCGAAGATTTCTGTTAGCTCCTCTGCAGTTCTTGTCCCGATATCTCCGCCAGCTGCATTGTCCACCATATATTGGAAATTCTGGTGGAGACTCTCATAGAAAAACTGGTTGAGTAGCTCCGGATATAAATTGTGATGGGGACACTGCATTTGTAAACCAAGCCTCGTGAAGAGGCTCACCATCCATCTTTGTAAATGTCACCAGTTGCGACCTCACCTCCTACGTCTTTTGATTAGGATATCACTTAGACATGAATTTCTCGGAGACCTGATTCCAATTTTGAAGTGAATTCGGAGCCAACGACATGAATCAAGTCTTGGCTCTGTCTTTCAGTGTGTAGGGAAAACATCGCATCTTGAGCTAATCTTCGGTCAAACCTCCAAGGGAAAAGGTTTGGACTATTGCATAGAACTCCCTAATGAAGTTCAATGCATCTTCAGCCGGCATTCCATAGAAGGAGGGAACCTGGTTGAAGTGGATGCTCTTCAGCTCATAATTTCTTGTTGCTTGCCCAAGTACAATGAGTGATGCAGCAGCTCCAATGATAGGCCTAGCCAAATCACGCATCTGTCTTGTAGCCATAACTGTCCTCGAACTTGATTCACTCCAATCTGTGTCGGAATCTTGTAGAGGAGTGCTTCCCGAGTGATCAGACTGGTATCCCAAATCCAACGAGTTCTCATTTCCAACCTCTTCTTCCAGGATGACTGATTTTAACTATCTCCTACGATATACGTTGACAAGCACGGGTGCCAATCTTTTATTCAAACTTCGGCGTCCGTGCATACACTACCTAACACCACAAAAGAGAGGTCAAATGCAACTTGCGGTTGGATCCACCTAACAAAAAGAAAAATAATATAAACACGAAACAAAACAAACACCAACACAGAAAAGAACACCAAACAACACAAACACAAACAATAAAGGAAAGACAAACAAACATAAAAGTACTAACAACTAATATGCTTATAGCCTTCCCCGGCAACGACGCTAAATTTGTTTGACTTAAAATGTATCTCAAATTAATTAAATTGAATGCAATACGTGTTAGCCAACCCGAATGTCGTATCTCAAAGGAAGACTATGCAAGACTATCAATTATTAGTACTAAAATGCAAAAGATGAAGTCATAAACATACTATTAATATAAATTGTAACAACAAAAGTAAAGTAAAGATCAAAAGCAATTAAACGAATACCAACAGATTGAAGCTTTAAGATCAGATGCTTAATTCCTATTCATACTCGATTAAGAACACTAAAGGTTGCCTAGAAAATTACTTTTGTATTAATACACTAAATCGTGATCTTCACTTTCGTATACAGTTCACACCTCTAGTAATAAATTAATCTAATATAAACTATTATTCTTACGTTTCCGGTTAAAAATAATGTTGATTAACCATTGGTCACATGTCAAGCAAATGATCAATGTACTTAACATATACATATGAATTTAATTGTGATCAAGCACTAAACTCCATACAAAGCAAGTTAATCAAGGGCATAGATCAATTAAACATCAAAATAAGAACATAACACCCAATCCTAGTAAGGATCTAGCCAAGCATTATACACATGGTAGAATCACAAAAGGAAACCATAGAAAGGAAGCTTACTAATTGAAACGTAAGGATCCAAAGTCGGATTCCACTTCAATCCATTGGAATTCACAAACCCTAAACTAGAAAGCAAGTAAAAAAATGTGTTTGAGAGTAATCTCCTAGTTACATAAGAGTTGGGTTCTAAAAATGACGCTTAGAATAAGTTATAGCACGCCCATAACCGCCTGCCAGCGGTCGCTGACTGGTGCTCTCTGTCCTGTGTCTGCAACATTCCCAGTGATCGCTGGAAATTCCAGCGATCGCTAGATACACCTTTCAGCCCTTGCACACTTCTGTAGCCCAGTGATTGCTGGGGTACCTAGCGATCGCTGGCTGCACCCGTTAGCTCCTTGTTGTGCTCGTCTCCTTCCCGTTCCAAGCTTGTTTCGCCTCTTCCTCACCCAGCTTTGCATCAACGGCCTCTTCCGCACTACTCCTAGCTCAAATCCATCATCTTTCACTCCATCCTTCATCATACACTACAAAACAAGAACCGGCGTAAAAACGAACTAAAACAATACGAAAAATATAAAAAATAAAACCTAGACACGACAACACAACAAGTAAAAAAGCAACAAAAACACACTAAACAATTTACAATAGATGCAATATCATAGATAATATGATGTTGATAAATAATAGAATGTAAATACTATAAATAAGAACACAAGGTTTTAACGTGGTTCCGGAAACACCCCTACGTCCACGACTATCAACTCGATAGTAATTGACTAACTCGTGAAAATATCTCCTCGTTTATTTAGACTGGCAGGGAACCATTCACTACAACAAAGTCCAAACTTGACTTGTGTAGTGCACGAAGAAAGTCGTTACTTATCTCTTACTGAGTTTACAAAGTTGAGAGTTCTTCCTTAAGCTTGAAAGCTATAGGAAGATAGTACTCAAATTACAGTACTTGTATCCTAGATACTCCCTCCGTCCCACTCAAGATGGCCCATTTCTTTTGGGCACGCAGACCAATAAAGTCTCATTCTTTTTATTTATTCAATACATATCTCTCCTAAAAAAATTACTATAAAAGGAAATGAGCCATCTTGTTGGGACGGACGAAAATGGCAAAATGAGCCATCTTGAATGGGACAGAGGGAGTACAATTTAGTTATAAGTGAGGTGTAAGATCTAGATTTAGATAAATCTAAGTGTTGCTGAGATCTGGGATTCTAGGTTGCAGAAAATAGTTAAGTGAGTGAATTATCGCTTTGAATGCTTTGAACACTTGAGAGCTTGAATTTCTACAGTGTTTAATCGCTTGAGAATTCGTCGTTGTAGAAGAATCCCTTGAGTATTTATAGTGCTTGAATCCACGAAGTAGCAACCCATTGTGGATACAGTAGAATCCCTTGAGGAGTATTTTTTACAATGGGTAGCAGGTGGCGTCTGGCGGTGGTGGAAAGAGTCTTCGGCAGGTGGAGATGGGTGGTTGTGGAATGGGGTGAGAGAGATGGTGGATGGAAAATTTAAGGGAGGAAAAGTGGAGATGAGGAATTTTGATGGAGGTTTTGGAAGAGGTGTGCGTCGTGGGAGAGGGAAGAAAAGGGGAAGAAGAAATTTTTTATAAGATTTGCGTGGAGGACGAGAGAGAGAGAGAGAGAGAGAGAGACGTGGGATAAAAGATGGATATGTGTGATTTTGTAGAAGGTGGCGGCTGCTAGGTAGGCCGAGCTGAGGGCTAGTGACTGCTCCTACTTCGACGTCCGATCTGAGGCTCTTTGAAACTGGAATCCTGCACAACAGAGACCTCGACAAAAGTATCAATAGAGTCAATGAACAAACAATCCTCAATAGAACTAACAGAGGTCATAAACCTTGTGCTTATGTACAGAAAATGAAACTGTCTCTCCTAACACTGACATCTTAATATTACCATTCATAACATCAATCAAGGTGTTAGTAGTCGCCATAAATGGTCAACCTAGCAGCAAAGTATGATCACGTCCATTTTCATGCACATCTCCTATCTCCAAAACAACAAAATCCATAGGCACAATCAAAGCACCTACACTAACAAGAATATTCTCAATAATACCTCTAGGATATCTAACAGAACGATCAGCTAACTGCAAACTCATGCGAGTGTGTTTCAACTCTCCTAACTCTAATTCTTTAAAAATTGAGTAAGGTATGTGATTGATACAAGCACCTAAATCGAGCATACATGTCACAGTCTTACCATTCCCTAAAGCGATGGGGATGACGAAACTACCTAGATCTCGCAGCTTTTGTGGAAGAGGCTGCTGCATGATAGAGCTGACTACCTCGGATACCATCACAGACTCATCATCAACAAATCTTCTCTTCTTGGAGGCAAGCTCCTTGAAAAACTTGAGGTAGGATGGAACATTTCGAATGACCTTCAATAGGGGCAGATTCACACGCACTTGAGAAAGTATTTTGTAGAAGTCCTTGAATTGTTGTTCCTGCATCTCATTCCTCAGTCTGCTCGGGAAGGGAATTGGTGTCTTGTACGGGTTGGCAGTCTTGTGCAACTGAATAGTTGGCTGCTTTGGTTCCATCTGCTTTTCTATCTCTTTCTCCTTCTCCACTTTATCTTTCTCAGCTTCCGGGAGCTCTACTTTGTTATCCACGTGTTTGCCACTACGTAGAACAGTAATAGCTTGCACCTGGTGTGACGTATGTCCCTGTCCCGATATCCTTCCTGTCTGTAGCTGTTGCTGCACCTGATTCATAGCTCCAGATATTTGCCCCACTTGATTCTCGAAGCGTTTGATAGTAGCCTATTGAGCCTCTCGAGCCAATTTGCTCTCCTGCATGAAAGCTGCAAGACTGTCCTCAAGAGATGATATAGGCTGATCCGGTCACGGTGCAGATGTAAACTGTGGCTGAAACTGAGGTCCCGGCTGCTGATATGGTGGAGGAGGTGGATAATACCTTAGTTGAGGTGGGTAATATGGCTGCTGTGGTGGATAATACCCATGCTGAGGTGGGTAGTACTGCTGTGGAGATGCTCGTTGGACCGGGAAATTAGAATTTTGCCCTTGATTTGACCCCTTCCACGTAGAGTTATTCTGAGCTCTCCATCCCGAAGTCTGCTGATCTGGATGCTGCTCGAATGGCGGGCGTGGCGGGAAGCCTTGTGCAGCATAGACTTCCACTTCTCCTTCATAAGTCATCTCTGCCATCCTGGTGCATTGATATTCATTATGTGTCAGATCACCACATATCGGGCACGACTCGGGTGTGGGCTTGTGCTTCGCTATTGCAGGAGGCTTACTCATCTTCAACTCTTGGAGTTCTCGTATCATATCAGCCATCTGCTTCTTGAGGTCTGGGCTGACTCCAATCTCTTGGACTTCCATTCTCTTGGATCGGGAGATTTTCTGCTGCGAATTAGTGGCTAGCATCTCGAAAATCTCAATTGCATCATCGGTTGTCTTCTCAGATATGTTTACCCCAGCCACTGTATCCACCATGAACTGATAAGTGTGCTGCAGCCCATTGTAGAAAATCTGCCAAAGAAATTCAGGCACGATCTGATGGTGCGGGCACTTCTGCTGGAGCTCTCTGAATCTATCTAGGGCCTCGTGAAAAGGCTCGTCAGGCTCCTGAGCAAACTGCATTATCTGAAGTTGGATCAGCTGCGTCTTATGGTTAGGATAGTACTTGAGCAGAAACGTAGTACTCACCGCCTTCCAATTAGGTAACGATGTTACTGGAAGGGAGAGATACCACGACTTCGCCCTATCCTTGAGTGAATAGGGGAAGCACTTCCTTAGCAGCTCGTCCTCAGTGATAGTCTGGAGTGGAATAGACTGGACAGCTGTGCAAAATTCCCTGATGAAGAGGAGTGCGTCTCGTTAGGTAGCCCGTAGAACGATGGAAGCAAGTTGATGTGGTTATGCTTCAACTCATAGTTCCTTCCCGTAGCCGAGAGCACGATAGCAGATGCGGTTATGCCATATGTTGGCCTGGAAAAGTCTCCGAGTTTCCTAGGGGCTTCATTTTCCTCGGCCATTATGACTAGTTGTTCTTCGAATAATGATGCGAGGTTGACAACGTCCCTAAATCGCTCCTCAAGCACGACTTCTCTTCTATTGATGTTGTCAACGTAGAGTACCAACTCTTGTCTCAAACTTTGGCGACCTAGCATACACAAACCAAAAGAAGATCAAACGCACCTTGCGGGAGCAAAGGAATAAAGAAAAATAAAAGAAAAATAAAAAGCAACACAAATAAATGCCTAAAGCCTTCCCCGACAACGGCACCAAAATTTGTTTGAACTTATTTTAAACCTTCAGTACGTGGCGTTGTTTAGACCAGACCCACTGTCCGATAAAGGGACTCAATAATGGGTACGAGGAATATTTCCAGCCGATATACTTCCAATTTATTTTATTAAATTGCTCGCAAGAGTACGAGTTCGTTATAGATTAATAAGTTGACCCTAAGTCGTATTCTCAAGGAAGGCTAAGCAGGGCTTTATCTATGTTGCAGAATAGAAAGCAATTAAAAAGAAGGGGTTTTGATATTTTAACTAATCTAATTAATCTATCTAGGCGAATGAAATTAAAGAATTTAAAATACGAATTACCTAGGCGAAAATTAATAAAGCGATTAAATCCTAAATCTAAGAACAAAGAATTAAGGTAACTGAATTTAAACATGTCTTGAATTGATTAATTAACATGATTGAAAGGTTTGTATTAATGAATTGAAAATTAATCAAGAAAAGAGCACAAAGAAAATAGATCATAAAGCAGTAAAAGAACTCACGAATGTAAAAGGTAAATAATGCATTAAAGTACTTCGGGTTTGAATCGCGAACGAATCCACAATGAAATTAAAAAACGAACAGAATGGAAATCTAGACTAATAGTATTTCTCTCATGGTCTAAACCCTAAAAAGTAAAGTGAAGGAAAACTTTGCTGAGATCGTGCGTGGAGGTTTAAATAGAGTAGAAAATCCCGCCTGGGTAGCGCCCGCTGGGGGCTAGCGAGCGCTACCTAGGCTCGCTGGAAGAATGGCCGAAGCAGGGGGGCTAGTGCTCGCTAGGCCCTCTCTCTGGCTGTGACTTGGCTGCAAAGGGGTAGCGCCCGCTAGGGGGTAGCGTCGCTACCCCAATGTTCTGTCTGCCTACAGTTTCCAGGGGCCAGCGTTCGCTAGGGGGATAGCGGCTGCTAGCCCTCAGTTCTTTCTTGGTTCAGTTCTTTGGCCTAGCGAGCGCTAGACCCTAGCGCCCGCTAGGTCCATCTTCAGTCAATACACACAATTTGCCATTTTCTTTGTCTTTTGGTCTCGTTTCTCTTGTCAAGGCTCGTTAACCATTTTTGTCGATTTTCACCTACAATGTAGCATATAGAAAACTAAAACATCAACTTGAACAACAAACATAAGCATTATGAGACCATAAACACAATGGAAACGAGACCAAAAATATATAAAATACCCCACCGGTAAACAATCCTTCGGGCCCTCTAACCGGACCAGTCGCCGTTGTCTCGATGGAATGGCCTTCATCGAACCACCCAACTCAAATCTCATTCCTTCCGGCCTCTAGACCACCAAAATTTACTCCTTTGAAAGCAAGGAGAAAACAAACTCAATCAGTAAAAGGAATTGAAACCAAATCCAAAAGAAGTTAAACCTCTCCCAATACTTTAGAATAATTGGAACAAGAGAGGGAGAAAGTACCAAGGCAGGGGCGAAGGTGGCGAAGGAAGTCGGGAGCTGTTGTCCCTCAGTCGCACAGATGAGGCGAGGAACAAGTGGAGGGCTTAGACCGGAAGGAGGCACGACGGCGAGGAGCCACTGCTGGTTGCTGCTCTTCGACCGGAAGGAGGCACGGTGCTGTGAGGTGTAAGGGAGAGCAGATCATTTTTTTTCCGTCTAGGGTAGAGGAGGAGGAGATAGAATAGGGCAATTGGATAGAAGTCTAAAGAGGATTAGAATAGTCTAGAACTCGGGCCGGGTTAGTGGGCTGGATTTTATTCTTACTTGGCCTAAATTAATTAAAACCCATGGACCAAGTCTCTAGAATTTGTGGGCCGAGAATAAATCCCGAACGGGCCTAAAGGAAATGGATAGATGGGCTAAATAAATTAAATCTGATGGGTCAATATAATGGGCTCAATTATTAAATCTGCATGGGCTTAGCTAATGGATACATGGGCTAATTTGATTAACTAATGGGCTCATTTAATTAATTTAAATGGGCTAGTAGCATTTTAAATAAATCAAGACTTAAATTAAGTGGGCTAAGTCCAAGAATAGAATTCTAAAGCTAAATTAGAAATCTTATTTTATTAATTATAATTTAAATTATTAAATTTGAATTTAATTTATTATTAGAATTTAATTGATTATTAGAATTTAATCATAAGAAATGATTAAATCATAAATCATACTTAGAGTATGATAATTGAGGTTAATCTATAAGAAGTTATTATGATTCAAGGATTCAAAATAATAAATAGGAAATTCCTGAATTATTTTTACCTAATAATTGATTAATTGGCTAAAGTAAATCCTCAATCATAGCTTAATTTAGAAACCATCCAACGACACTCTAGAAATATAACTCCTAGACGCAAATGATAGTCGAGTTTTAAAGACCCGAGAATAACTCTCGAAATAATAAAGGAAAATATTTCCTTGCACTTAGAAGTATTAGATATACTTAATAAAGGTATCTCACGTGAGATTTATTTAAAGGTTTTGACGAGAGGTCGGATCCGCATCTCGAGAACCAAGCAATCGTCAGACAAGACTATTCAAGTAGGCTTTTTTCACTCTATAAAAATATGTGTGTATGTCTTCAAAATGAAACGAGATATTTTCAAAGCACTATCTTGCCATAAATGTTTTGATTTATGTATGATGCCTATCTGTTTATTTATAATCGAATTCGGGTCCTAATAGATTAGATATACTACTCGAACTAGTGTACACAGGACCGTGAGTCATCTAGATGTTAACCGGTCGGGTGGCTGAGGGAAGTGGCCACTTCCCCGGCACAAAGAAGCTTCTGATATGGTTGATTACAAAGAACTTAGACTGCTCAGTCAAACTAAGAACTTTCTCAAGAAATGCTTTTGTGAACATAGGTGCTTTAGAGACAAAATCCCTATGTATCACTTGAAATGGCTTGACAGTTATATATGTATGTGTGCGATTTCGGCACGTGTCTACTAAGTACAATTTGTACTCAGCCCTGCATGTATTTCTAAACGTGCAGGTTGAGAACGAAGAAGATGGGGTGCTAAGTTGGGCTTTATGTCGGTCTCCTAGTAGCTGACTCTTGGGGGTTCTACGTATCTTCATACACGTAGGATTTCGTCATTCGATCCTATATTTCCGCTGCTAGACCGTTATGTAATAGACTCGAGAATTAAACTTTTAATTTTGTTGTATTATGTAAGGAGCTTATGACTCTGAACATACCTATTCCCGAATCCATGAGATGAATTCTCTATTTATGTTATGAGAGGAATACTCATTGCCTTATTCTATTCCATACTCGTCGTTTACTCCTTTCATCAGTCACGTTCCCCGACTTTACTAGACTCAGCAAAAATCGGGCGTGATAGAGTGCTATCAAAGCATTCGTGCTCTATACCCAAGAGTCTTTCTTCAAATCTAAAGTCTAGTATTTTTTCGCTAGACTAACCAAACGAGTCGACAAAAGCCTAGCACCCCGACGTATCATACGAGAAAAGCTTTCAAAGTAGAGAGACTCGAACTGGATCTCTTGCTCTAAGTTCAAATTTCTAGAACTTAGAATCATTCCTTATAGCTAAGGAATCGACGACATGCACGAACCCTTAGACGAGAGAATAGATCACAAACTAGAGCGAATTCTCTCGAATACCTCAACGAATAGAATAAACAAAAAGAATCATAACGATATCTTCTTCAACTTAGCAAATAGCGGCAAGATCCGATAACTATCGATCCACCACCAAATTCGAACTTAAGAACAAACCGCAAGTCGGTTAACAAGAACCTAAGTATCAAAGAACGATAAGTCTTAATCCTAATCCAAAACGGGATTTTTTCCTAAGGGCATTTCCCTCAATTAGCAACCAAGAACACCAGTAGAACAGTTTGACTCAAGAAAACCTTACTAGCTTATGAACTGCGTTTAGATTTAGATATCTCGAGTTCTGATTACGTACATTTTTGTTTTATTTTATAATGGTGAGATTCCTCCAGACGGCGAGGAAGCAGATGACGTTTTGATCCGTTATCCTACACGAGTACCAGTCTTACGTGCCCGACCCACGAGATACTCTAGTGGAGTTTCTAGGCTACTATCTGAGGCGATGGGAGGCTGCTAGGCCTCATGGAGCAACATGGATGGATGGGATCATGCGACTGATCTAGACGTGCCCATTTTTTGAGGCCCGCCGGGCTGGGCCCGGAACCGGCCCGACGGTCAATGGGTTTTGGGGTCAACAGTCCTAGGCCCGGCCTGGAACCGTGACTAGCCGGGCCGGTTACGGTTCAAGCATGAAGCGAACCGTAACCGGCGGTTCAGGCTCGTCGGGCCTAGTCTTGAACAGGCAGTTTGGATTTAATGTTCAAAACCGGCGGTTAACCACTGAACCGGCCCGAACCGCCGGTTTATCTTGGTTTTTTTTAATTTTTTTCTATTTTTACTAGTACACTACAACAATATCTCATCTTTTATAGCACCACTCTTAAGATCAAATTTGTTACACCATCAATGTGGGACAAATACAATTGTTGAAGTTAACATGACTATGATTAGTTGTTCCTATCATTGTATAACTAAATTGTCCATTGTTAAATATCTATATGCAAATGAATAAATACATAACAAATGAAATTTAAATAGTTAATATATAAAACAAAAAAAAATAGTACGTGAAGGGCAAAGAAATTTGTTGAAAAAATTAAATAATATATAATATGAGTTTTTGTCCCACATTGATGGTGTAACAAGTTTCATACTAAGAGTGGTGCTATAAAAGATGGTATTTGTCCCACGTTGATGGTTTAACAAATTTCATCCTGGAATGGTGCTATAAAAGATGAGATAGTATTGAGTAGTGCATGTTCCTAAGTAGTGGATAAGTTAAAATTCATTCTTTAATTAAAAAAAAAAGAGGAAACCGCCGATTTTGGGACCCGGCCCGGAACCGGCAGCCTCCTCCGCCGGGCCGGTTACGGTTACAACATTTAGGAACCGGGGACCGGCGGTTCAAGGCTCGGAACCGCCGGTCCTTGAACCGTGAGCATGTCTAGACTGATCCCTTTGTTGCCTGCTAGATAGCAGGGGTGGACACGGATGATAGCTGGTGACTTCATCAGACCGATCGGATGGAGCTATGATCGAGGAGTTGACACGTGTGGATTCATAGCCATGATTCTCCACTACAGTGTTGCCTTCGGTAGCCCACCAGAGGGTCCTTATATTCGCCCGGGGGACCTCATATTTGCGGGCGGCGTACCACCGATGTTGGCACCCTTAGTCCAGACTTACCTCCTCATCGGAGTGATCCCCATTGCTCCGACGTACAGTCTACTATAAGGCGAGCCGATGTCGGAGATGCCGGCACGGGACGAGACTGAGGTAGGACCCTTCAACCTAGTAGAGGAGCGCCATTCACCCTCACTCATCCCACCTCCAATGTTCATGCCGGAGTACCGAGGGTGTCGTGAGGACGAGCCAAGCCCTTCACGCCCCACCGTAGGAGTACGGCGACTATCGACTCCCCGTCGACCCCTAGCTGCCGACGACGACTCGAGTGCGACTCAGTTTCAGCTCGTGAGGACCCGACCAGCGGGTGACGACGATAGGAGCAAGGCCCCAGCACTAGAGGCACCAGAGGAGGATCGCCCTCCATTTGCCTACTCCTGAGGCTCCGAGAGGTCAAGCCTCACCTACACTCCGGCTGACTAGGGCCTCTCCCGGAAGAGGGAGGCACCCCTTGATTGGGACGAGCTTGATGCCAAGATACGACAGCTATTAGAGAGGGCGAGTGGAACCCTGAGGACATACGGGGAGCCACTAACGGAGGCGCCAGAGGAGGATCCTGAGGAGGAGGATCCCGAGGAGGATCCGGAGGAGGAGGCGGCTCTCGAGAGCGACCCCGAGGAGGAGGCTTAGGAGCCGGACTGGGAGTAGGAGGCACCATCCGATGAGAAGTACCTCAACTCCGGCACCCAGGAGTAGATAGGGTGATATTCCTTGTACTCATCAGTAACAGACCATATGTGTAGGCCGTACTGATGATAGATTTTGTAGTCGGAAACGGTAGTTTAGGAAAGACCGTTCCGTACTAGTGATAGCACATTTTGACATTTTGACAGCACGAAAGCACAGTAGTTAGTGTTTCGTGGCTGAGTAGTTAGTGTTCCGTACTAGTGATAGCACATGCTGACTTCTGGTGAGAGGCCAGGAGGAAGACGATGGCCCCGGGATAGCGGGAAAATCTGACCTGAGAGGAATTTAAGACAGGAATATATGATAAGTATATCCCTAAGAGTTATTTGAAGAAGAAAGAGATGGAGTTTTATAACCTGAAGTAAGGGAGGATGTCGGTCACGGAATACGACCAAACTTTTTGTGACATGTCTCGGTATGCACCAGAACAGGTGGATACCGATGAGAAAATGGCTGAGAAATTTTGTGCCGGTCTGAGGCACGAAATTAGGATGGCACTGGCCAGTCACCGGGGCTTATCGTACCCGGAATCACTTAGTCGCGCCCTATAAAATTATATATATTTTAGCTTAATTTATAATTCATATTATCTATGATATATAATTATTTTTTTAATATTTAATACCATTTCTAATAGATTTTTAGAATTTATAAATTTAAAATTAAAGAAAATAATTGTAAAATTTATTTTTTTCCAAATCATTATTAATTATATTATAACAATTTTTTTATTTATTAAAAATATTAATCATAACAATTAGTTTAATTATTAGGTATAAAGTGGGAGACATTGAATATGAAAGATATACATACATTTTAAACACCCACCCACCTGGTGATAAATTAATCAAGATTGACTGTACCTTATTTCTTCAATTTTCCAACAAATTATTGAACTTCCAAGTTTCCAACTAAAAGTCGAACATGAATAGTTTAACTGAAATTTGCCTCTCCTCTCCATCTTTGTCCTATAAAATTAAATAAATAATATATTACATCTAAACTATATTCAATGAAGCACGTACAACACATAATTAACATAAAAAAAATTAATTAATATTATAATTAACTAATACGACTGGAATGATATTTTAAGGTCACTGGCGACGATCATGCATGCATGAGTGATTTAATTAATCATACTTATTATACTCGAATAATTCGTCATATTTATCAACAATTTTATCTCTTGACCATCTAAGGATATGTTTATATTTTATACACGTACACGTGTCACAACTATAGGTAAAAATCCTAGGAAAGTAAATAGTTCACGACTTGCATAATATTCATAAAAGCAATTACTTCACGTCGTCTAGGAACATCGTATTGTATTGCGAAAGAAGTGGGCAGAAAAAATTATACTTATTTTTTAATGTCAAAATAACTCATTAAATAAAATATATAAAATTGAATTATTAAATATTTTATTGAAATATATCTAAAAAATAATACACTTTTAATTTTATTAATGATCTAAAAAACAATAAAATTATACCTTTTACAGATAGATATAATATTTTCCACTTTATACCTTTTTATAAGGAGGGAAAAACTAAATAAAAAATTTGGTCCATCTTAAAAGAACTGTTTATGATTTTGAAATTTCGGAACCGAAATCAAATCGTTATCACAACAGTTATCTTACATGTGGGAGGGTTCCGATTACGTAGGGTTCCAAGCAATTAGTTATGGTTCTGAACTGTTCAAAAAAATTAATAATAATATATTTGAAAATTTTATTTTTTTAATATAAATAGATAAACGAATTATAGATTGAAATTTATTTTGTGTTTAGTTATAGACGTGAGCTTTGTTTAATTTGTGTCTTTTATTTGCTTTTGTAATTTTTAATGGAAGTCTTTTTCTTTGCTTTATTAGGTGAAAACTTTGTCCACTAGTTTCTCTTATGCTTTAACTTGGACTTGGACTTTTGTTCTAATATTTGCATATGATAAATATTTCTTTCTTGAGGGGACCCATAAATTAGGTGATTATCATTTAGTTGGTTGATCACAAGATTTCTTAGATTAGGTGAAGGAAAGAATCTACATGCATCATCGTGTTATAAATCATATTAATATTGTATAATCTGGAAGATATTAGTAGCATCTAGTCTTGAAACTAAGTACATTTAAATCATGTTAATATTGTATTCTTCAATTGGCATGACTAGTTATGAGTTAAATTGTATTAATGAGTTTGAGGAGTTATTGAATCGGTAGTCTTAGTTATACTTTGTAAAATTAGTCATAAATTATGAATCTTTCACTATTTCTTTAACAGAATCGATCTCAATACAAACCAATTTTAAATAACATTAAAAAAATATAATCTCGAATAATCAAAAATCATTCATAAGAAAAATATTTATGTGGTAAATGGAAAAAATTTATCAACCATTCATTTTAATAAATGAAAGATTGTGAGATTTTTTTTTTCAAAATAACTTATTTAAATATAAATATAAAATTTATAAATATAATTTTCACGTCCTTATTACAATTAAAAATATTTATATTTAATTAAGTTAATCCTAATAATTAATTTTAAATAGATAAATGTGATAGATTTTTTTCATTAATAAATAAATATTTTTCACATATATGAACTTAGAGTATATATACATATATTCATTAATTATATATATTATTTCGTAAAATTATAAAATTAATTAGTAAATTAATAAATATATTTTTTAAAGAAAATTAATTATTGATAATATATAGAAAATAAAATTTAAAAAATATAACTATATTTATAAGTAGTCTTTTTTATTCATTTAAAGTGTAATAATTTATTAATATTAAAATTATTCATTACATATCATATATCAAATTAAAGCTATTTTTGTACCCTTTAATTCAAGATATATATTGTATATTTTTTTACTATGAAATAAAATATTTCTTAAAAACAAGATGAAATTTGTAGAAAGAGAAAAAGGTAGTTACTTTTTATTTTATAGAATTGTAAATTAATAATTAATATGTTTAAATTATCATTACCGTTGAAATTGAAGTTAATTAAAAAATTATCATTGCAATTGATTTTGAAATAAATAATTATTTTATATTTAATATGTATAAGATAATTATCTTTAATTTTTTTTAATCATCTTTTATGAAATTATAGCTATTTTTCATTCTTATATTTTATGTGTATTCAAGACTTTGATTTTTTTTTGAAATTTATGTTGTTTAGTATTTGATTTAATGAGTTCTTTATTAATGCATTGGAGGTGTCTTGGAACGATTAGAATTGTCAAAATTGTCAGATAAGACTTTCTAAGGTTTCGAAGTGCGTCCAAACTTGACGGAAAATTTTCAAACCTATAAATATAAGACTTAATGTGGTCCTTTATGGTCTGTTGGGTAGATCGATTTTACTCTTCAATGCAATATAATATATTTTAAATTTAATTATTTTAATAACTTTTTGTACATTAAATATTTTTACTTATAAAAATAATAGAAATAAAATATTTTAATTTAAAATTTTTAAGGTTAAATTTATAATATATTAATTTAAAATACATCAAAAATTTCAAAAATTTTTAAAATTTTAATTACATAATCACTATTGAAAATAAATTCAAATTGATGTTTTGTATTGTATATATATAGATGGGTGGACTTTTTAAGCCCGATATTCGATTGACTATGTACAATTATTTCGAAACCTAAATGAATTCTATTTTTAAGCCCAATATTCGATTTTAAGATGAATTGTTCAGGTATGATTATTTTGAAACCTAAAGTTTTGAAGTTGATTCCTACCCAAATCTCAAGTACTTTGAGTAGACAAGTTGGATTGAATATGTTGTGAATGATTTATCCGCGATACATTTATTAATAAATAAATTATTACAAAATTCAGTAGTTGATTAAAAAGATTATTTTAACATATGTATATGTATTAGTAATCAAAATAAATTAAATATCTTATTATACAATTTATAATATTATTCTATATATTTTGATTCATAAGAAAAATCTTTAACTGAGAAATGTGAAAATACATCAACCATTCATTTTAATATATAAAGATTGTGAGATTTTTCTAAAAATTATTTATTTATATAAAAATATAATTTCATGTTTCGAAAATTATTTATATTATATTAAATTAATCTTAATAATTAATAGTATTAAATAAATAAATGAGATAGATTATTGTTCATTATTATTAATATTTTTTCTTTCTTATATATATGATATTAGAGCATATATATATATATACACATATTTTTCATTAATTATATGTATTAGTTTATAAAATTATAACTTTACAAATAGTACATTAATAAATATAATTTTATATATGAAATTTAAGAAAATTAATTATTGATAACATATAGAAAAAAAAAATAAAAAATATAACTCTATTTATAAATAGTTATTTTTATTCATTTAAAGTGTCATAACTTGTTAATATTATAATTATTTTGTACATATCATATATCAAATTAAAATTCTTATTGTATTCTTTAATTCAAGATACATATTGCATATATTTTTAATAATGAAATAAAATATTGTTTACAAACAAAATATAATTTGGAGAAAGAGAAAAAAGTAGTTATTTTTATTTTTATATAATTATAAATTAGTAACTAATACATTTAATGATTTAATCATCAATGCCATTGAAATTAGACTTATTTACAAAATTACCATTAAAATTGATTTGAAATTAAATATTTGATGTTTTATATATATATATATAGATACAATGAGTTGACAAATAATTTACTCTAATAATATTTCATGGATTATAACTTAATAAAAGTCTAACCGGATGAATCTGATGCTACGTACCCATATCTTCCTTTTGTTGGTTGATTCATCTATGATTTAAATTTCAAAATGATGAGAATATAGAAACGAGACAAAAAGAAAAGGTGAAGTGTGATCAAAAGAAGATAATCTCTATAACTTAAAGTGATACTTCCAAAATAGTGTCTACTTTTTTTAATAACAACACAAACTTGAGAAATAAATAAATAAATAAAAATATTTAGTTTTAGAAGACAAAATGGTGTTAAGAAAGAAAGAAAAAAAGAAGTGTGGCTTGCACAAGTCACAACTATGGTAAAGAAAGAGAAAATCAAGAAATAAAGCAAATGGGGTCATTAGATTTAGTGGAAGGGCTTTTAGCGGTCTATTTGAGAATCTTCTAAAGACTAAAGTTGGTTAATTTAATTTAAGCGTCAAAACTCAAAAGAGGGAGAAATGTATGAGTTGATTTTTGAAACAATGGTGCAAAGTGTAAAGGAAATCATTAATGTGAAATAAAGAAGCTTATGATTATGACATAGTCATTATCTGTTGTTATCTTATATTGTAATTAAACCAAAATATCAACATTGTAAAATGGGAATTATTGTACTGTAATAACATTTACTTAAATTGTCTCTCTTAAATGATATCTTTTTTCTTTACACGGTGCTAAATAAAAAGAAAAAATAGATTGTAAAAGTACAAGTAAATTGACAAAATAATGATATACAAATTAATTAGCAATAATTTCAGGTGCTATAATAATTTGGAAATCCAACAATTTTAATCTAACAATTGTAATAATTTTGTGTGGTGGACAATTAACACAACAAAATCATGTGAGTATAATGTTTTGAAATCAATTGTTCTAACTTCTTGGTTCAATTCAATTGGGCCAAACAAATGGAACTTTAATCCAATAAGTAATGGTAATATTATTAGCACATTGGACTATCAATTATTTAATTATTGTTAGTCACGATATTACATCAAATACAAGCCCAAACTCATTAAGTACACAAATTTAATATATCACTTCTTACTCATCTGCATCAATTTAATTCTGAGAAACATAAAATGTTATAATCAATAATTTTTTACAATTTAATCAAACATGATTACATATATAAAATATTAAATTAATTAAGAACCCTATAAACTAAAAATTAATTCAAATTAATTAAAAACGTTACAAATTCAAAATAAATCTCGATGGTGGTGTTTTTGGAGTTGAGAGCATCTTATATGTAAACCTTTAACATGTCAAGAATGTTAGCTTACATACATATGTGTTGTTTATATAAAGTAAAAAAGTTAAATAAAAACTTCACCCAAAAAAACGTTTTGTTTAGGTTTTTGTATTTTTAAGATACATAATTGACTCAGTCGAAATTCATAAGATTGAAGTTCATCTCGATCAAAATTTATAGCCGCAGCAGAGTTCAAAATAAAAAAGTTGAAACGAGAAAAAATAAGCTAAAATAAAATGGTGAATCGCAACAAAATGAGAGAAATTATTATTTTTACTTCATATACTTTATTGCTTTTACTTTGCATTTTTAGTTAATTTGTGGCATAAACCATCAAGCCACCTTTCTTTTGGTTCGTTACACATTACTCATTTTGCATTCAACCCAGCTGTTGGTCTCTTTGATAAACCTTTATTAAGGCCTCTTAATTTGTTGTCATCCCTTGATTTACTCCATCCGTTCCACTAAGCATGACATCTTTTTTTCCGGCACGATTATTTAAAAGAATGTATAAAGTAGTGTAAGAGTGATAAATGTAGTAGGGTCCAAACCTTTTTTAAGGGATAACTTTTACTATTTTAAGAATGTGTCAAACTTAGTGGGACGTCCAATAAAAAAAGTGTGCCAAATTTAGTGGGCCGGAGGGAGTACTATTTAGTCACAAAAGGATAAGGATGGGATCTAGTGTCATATCACATGCATATTCCATGTTTCTATTTAATAATTTTTTTATATAAAATTTAATATACCATGTTTATAATTAACAATTATTTTAAATAAATAAATTTTTTAAAAACCACATACTCTAATTTTGAATGTATCTAAGAATCAATTAAAAATAATATTAAATAAAAATAATAATTATATACTCTAATTAGGGTGGATAAATTCTAATATCATGCATAAAAATAAAATAAAACATACAACATTAAACTAAAAAATAAAATAAAGTAATAAATTATATTAATTTTGATTGTTAAACATGGAACGTGAGATATAAAAGTAGAACATTACCAAATCTCATTTGCATATTATACTTTAAATTTTTAGCACCACAAATACAAAATTTTATAAATATTTAAAGTGATATTAATATTATTTGTAATTGTAGGAATCCACAAGTAATCCAAGAAATATCATTTTGTTTTTTAATTTAAAGTTAGTCAAGTCAGTGTATTGAATGAGTTAAAATTAATCTTTTTAATTTAATAGCATTAAATCGGTGAGTTAGTTAACCTACTCGTCTGATCCGTGTTTTAAAATATAACAAATTAGCAGATAACCAATGAGTGATGGGTGATGGATACCAATAAATCGCAGATTTATAAATATCCGTTAAATAATAGATATTCATAAATGATGAGTTTGAATGGATTTTAGTATAAATAGCTAGTATCCATTACGGTGGTCTGATTACATCCCTACTACTAACACATAAGGATGCTTCAACACATAAGCATGCTTAACTCTTTTTTTGAGGGAAAAAAGATTATTCAGGTAGTCATTAACACTTAAAAGCAAGCTCACAACCCCAGATAATAATAATGTACTCCCTCTGTCCCAGCTCAAAAGCCCCAATGTTTATTCTGTATTATAATAATGAAATGGGGCTTTTGAGGTGGGACGGAGGTAGTACTATATAAGATACATGCATCATAGGAAAAACATAAATAATTATTGGCTTACTTAACTAATTAAAAATAATTATAGGGAGATTATTTAATTTGTATGCAAATTTACAACCACCATCTCAACTCAAGGTAACATAAGTTACATAATATATAGTCAAAGCTAAATACATATTCACAAACATATACATATACACATGTTTTGTTTTAATATAAATCTATTAGAAAACGTTAAACCAAAGCAGAATAACGTTGAAGGGGCAGCTGGATTTGATCATCATTTTATAACAAGTACGTTTTTCTATATTCCACAAATTCAGATCAATAATCCCATCCTCTCTATCCAATCCAAATAAAGAAAAAAGAAAAAACAAAACGATCACCAGAATTTGGATTTGTTAAGAGTGGAACGCAGCAGCAGCTTATTCCAAAACCCTCCTTTTTTCTTCTTCATCTTTTTATTCACTCCTTCATCATCTCTCGTCGCATAATTAGCCATTGATCGACTCTTCTTCAATCCTCCTCCGCCGCCTAGAGCCAGATAAATCGAGTCCATCACATCGGAGGCCACCCGCTGGTGGCGGCCGCGGTGGTGCGGCGGCGACGCTTCGGGAGAAGGCGAAGATGCGTAGACTTTGTAAAACGATGCCGTTTCGTATCTAGCGAGGATTCTCGAGAGCCTCTCCCTCAAGCAGGAAGGACAGATTCCCGGTTGAGGAGTTTCATTTGGATGCTTTACGCATACAACTTCTGCTTCCGACCAACCCATCTCTCTCTACTGTGATTTTCTTTTCTTGATTTTGTGTGTGTGTATATATATATGGAGCGACGAAGGGGAGAGACAGTGCACGTGTGGGTATGCATTGAATTTTGTGGATGGAATTGAGAAAATCTTTAGTAAGGATTGCTTTGAGTTTGAGTGTTGGTAGGAAAGGGGACATACCCCACTTTTTTTAAGTTTAGATTTTGGGATTCTTTGTTCCAATCGAGACTGGTCGTGGGGTTGCGGTCGCCATCGCTTATTTTAAGTAACTATTTCTTTCGCATTTTATTCAACTTAATTAATTAGCTTGTGTTTGGAGATAAATTTATCCCATCAGGATAAAATTATAATTAGCTTTTAAATCTTTTCCCTTTTTTATTCATATCTCTTATCTAAATTATAAATTCATCATTATTTTTCTATTTCATCACATCTAAAAAGGGATAATATTATCTCTCCTTAGAGTGAGATGAACGGGAAAACAATGATAAATTTATAATTTAGATAGGAGGTATGGATTAAAAAGAAGAAATTTAAAGACTAATTATACTTTTATCTCATATTTTCATCTGATAAATTTATCCCCCAAATATAACACAACCTTAATAGAAAAAATAAATACCTCAACTTGTACTCACAAAGCTGACTTATTATAAATGTATATTGATTCTGATTCATATACGTGACTACATATTTGTGTGAGAATTTTGATGAACTATTAGATTTTGGATGAAAGGATTAATTCCTTCAGCATTAATTGGGTTATATGATTTTAGACTTCAGTTCTATCGGTTTATTCGAGTTGTGGTTTAAGTTATATGAATTGATTTCGATTTATTAATATATTATTGTTCATATATATAGACCTAACTCTAAATTACAAACATAAAAGAAAGTTAGGAGTTTAATCCACTGGAAATAATTCAAGAAACAAATTATAAAATCTTTGAGTTTGGAGATCTACATATATTTTGTTGCTATATATATGTATGATTATTATATACTAAGTGCTATTTAATTTTATAAGAAAGAAAATTAGTATGTTATCGCCCCTAAAAAATTACTCACATGCATGCTTAACTTGGGGTTCAGAATCCCGTCGAATAGAGAAAGTCCCGGCCCTAAATTATCATCCTTAAAAAAGTTAATATGTTCAAATTATTCAATGCATTTGATATTAATGTCGAATAGTAAACTCACCTTTTAATCAGGATTTCACCATAAATTATATAAATTGAAAACTATATTTTTTAATACTTCTATTTGAGTTTCCGACAAATATTACTATACAAGTTGAAGACGAGAAAAATATTCGAAACCCGGACATTAATAAAAGCAATGGAACAAAAATTAATTGGAAAATAATTTTTTAAACGTGATTGAGATCGAGTTTCGTAATTTTATATTTTTTGAATTTATCGTGTCAAAATTATATATATTATATTTTGTTAATGCTTTCTTTTATTACAGTATTATTAAAGGAATATTATAAGGATTTGATATTAGAATAAGATATGCAAAATAAATAAATGAATATTACCGTAAAAGTTTGATAGATGGATGAATAGTAAAATCATTTTTAATTGAAATTTTGAAAATTCTAATTTAAAAGAACTTTTTAGATTGCAAGAATCTTTAAATTTACTTTATACAATACTATTTTATTATTTCTTTGCAGTATATACTTGTTTCTTGCTACAATATATATAGTGGATAAATGCATGTATATAGCGAATCTAGCTACCACTATATAATTACATTGATTTATGTTGGTGCAAAAATCCTAGCATCATTGTATATACCATTAAATAATTGATTATATTAATTAGATTTTATGCAACATACTCTAATGTATTTTTGAAAATGCTAGATTTAAAAGAGTTTTGTAGATTGCAAGAATCATTAAATTTGTTTTTATACAATATGCTTTTAATATTTCTTTGTAGTATATACTTGTTTCTTGTTACAATATAGTGCATAAATGCATGTCTACAACGAATCTAGCAACCACTACAATATAATTACATTGTGTTGGTGCAAAAAATCCTAGCACGATTATATATATCATTAAACAATTGATTATATTAATTAGATTTTATGCAACATACTCTAATATAATTGGATTCGGTGTTGATTTTTTAGTTAGTTCACATTCAAATTTCTTGGTTGTACGCATAAAAACGGTACATCTTTTTTTTTTTTCAATCAGAACTTTTAGCTGAAAACTATTATATATTTTTCATAAAATGTTTAATATTTTTTTAATGGAGAGTAATTTTATATGGAGTAAAGCATATAAGTAATTATATAGAAAATGGAGGGACATATAATTAAGAAGCTAAACACTATGATTGGAAGCTAAACTTCGATATTATTTCGACCATTACAAGAAAAATCATGAGAATATTATATATATATATATATATATATATATGGATAGTTATACTAAAAATAGATCTATCTTGTGTTAATTAAAAATAAATATGAATCATTCATATTTTATCATTGATGAATACAATTAAACTATACCGCAATCAATAAATTCTAGTCATAAATAATAGGAACAAATTCCACACATATATCAAGACATAATATATTTAAATAAAATTTGCACGATTTTTATTTTATTATATATCATTGATTTAAATAATTTAACAGTGGAATTTTATTTTTAATTAATTTATAAAAAATATTTTTATTTCATTTATATATATATATATGTGTGTAATAGGAGAAGAATGGCGTACGAGGAAGGAAGTCTATGGTTCTTGTGTTTTAAATCAAATGCCACGTGGATTATGTTATTGTATAATGTATATGCACGTGCAAGTGTCCAAAAAAAATACAACCAACACCCAATTCTATCTACAAATTAGATGTGTCCATTGAACTTTAAGGCCTCGTTTTGTAGTTTAGTTAGGTTTCGTCAAGTTAGTTAAAATTTAAGTTGAAGGATGAGATAAAATAAAACAAGGATATAAATTTGTTGTTTGGTAGATAATTATGTGTTAGTTAGGTTATGATGTAAAATTACATATTTGTCCCTTCAAAATATCAACACTTTCGACATTTTAACACACAGACAAATAGTGAAATCTTTGTTGAGCGACATTAATGGAGGAAGGATAAGAACTAAAGAAAATAAATACATCTGAAATGAAAAAAAAAATCAATACTTTAGGATTGAAAAAAAAAAGTAAATCACCATCTCCATAACGACGAGAAGAATGAAGTACACACCAATTCAACAGACCAAACAATTTTTCTCTCTCTATCATTTTTCCTTTCTTCTTTGTAGCTTCACAAAAATTATAGATACAAGAAAGGGTAAAAGAAGTGGGGAAGAAAAATCACTCTGAGGAGGAAGATTAAGCTTGAAATTTGGAGTCGTGGTGGCGAAGGTGATTCAAGTGATGGTGGCGGCCACAACGTAGAGGAGGAGGGACGCGGTAGCAGCGGCGATGCAAAGGACGAGGCAGTGGTGAAGGCTCACAAAAATGCTCCCCAAAATTGCTCCAAAAAAATGTTGTAGAGAAACCTTCAACATGTGGCACCAAAAAAGCAAGAGAGATCGAAAATGGTGGTACCAAAAATGCAAGAAGAAGAAGAAAATTAATCCACAAACTGGTAAGTGGTGGGTGGTGGCCGAAGAAGAAGATGAATAGATAGAGAGAGAAATGAGAAAAATGAGGGTCAATTATGTAATTGAATACAATAGAAAGTCCAGTTTAAATTTAACTTGCACCATCTGTGGGTTACACAAACACAACATAATAGTGTTTTAAGGACGGGCCTTGATTTTAAGACGGGCTTGTGGGTTTTTAAAAAAGGCTACCAAACATGTAATAAACCCATGATATCTTTCCTAACTAGCCTTTTCAGGGATACCAAACGAGGCCTAAGAGTTAATGAAGCTTCTCATCTCTTTCCTACATTAGTATTTAATTTAAAATTGGATCATGTGTGGAAATATGTCCTCTATAACGATTACTTCGTTTATTGAAGAAACCAAAAATTGATTTTTCATTAATTAATAGGAATAAAAACATAAGAGTGTGGTTTTAATTTTTACGCCTATTTATAAGTTAATTGTGTTGGATGAAGGATATAATTCAATGTTATCACATTTTTTTGGATACTAAGTTTGATAAAAAAAAATTAAGAGATTTTAAGTATGAATTAGTGAATATTTTAAATATCATAATTTTTTGAACTAATATTAGCTTATTTTTTATAATATGCCAAATTTAATGAAATAAAAAAAGAAATTATTGTTGGGAGGATTTTTAATAAAGTATTTCAAAATGTTATCTGATAATGTAACAGTTCTATAAAATCTCGTTTGTTAAGGAGTGTGATCTTATTTGTAACAGTTAGATATTAGTCTAGACTAGAGATATGAAGCCTAAGAGCATGTGCAATGGGAGGGTGCTTGTCTAGGTGGCAAATTTTAGCACCCTCCCTTAAATTTGCCCCCTATTGGGGATCCCATATTTTAGAGCCCAGGTTCTTACCTAAGGACTTGGGTTCTTACCTTTTTTTTTCTTTTTTCTTTTCTTTTAATCTTTTAATTATTTTATAATACTTATATATATATATATATATATTTCATTTACAGCTTTTTCATTTTCCTGATTTGTATATCTTTTCATTTTGTACATATTGGATAAGTACTGCATAATAAAGTCTAACAAAATGTTGTGTTCATAAATTAATGAATCAGTATATTAATTAAAAAAAAGTATATTTATAGTTATATGCATACGAAATATTTACAGTATATTAATGAATCAGTATATTAATTAATCAATAGTTATATTTATAGTATATTAATGAATCAGTATATTTATAGTTATATGCATACGACTAAATGAATGCTTATTTTAAGTTAGTGTAATGTTATAGTTTTATTGATTGATTTAATTACCCTATGTAATAATGTAAAAAGATAAAATAAAAAAAAATATTAAAGCATGTCCTAATCGAATATCTACCTTGCCAAATATTTCTATTTGTTTAAAGACATGAATGATTCATGAATAACGTTAATGAAAGCAGTGACCGTTTTTTTATGACCGTTTGAGTGCACTGTATTATTATTTCATGCAACAACTTTTTTAATGATTTCTACTACACCAAAATTCTATAAATACTACATCTCATATTCATTTCTACTACATCAAATCTTTACTTCATCTCTTATTTTACATTCTTTTTTTGATATCATTTATTATCCTTTGTTAATATATTTTCAATGGATAAAGATTCGTCTAATTATGATCCAAATTTATATCAATATTCAAATCCTTCTTCTTTTGACCCACAAAATTTCCAACAATTTTCTAACTTTTCACAATTCTCAAACCCTCAACAATTTCTAAATCCGAGAGGATTTTCCCATCCGCAACAATTTCCCAATCAGCAACAATTTTCCCCTTCTCAGATGTTCTCGAATTCTCAACAATTCTCTTCTCAATATTATACTCAACCTGAAGGATTTAATCAAGGTCAAAGATTCCAACCTTCCGAGATGTTTCCCCCTACCAACTTGTCTGCAAAAGGGCTTGACATGATCAATCTCAATGATGAGCCAGACATCAACGACAATGACAAAGATTTCACTCACAAGCGACATGGCTACACTAGCAAAGAAAGTGAGGTACTTGCAACTTGTTGGGTCGATATAAGTGTTGATTCCATTATTGGAAATGATCAAAAACAGGATCAATATTGGAAGCGAATTTTTGTTGCTTACAATAAAAATCGCCCACGAAATACTCCAGAGAGGAATCCAAAAATGTTGAAGTCTCATTTCATGAAAATACAAAAGGATACGAAGCTATTTCAAGAATGCTACTCTCGGTGTTATGCAATGTGGCCTAGCGGTCACAGTGATGCAGATATCATGGCCCGCGCCCATAGTGAATTCAAGGTACATTCAAATGATAAGTCTTTTAAACATGAAGGTGTTTGGAATATTCTTAAGGAGAGCCCAAAATTTGCCACGGTGGATGACAATATCCATTCTTCGAAGAGGACCAAGACATCAAATTCTGGTGCATACACTACCTCATCAAATCCAGAATCAATTACAAGTGAGCACCCTCATGCTCGTCTGGAGGGACAGAAAGCTGCAAAGAGAAATGCAAGAGAGAAAGGAAAGGTGAAAAAAGCCACTGGTAATGACGACCTTATGGAAAGCTTCATGAAGTCTCAAAGAGAAATACAAGAAGCTGCAAACTCAATGCAATTCAAGAACGATTACTGCATTGTGATGCGAAATACGTCAAAAATGACAGTAGAGCAAAAGGAATTTCACGACAAAGTATGCGATCAGATTAAGAAGAAATGGGGTTGGACTTAATTTGTATTTTTTTTATTTTTAGGAATTTAATTATGTATTGCATTTTATTTGTATTGATCTAATTTTAATTATGTATTGCACTTTATTCCTCTAGTATATTGAATTATTAATGCATTCTATAAATATGTATTGCACTTTATGTATTCCTCAATTATTGCACTTTATGTATTCCTCAATAATTTAAATATGACCGTTGGCATTATTATTGCATTGAATGTGACCGTTGCATTGAATGTGACCGTTGCATTATTTAATAAGAATGTGACCGTTGCATTATTTAAATTTTGTCAGAATAATAAGAATAATAAGAATGTGACCGTTGACACTATTATTGTAAGAAAACGGTCATGTCATTTTTTCAAATTCTCAATGCTATAAATATATCATTCCACTCATTCATTTATAATAACTTCATTGCAACTCCCTCACATATATTTTAATATATCAACATTATATCTTACCCATTTTTTTCCAAACACATAAAAGATGTCTTCTTCCTCTAGTGATTGGGACAATTCCATCGATGATGAGGCGGATCTAAATGCCTTAGAATCATGGAACGAAACCAATCAACGTTTTTTCAACTATATTCAGGCACAACAAGATCCACGACGCAATAGAGTGTTTGTGCATCGAGATCGTAATGCAGCAAATGTTCAGCTCATGAAGGATTATTTTGACGAAAATTTGACTTGGGGTGCAAGTGTATTCCGTCGACGTTTTCGGATGTCAAAAGCGTTATTCCTTCGAATCGCTAGTTCATTGGAGGCAAACGATGCGTATTTTCAGCTCCGTCAAGATGCAACAGGTACAAATGGTTTCACACCTTTACAAAAATGTACGGTGGCACTACGACAACTAGCAAATGGTGGTGGAGCCGATCAATACGACGAGTATCTCCGTGTTGCAAAATCAACAGGTATTGAATGTCTTAAAAAATTTTGTCGCAGTATCATTGACATTTTTGGTGCAGAATACTTAAGAAAGCCAACCACTGATGATTGTCAACGTCTACTTCGGATGCACAAAGAAAAACACGGTTTTCCCGGAATGATCGGCAGTCTCAATTGTATGCATTGGGCGTGGGAAAATTGTCCAGTAGCGTGGAAGGGTCAATTCACTCGCGGTGATCAAGGTCGCCCTACAATAATTCTTGAAGCGGTTGCCTCTCAAGATTTATGGATATGGCATGCTTTTTTTGGAGTTGCCGGATCAAATAATGACATCAATGTACTTAATCAATCTCCACTGTTCAATGACACCTTACTGGGAAATGCACCACAAATAAGTTTTACAGCTAACGGTGTACGATACAATCATGGCTATTATCTAGTTGATGGAATTTATCCCGAATGGCCTACCTTCGTCAAGTCTATTCCACAACCCACAGATGACAAACGGAGGTTGTTCAAAATGATGCAGGAAGCTGCACGAAAAGATGTTGAACGAGCATTTGGTGTCCTCCAAAAACGATGGGCAATTATTAAAGGTCCATGCCGACTTTGGTTCCGAGAGCATATAAAAGATATCATCATCGCTTGTATTATTATGCACAATATGATAGTCGAAGATGAGAAAGAAGGCGTCACCAATTTTACAGATGATGACGATGATGTCGGATCTAGCGATAGAGTGCGTGCAACACAAGGAGCGACTCCGTCATTTCGAGCATATATAGAGAGGTCAACAAATTTACGAGATAAACGAGCTCATAAAAAATTAGAACATGATTTAATTGAGCATATGTGGCAGCACTTTGGCAACGGTGATGAGTAGTTTTTTTTGTTATTGCATTTTCCCTTTAGTTATGCGTGTTATTTTCAAGTTTGTAAGGATTTGGAATCATTATAATATTTTCTAATTTTCGTTTGTAATAGATATCGAAAATAAGTATTGTACCCTATATGAAATCTTCAAGTTTATTGCAAATTTATCTATCCTTTATCTTTTTTTTTCATTGCTTACATTTAGAATATTTTAAATAATAAAATATTAAAATTCGTTTTATAAATTTAATTTAAAAAATACTATATAAAATCAAAATAATAAAAGGTATTAAATTAAACTAATCATAAAACATAGTATATACATAAAATATATAAATCAAAATAATAAAAGGGATAAATTGTATTAAGTGGGCTCCATCAAATAGTATTAGGACCCCAAAATTAGTACCCATCATTGTTGATGGTTCTAATTTTGGGGTTCTTATACATGTGGCAAAATTAGAACCCCAAAAGGGGTTCTACCATTGTGCATGCTCTAATGATCAAATCTGAATTCTACACTGATGAAATGAAGACTGACAGAAACTTAATTGCACTAATGACTAGCGCTATATTCAACTTTATTCTGACCGTCATAAAGTCATCAGAGTATATCAGAATATGTGCTTTAAATGGCTACACAATTCAAAAAGGAGTATAAATACAATTTACTTCGTATATGGGTTTCTTCTTAAGTAATATGTGCCAATTTCTGACCGTTTTTTATTTATTGTTCTATTAATTATGTTAATTTTCAATCACTGAAATCCTCTTACTTTAACCAAATACAATCTTCGTAGATGAATTTCTTCTTAGTGTTTCTTCATGTTCTAATCACATCTTCCAATTTCTAAAATAATTGTTGTCTTGTTGGAGATAGTTGTGTATTTGTGGCTAATTAGTAACTTGCAGTTTGATGTGATTAATTGTGAGCTCTTTGTTGTTATGCTGCTATTAGGATATAAAAGTTTCTTTGATTTTGATGATTGTTTTTCCATTACTTAGATTTTGGTACTAAATATATATAATTCTCGTTTCTATAATTTCTTTTTGGTGTATTTATATAAATCTAGTTGTGTGAGTAGACATATATTGATGAAACACACAGATTTTGGGTTCATGTGTATATTAGGAAATATATAATAAGAAGATATAGAACAAGGGAGAGGTTCAAGATGGGTTTGCAAAATTGACCATTAAATCTACTTTTAAATAATTAAAATTTTCTGATTTTACTGTTAGATCAGCTAATTACATAGAAATAATTCGAATAATTGTATTGGTATCTAAGAAACTAGAATAGAAAATTAAATGTATGACGCATATATAGCACTCACTTCATAATATAAAAATTAAGGGGGAGTCATATTTTCATTCTCTCAAAACTTATTCCTCTATAAAATAGTCATACAGTCTCTTGTTAGGCGGATATGGATCATATTTATCATTCTCTCTAAACTAGTTTAGGTACATATCATAATTGAGCTAAAGATATAAAAGATAGATACACAAGACAAGTATTTGGACAACTTATATTTCTTACTAGTTGAAGCAAATTGTGAAGGTTGAAAATTATTAGTTAAGAGAGTATAAAATTATCTCACGACATACCCAAATTCAGGTAACAAAAATAACTACCAAGATCATGTTATCCCAAACATGAATTTATGTTTCTACACCTCGATCTGTAGCAAACAAGAAATTTCTTCATTTACATAATGTAAATAAGAGTAAATTGATTTGGTCAACAATCAATTCAGGTAATAAAAGTCAGGCCTATAATTCAACTAGGTACGTAAGTTGTGTTTCAATTTGATTCAATATTTTCTTGAAGATTGTTTATTCCCAATATTATTGCGATATGGTGAAAGAAGAGAATTACATGCATATGTATTATTTTGTTAATAAAAATAAAATGCACAGCGGGCGTGTGTTGGTCTAATGGTAGTGAGATTAATGTCCAAGACAATAAGTCTTGGATTTGAGTCCTCCTTGACGTAACTATATAATTTAATGTTAAAGTATTCCATTTTTTTTTTAAAATAGTGAAATACATTATGGAAAAATATATTTGTAGATTCCATTTTCCGAGTAGACACAGAATCTTCCAATAAGGGTTTGGGGTTAATAAGTTAACGACTTAGTATCATATTGTCCTACTTTTCTTTCTATTTTTTCAAATGATTAATTCTAAAAGCTTATCTTTAATAATTTTTATTAGGAAAAAATTATTCTCAGAAGCTAAGTTTGAGTGCAGAGTTGAGTTAGTTCCAATATAAAGTTAGTTATTAATGTTTACTTATTACTTTGTATTATTTTAATGATTTCCTAATCATATGTCTGTTGTAACTTGATTTATTCTAATAAATAAATGAGATTAAAATTGATAAATTGATTACAAGATTATATGACTGATCATGAAATATATGACATTCAAATTTTTTTTTATCTATGATTTTTCAATAGCTTATTTTTAATTATTAGTTAACACGCGAATTATATCAGTGACAACATATGGAGAAAAAATGGATATCAACGAATAGATTATCACAAGAGTATGAATATCACTACAGAAAAAAAAAATTAGCAACAGAATTTTCCGTTACTAAAATAAGAAATTTTGTTACTAAAAATATTAGTAACGGATTTATTCGTAATAATATCTATGGTTGTTAAAAAAATTAATAACAGAATATATTCCGTTACTATATAACAACGAAATTTTAACGGAATTTTCGTTTATAAAATGGTTTCTTCAATTTTAGTAACATAATTTTAATGAAGAATCCCGGAATTGTAATGGAAAATTCCGTTACTAAATTTTAATAATGAAATATTCCGTCACTAATTTCGTTACTTAAAATTTGAACAATTTTATAACAATTCCGTTGTTAATCCGTTAAAATTGAGAAACGAAAAATTTTTCAGTCACTATTATGTTACTATAAAATGCGCTTTTTTAGTGGATGATGTTGAATCATTCTTGAATTTTGCCAAACAAAATTTAGTCAATGCTAATTTAATAACTTGTCCTTGTAAAAAGACAACACTACTAAAAATAACGTTAATATCCTAAGGGCATATCTTATGTGCTATGGTATGGATCTTACATACAAGAAGTGGATATGGCACATGGAACGAATAAAATCAACAAAGTCAACGTATGACGGTGATGGAGTTGAAAAGAGTGATGCACCTTGCAGTGTTGAAGAGCCGATAGATACGGTTCAAGATGCGTACATTATCTACGAAAATAATCTCAATCATTTTCAGACGTTGCTAAAAGATGCTCAGAAAGCTCTATATCTCGGTTGTACACATTTTACTAAATTATCAACGACGATAAAATTGTACAACTTGAAGGATAAATATGGTTGGAACAATACTAGTTTTAGTGATTTTCCAAGTATGATCAAAGCATTGCTTTCCCCACGTAATAAATTGTCGTCTTCTTTGTACTATGCGAAAAATAGATAAAGCACATTAGGGCTAGATTATGAGAAAATTTATGTTTGCCCTAACAATTGCATTCTCTACATAATGAATCATAGTGACTTAATTAATTGTCCGACGTGTGGAACGTCAAGATGAAAGAGGACAAAAATAGTAAGTCCATGATCGGAGTTCCAGTCAAGGTATTGTGGTATTTTCGATCAATTCCAAGGTTTCAAACTAAGAAAATCTCTAAACATCTAACTTGGCGGGCTGATAGAGATCATGATGACTATCTATGTCATCCAACTGATGCGCCCGCTTGGAAATTAGTGATAACAAATGGTTGGAATTTTGGAAAGATCAAAGAAATCTTATATTAGCTCTAGCAGCCGATGAGATCAATCCACACAGTATGATGAATTTAAATTATAGTTGTCAGTTTGTTATACTTATAACATACTCATCCCTGGTTGTGCATGAAGAGAAAATTCATGATGTTGACGCTATAGATATCTGATCCAAAACAACCGGGAAATGATATAGATGTGTCTCTTGCACCTTTCATTAAAGACATGAAAGAGTTATGAGAGGTAGATATTCAAGCATATGATGCACATCGTCAAGAGAACTTTACGCTCACATATGTTCTTCTCTAGACGACGACTTTCCAGCATATGGAAACTTATCTGGTTGCAATGTTAAAGACTACAAAGCATGTCTCATATGAGGTGAAGAAACATATTATTACTTAGTTTCCACAATAAAAAAAAATATTTTATGTACCGGGCACAGAAGGTTTTACCAGGATTTCATCCATATAAGAGAAAAAAACTTTTGACGACTTATAAGAGTTTCTGCATGCCCCGACACCATTAACTTGAGAAGATGTTCTATAAAAAGTATTGAATTACACATTTCCATGGGAAAAAATGAAGGGTATAAAATCATCCAACAAGAGGATTAGAGACTTGATGTCCTTAAGTAAGGAAAAGTCGTGTTTAAAGAAGAAGTCGATCTTCTTTGAACTTGAATATTGAAAACATTTGCACATTCATCACATACTTGATGTGATGAACATTGAAAAAATGTGTTCGAATGTCTAATTGGAACGTTATTAGGCATTCTTGAAAAAATAAAAGATGGGATAACTGCAAGAATGGACAAGATTGGCATGAGTGTGAGGAATGAGCTAGCTCCAAACACTGGCGCGAAAAGAACATTTCTACCTCATGCATGTTATACATTAACTAAACAAGAGAATAAACACGTGTGTGAACCATTTCTTGTGATAAAGGTGCCTGATGGATATTCTTCAAAGGTTAGCAGTCGTGTTTCCATGAAGAATGTGAGATTTGTTGGAATGAAATCATATGATTGTCATATAATGATGTAACAACTTCTCCCAATTTCTATTTGTGGTGTTCTGCCTAAGCACGTTAAAATTATCATTACTAGAGTGTGTGTGTTTTTCAATGAGATATGTAACAAGCTGATTTATGTGCCAAAGTTAGAAGATATTAAAAGAGAAATTGTGAAGACCTTGTGCTTTCTTGAGAAATACTTCACTCTTTTATTTAATATAATGGTTCATTTAATAGTGCATCTCGTTCGGGAAGTAAATTATGTGGGACAAAATATTATAGATGAATGTACTCAATCGAAAGATTTATAAAGATCTTGAAAAGATATGTGAGAAATCGTAATCGACCTGAAGGTTCCATTACTGAAGGATATATTGCTGAAGAAGCTGTAGAATTCTGATTTGAATATTTATCGCATGTGTACATGATAGGAATTTCAACTGCATATATTAAATTTTATTAGAGGAAGCCTTTGTCACAAGCTCAAGCCAAATATATCAGTGAGGGAGAATGGGAGCAAGCACATCTATATGTTTTGACAAATGATAATGTCATTATTTTTAATATTAGCTTAGTTTTATTCCTAATTATTATATTCCCCCCGTCTTAGTAAGCATGACACAGATTATATTCAAATTAGTCTATTAAAATAATAAATTGTGCCAAGCTAATTGGGACAGAGGTAGTATCATTTACTATTATAATTTGCATACTTACCATATATTTTATAGGGAACACAAGAAACTTTTGAATGCAGCTATTTAGATAACAATTTGCCCGAAAAGTTAGTGTTTGTTTTATGAGCCTAGTAAACAAATTCTAGAATATTCTAGTTACTTGATCAATGAGATTATGTTTCAAACAAAATTGTGTGATGAGGCTCGAGCAGTATAAAACTTTGGAGTTAGTATAAAATGTTAGAATTTTAATGATTTCTAAGGATCATCATTGTTCATTCTTAAAATGTTATGCAAGTTGCTAGTTCTAAGGATAAAAATTCATTTGTATCAGACATGATGTTCTACAGAATAATTGAGGAAATATGAGAGCTTGATTATCGTGCATTTCGAGTTGTAGTGTTTAAGTGCACTTGGGTAGATACAAAATTGTTCCTTCATTTTAAGTATTCAAGCGAAACAAGTATTCTATGTTCAAGACCCTGCAGATCATGTGTGGTCAGTGGTACTTGCTATCCCAAGTAAACGATACACGGAAGTGATCAACAATGCTAATTTAGAGGATAATTCTCTCAAACATGCACCAAAGGTGTCCCAAGAATCGATATAATTATGAATCAGATGAAAACGAACCACAATGTGTTCGTGAAGATTGTGATGGAACTTGGGTGAACAATCTCAATTTCTAGACGGGTAACTTATAAATTTTTATTATTGCTCAGATAATCACATATTTGTATGCACCTTGTTAATTTTATATTATTTGTACTCTTTTTCCGTAATTATTTGTACTATTCTATTATATAAAGTTTTGCTATAAATTTTTTAGTTATTCAAGGATTATGGACTTATGTAGAAGTGATGTTCAAACTTCACCGACATCAAAACACAGTCGAACACTACAATAAATTCACACATTAACAACGATTTTTAACTGTTGTATTTATTTTCCACCCTTATTTAAATAGGTGTTGTTGTAAAATAGGTAAACAATAGCGCTCATAGACAATGGTTAATAACCGTTGTCGTAAATTTATACCACAACTCTCATAAACAACGGTTTCTATAACCGTTGTTATTTAACATTCAAAATTTTGCTCATAGACTACACTTTTTGTGATCGTTATTGTATTTTTTATAAAAACTGTTGTTGTAAATACTTACCACAACCCTATAAACTTGGATTTTCAAAACCGTTGTATTGTAATATCAATTTTTAATATCATTTATAAAAATAATAGTATATCAAATTCTTTTTGAACCTGCTATTAATTTTTATAATTATATAATAACAAAACCTAAAATAGATAAATAAATTCATCGTTTTAATTTTAGAAAATATATCACTTTGTACATTAATATCTTCAAGACATACCATCATACACGGAACATCGATAATTAAATTGTCAAAATGCTATTATGAAGTCTACATTATCCAATTCTAAATTACTAAAAAAAAAGACAAGTCTACAATATTCCATATTATCAAAAGAAAGACAAGTCTACAATCTGACATACTCTTGAACTAACTCTGCCCATTCTTTACGCATTTCATCGATATCAACAATCGAATAACTTTCATTTTATTCCTTGAACTATTAGATTAAAAAACATTATGAATAATCAATTTGAATAAACTAAATAATATACAACACATCGAAAGAAATTCATTATTACGTACCAATGATTGCAACGAACTTATCATAACTATGGAATTAGATAGAACTATCTTCCTCATATATTTCATCACGTAGTATCCACATTGAAAATTGTCCGGTTGCATAGGAGCCTACATTAAAATCGAATAACTACGAATTTTCAAATTTTTAATCACCAACTATAATTATTTAATTTAGACATTCTAAAAAAAATTCAATCAAGTGTTTTTCTCCCTTTTTGTGTCTTCGCATTGAACATTTTGAAGGCCTCGCATATATATGATTATTTATGACAAATAAAAGAAAAATAAAATCACACAAAAACTTACAATTCAACAACTTTCTTCCACGTACTATCTTCAATTCCCGAGTAAAAAGGATCCAATAAACTAATCACCTCCTTGTGAGGATCAATAACTGTAAGAATTCAATATCCACTACATAATATACAAGTATTAGATAAATATATTACTAATGTTAAATTTAAATACTAATATTATGTCAAATATCATACCATGCGTTACAAGGAACAATCGCAATTTGATTAACAAATGTACCATCGAGCCATGTTGTCAATGCACGCGCTCTTCGCTCTATTCCATTTTGGATGGTCTTTTTATCTGTCTTCAATGTGGAGATATGTCTTATGTCTAATGGATCACAAATAGAAATTTGTCTATTTTTCCTGAACTCTTCATTCTCTTATGTAAATGCCTAAAAATGTATAAGCAATATTTGGTATAACATATTATTTTAATCAATAATTGTATACACTACTAAAAATCAAAAATAAGTTTCAATTATTTATTTTTAATTATCATATATAGACAACAATGCATGTGTATGAGATCTCCCGTAAGCGACAAAAAAGCTCAACATCTTCAAAGTTTACATAAAGGTCGCGCTCATGCCCAAAGATACATATATCAATGCTCACTTTTAAGCATTGTTGCCTACTTTCACGAGTTGCTGTGCAATAACAATAAAGCATGCGCAATGGTAATGGAAAAGCTCCAATATCCACTTTTTGATTCTTCAATTCTTGTTTCTTTAACTTCAAATTATAATTTATCAAATTGTAATTCAATATAAAATTAGACCAACCTTTGGGTTGTACAGTTAGCTAACATGGGTGAAAGTGAGATGAAAACGTACTTTTCGACGGTATCTGCTATGTTGTCTTTACTTCGACCATCACCTTCTTCTTTCGCTGAATAACTCCAACTTACAACAAAAATAAAACAAATAATTCTTAATAGCAAACATGAGGGTCGAAATCAAAAATTCTTTCAACCGCCATCAGGTATAAAACAAGAAGCTGATGGTACATGATCCAAAAAGTAAAAGAATTCTATATTTATTTGCATTCGTGGGTCCCACTGTGCTACCAGGATATACAGTTTTGTTGGAAACCACTTTCTATTTGGAATGGAATGATTGAGTTCAGGAAAGTATTTTGAAAGTTATTCATGTAATTTATGAATTTCATACTAACTTATATATTTAAAAAATGAGCTTATTAACAAGTTTGAAATCAAATACTTAATGAGCTCTAATCAAGTTATAATCCAAATATACTATTACATCTAATAATAGACAAACCGAATTATCAATCTTGAATTAACATTAAGAATAGATCTAGTTTAAAGTGGAGTTCACGATAGAGCTAGTATAGAACTAAAGATTAACTTCACGATGAAGTTCAAGATGAGATTGCTGGTAATTATAGTAGTTTATGCTAGGATCAAGATCAAGTCAGCATGCAGATGTCATTTCCACTATATATATAATTTCACTTCTATTTTATAGAATTGTAAGGCAGTGGAGCATTGATGATTCATCTCTGCATCCGAGATGATTTTGCGAAATGGAGAAAATAATTTAGACAACAAAGACAAGGAGAAGAGAAGAAGGAACTGACGATGCATAGAAAGAACATAAGATACCTCTTTTATTATTATTATTATTATTATTATATATTCGGGGAGCCAATCTCCACACAAGGTAAACATATACTGAATGTTGTTTTAAATAACGCATTGCTAACAAATCACAAATAAAAGAACCACTAAAATTTTCCGACTTTAAAAGTTTGAAATTCACATGAATATATATATATTACATAATCTATGGTTCAGATTAATTATGCATCAAATTTATGCATAGAATGCATTGAAATTATTATGCATTGGTTAATGAATAAAAATGCATTATCATGTTATGCAATGAGATTCTACTAGTAATGCATTAAAATAATGTGTAATATGCATAGATTTTAGTTCTATATAAGACTTGGTTCTCACCGGATCCTACCCATATATATATAACATTGATACTTACAAGGTTAGCTTCAATTCTCAGTTTTAAATATTTCAAGGATATGATCTTGTTCAAGTCATGTTCATTTTATGTTCTTATAGTTGATGCTGCTATATATATAGGCCAACTTCACAAAAATCCTAGGAAAAAACACAAGTGAAAGCAATCAATTCCACATCCAGACACACAGTCATAGAGAAAGAGAAAATTGAAGAGAAAAACATTTAAGTTATTCAAAAAAGCAAATAAAAGCATCTCTATCTGCCAACAAAGAGAGACTATGTATATTAGCAGAAGTGACTGAAAATGAAACAACCAACCTTACTCACTTTAATCTGTATCAACTCACACTTTGTTGTGACCAGCAGGGGTGGTTCTGTTGTGGAGGTGGCGTGACGTGGCGCCGGTGCAGCCATGAAGACCAAGAATGAGAGGGAGGTTTTGCTGAAAATGGATTATGTTGACAAATTAGGTTTCATAGAAATTGATTTAGCATAAATGGGTTTTAGTAAAACATATCAGTTTTTCAGTATCTTAATTAATAACTTCGTAACCTAACAAATACATGTTCTAGGCGAGTTGGTTATGTTTTCATGACAACTCTCAAAATGTCTAGTGTTCGATACCCAATGACTCCAACGCTCAAGTCATTTTGCAATAGACTTGAGAGTGAAAATATTTGTGCAAGTTATATGTAAAGTATATAGAATGTAATGTATCAATGAAAAATGAATGGTAAATATATAGCAAAAATAATATGGGTATATGAGTAACATTACTAAAATAACAACCTTTGATGTTATATTACAAATTATAGAATCATCGCCTATAGAAACACGCCACATGTGTACTGGTCCTGCAAAACTGGTAACATATCTCCACGTGGATAGTACCCATTCTGGGAAGTGTTAGAAATATTCTAACACGTGTCAGGTAGTTGGATCATGATGCCTCTCGCGTTGGTCTAAGCCCGCAGAGGTCTCTCAGAGCCCGCAGAGGCATCTCAAAGCTCGCATAATCTAAGTATCTGCTTAGTTCTTATCACACAGAGCTCATAAGCTCTGAGCTAGCGACCCGCCTTTAGAGCTCTTCAAAGGCTCTGCTATCGCAGACCTCACAAGCTTTCCTTTTAAATATTTTAGTGATAAATAACTCAGTTATATCATGCTGATATTTATCCATATCAATACTATACATGACATCATATATATATATAAGTCAATTTTTGTCCAAGAATAAAAATATAATTTTTTCACATTAATTAACAAAATAATAAAGTGTTTAGTTACAACGATTTTTTTGAGTTTTGACAACGCTTGTTAAAATGGTTGTAATATATGAATATAATAACACACTTGCAACAACACTTCGAGAAAACCATTTTCTATGAGCATTTTTTTCTACTTAAAGAAAACAGTTATAAATTAGACAAAGATTGTTATACCTACAACAACATTTTTTTTAAATCGTTGTATTTTAACTGTTGTCGTATGTCAATTTTGTTGTAGTGGAACAAGTAGGGCTACTAAGGAAAATGTTTGTTTAAATGATCTTGCTAAACGAAGAGCTAAAGGACTCAAGTATAACATTTCATTCAATAAGTATGGTCAACCATTTGGCGAATGTGCATCTCAAATGCAAACTTATATTGGGCTTCTTACACGTGATCATGTCAAAATAACATATAAGACGTAGAGACAAGTACCAATCGATGTGAAATAGCTTCTATGGGAATCAGTAAATGTAAGTGACCACATATATTGATTATATTTCATGTCTAAATTTTCTTGTAGACATCTTTCATAATTCATGAGGCATGAAGATCCAAATGCTTCAAATTGGCAAATGATAAGTTGCGCACATATTTTGCCCAATGTTGATAACCCTGAAAATTTCACTACAAGAAATTCGTTCATAGATAACGGCGAAATACTGTTATCTATACGTGCAAAAATATGTTATATATACTGTTGTAATCTATTGTGCACATGCTCATAGATAACGCTCGGCACCGTTATCTATTCTGTAAATAGGATAACATAACATAACGTGATATACCCGTTATCTATATGTACTTTACATAACAGTACAAATCGTTATCAATTCATATTTTTTACGTAATCTATTGTACACTTAGATTACGTTTTATTTCCACTTACATAACGATTTGTTAACATTATCTATTTAAAGGTATAGATAACAGTTGTAAGCGTTATGTAATGTATTTTGTATGTTTTGTATTGTTAGTTTAGAAAACGCTTCTTAGTCATATAGATAACAGTTGAATACCGTTATAAAATGCTTGTTAAATATATTATGTATTGTCTCTTTAGATTACACTTTTGACCACTTAGATAACGGTTTTGTATCGTTATCTTAACTATTCAAATTTCTTTTGCCATCCAAATTATATTTAAAAAATAATAATTAATAATATAACAAAAGACACCAAATAATATCATATTAAACCTGTTTAAAATATTTTCTACCACGCAAATATTCAACAAAAGTATGTACAAGCCAAATATAGCAAATGTGCTTGAAACAAAAGTATACTCGTTTTATAATTCATAGTTTGTCTTCACATTGCACCCAAATATATGCCAAAATATCTTCCAACACTAATATCATCCATGAAGCTCACAAAAAAAGATCTTCACATTGCACCTGAAAAGTAATATAAAAGTGATTAAATAATAATCAATAAACAACACAAAGATTAAAAATTTAGAAACAACAACAGCAACTCCACACTCACATAATCACCAATTCATACAAATCCTATTTAATGCAAGCTGCAGCAGTCAGTAATGAAGCAATAAATCCTCAACAAAAACGCAAAATCCTTCTTTGATGAAGGAGAGCGATGAGAAAAGAAAAGAAGTGAATACTTTGTGAAGTAATGAGAAATATCTATATATTAACTATACCTGATATTTATCTTAGACATAGTCAAGAACACAGCTAGCCCATTCCTCACGAATCTCGTCGATCAACACTTCAGAATAGCTTTCATCCCAGAACTATAAGAAATCAAAAGAACATAACTTTTCTTTAATAATAAGGACTAACTATATATTCAAAATTTAGTATGAAATACTTTTACCATTAATGTCAGACACATGGAGTTATCATTTTGAAGCTTTATCACAATCTCTTTCATGAACCTCATCACATAAAATCCACATTATTTGTCATCGTTTTGTATCAGACACTGCATTTTTAAAACATAATCATTACAATATGTGTAGTGCACAAATTGTAGCTAAACACAAATACACACATTTATACTAATCTAAGCATGAAACTTTGATCATGATATCCGTCATATACTTGTATGCATCTCTCCCATAACTCTTTCAAGTCTTCTATTAAAGGTGCCAACTAGACATCAATATCATTTTCGGGTTGTTTGGGACCGGATATCAACAAAGTTAACATCATAAATTTTCTCTTCATGCATAACCAAGGAGGTAGGTTGTACGTGACTAGTACAACTGGCCAACAACTATAATTAGAATTCATCAGATTATGAGGATTAATATTGAAAGTGTATCAACTACTCTAAATGAAAAACTTGCGGAAGCTAAAGTAGAAGACACGAGATATTTTTGCGTAGGTTATATAAATCAATAACCTACACGGAAGCCTTACGGCCAAAAAGAATAATCAAAATAAATATTGAGCTGTTACAATGTTGAGCAACACAATAACAGCAACACTATTACTAAAACACTAAATGTATGTTCTTAAGATCTAAGAAACATACAGAATGAAAACTATGAAATTAATCTGCAAAAACGTCTATCTACTCAAAGAACGAATCTAGTATTTATAGATAGACTACATGGGCTTGGATCTACGAATATAGTAACCGTTGGCCCATGTCTTCCACAATTCTCGTAGTTCAGTTGTTGTCTCAGCATATCTGCCTGGAATTGTAGAACCACTTTAGTTGGTTGTTGACTCCCGGATTTGTGGAACAGAATTCCACTATCATACATATCTCCACCACATGACTCAAGACTTGGTTTCTACTCCAGCCTACGTATGTTGTTTCAACGCTACCGAGTCAACACTCCACGTGACTGCTGAGCTGGATGCCATGTCACCATTCCACGTCATGCTGAGCTGGAGTCTTAGTCAACATTCATGTGAAGAACACAAAAACAAAAATGTTAGGCCAACACTTCAAATAACATCAAGACTTAAAAACCTAACAAATACCGTCAGTTGATAGAGCTAATCTAAGATTTCTTGGTTCTTTTCCAAAATCAGGTCATTTATTATCTACTAATTTCCATGTCGGTGCATCAACTGGATGACGAAGAAAACCATCACGATTTCTATTATTGGCGTGCCGACTAAGTTCCTTCGATATTTTCTTAGTTCAGAACATTCTTCGAAATCTAAGAATTGGTAGGAAGTACCACAACACCTTAGATGACACTCCAAACAAAGACTTGCTATTTTATGTACTTTCCATCTCGACACTCCACAAGTTGGACAATCATTTGAATACTTATATTCCTTCCGATATATAATGCAATCATTAGGGAAAGCATGAATCTTTTCATATTCTAATCCTAATGTGCTTAAAGTTTTCTTCGCTTCATATAAAGAAGGTGGCAATTCGTTGCTTTGTGCAAGCATCTCTTTCATCAGACATATCATATCATTAAAACAATTATCACTCACGCTATATTTTGCTTTTTAAGTTGTAAAATTTAACTGTGACAATTTTGTAAATTGAGTACAACCAAGATATAGAGATTTCTGAGCATCTTCAATCAACGTCTTAAAATGACTTGGATTATCTTGATATGCATCATATGCGTCATGAATCATATCTATTGGATTGTCTGCACTACACGTCTCAGTTTTGTTAAAGTATTATCATGTGTTGATTGTGAAGAGTTCATTCCCTCACCGTTCCATATCCACTTCTTGTACGTCAAGTCCATACCATTGCATATTAGATGTGCCTTTACCACACTAACTTTTCTTTTAATAGTGTTGGCACACTTTAAATATGGACAAGGCAATAAATTTTCGTCACACCCATTTGTTACAGCGAATCTCAAAAAAACTTCAACTCCATCCTCATACTCTTGCGATAATCTATTCATCGATATCCACATTTTCTCCATTTTAACACTAAAGTAGTTAGTCATTCATGTACCTAACCAATAAGTAGGTATTAGAAGTTTATATTGTACTTTTATATTGTATTAGAAGATTTTATGCATTTAATTTGGAATTTTTTTGTCATACAACCCTGTTTTAGTAATCTTGTTTCTTTAAAAGTATTTAAATCACAATAAGACCATGGTTATGGGTAATTTCTACGGATATTATGCAGAAAGAAATCCAATTAAACTTGTGGCCAAAAAAGATTTTCAGTTCATATATTATTGAGTAGCTTGAGTGGCAAGAGTAGAGAGGAATAGTTGTTCTAAATGGAATGTTTCAGTCTCAAGAATAAGAATTGTTCCTAAAAGTGAGATACAGTAAAAAACAATTAAACCTTATAGTACATACATATTATGTAATGAGCATCTCAAGCTAATATGTATAAGTGAAAAGTCAATATGGAGGAACTTTGGTTGATGCTATACAAGTATATTTCATATCATTGAAAGAATAATAAATATATAGTGAAAGTCTCTAGTCATTTTCTCTATATTTTATAACACTAAAGCATTATCAAATACTCTAAAATAATAATACATACTGTAAAAGTGCAAAACTTAATATTTTTATCAATCCATCTATAGCATCATCAAATTTATTAGTCCCAACAATGAATTAGGCAATGTCAACCAGATTAATAGGTATCCCTATGTTTTTACAAACATTTTGAACCGCCCCATTTAGTTATGCAAAATTGTAGTTTAGTTGCACCACAAAGATAACATCATCTCCTCAAAAATCTTATAATTATAAAGTTATAAATAAGATAATAAACACTCAACGTGAAGAATAACACTTGTGAGCTATTAATTTCTCCTTAGCAAATAATCTAGAAGATTAATAAATAGATAAAGACAGATAAATGCATTACACATTAATATAATAGAATCTAACTAAAACACCAATGATGTTGATGTAAAGGATGAGGTATCATATATCAACACTTGGAACACAAATCACTCAAGAGAAAAGGCTACACAATAATATAACATTGGAATAGAGACTCGAACAATATTGACATTGCAGAAATTACCTAGGGAAGGCGATGATGGGAGGAATCCGCTGCTGCTTCCTTTTTGTCCGTCGAGAGTGTGGGAGGGAGAGAGAGAATCTGGAAAAAAGAAGAAGATGAGATTCGGAGGAATGCGAGAGAGATAGGTCAAAGAGATAGAGATAAGGAAGAGATAGAAACTTACCTTGGGTGGTGACGAGCAGAAAGACCGTGAGAAAGGAGTGAAGCCACCAAAAGGGAAATCGAGCGGGGAGGACTCGAAAAGAGGAGGGAGATACTGAGGGAGAGTTGCAGGCCAGAGAAAAACGAGAGAAATATTAGATGCACTAAGATACTCGAATATTAGATGCACTAAGATACTCGAATATTAACAACGACACCTTTAAGACTAAGATACTCGAATATTAGCCGAGTGAAAGACCGAGAATAATTCCCAGAATAATAAAGGATAATATTCCTTACACTTATGATAAACACTCATTTGACATGATTTTAATGATGCAATTGTCCAAGTTGTTTGCTTTGTTTAGGTGTGTTTCGTATTTGTTTCCTTTGGTTTTGGTGTGTTGTGTTTGTTTTGTGTTTTGTTATTTCTTTTCGTGTTTTTATAGGTTTTGGAGGAGCGTAGAGATGTATTGGAAGCCGAGAGCCGAAAATAAAGAGTTGAGATCATAAAGTTTGGATTGCATAGGATGAAATTTCATCTCGATAGGAGTCTGTAGGCGCAAACGAATCCAAAATCGGAGTTGAAACGAGGGAGAACGGGCCGAAACAAAATCGCTGCGCGAGAAACAGCAGAAACGGCGACCACTATGACAATTTCGGCGATCGCCGTTTCATTACAGCAAGTTCGGCGACCAGGTTCGGCGATCGCCGTTTTTGCAGTGTATTTTCGGCGATCGACTTCGGCGATCGCCGTTTTCGTCAGATTTCAGCCGAAAAATGCGACTTTTATATTTTGTGGCGTGTTTTCTCCTATGAAAAACCCTAGATATTTAAGGAGACTTCCTTCTTAGCCTCTAGGAATTTTTTTTCAATCTTTGCCTCTCAAAACACTTAGAGAGAATCCATAGTTTTTCCATCTCCATTTCCATAGTTTAGTTTGAGTTTTTGAAGCTTTTGTTCTACACTTTCGTTGGAGGATTCGTGAT